>VZTU01027977.1:346-12937 GCA_013400835.1 Zapornia atra
CAGGGAGAAGATAGTGGGCTGAATTTCCATGCTTGCCCATGGCAGGGGGTTGGAACTAGGTGATCTTTGAGGTTCCTTCCAACCCAAACTGTTCTGTAGCTCTATGATTCCAGTATGATTCTCAGGCACTCATACAGAGATCTTGAAATCAGGAATGGTGAGCATAATCATTCCCAAAAGAACTTTTTCATACAGAACAACATAATTTTTAGTAAAGTTACTTAGACGTGCAAGTATAAATTGTGACCAAAAGAGCACAGCTTCAAGCCTTTAGGTCAGATAAGGCTAAAAGCAACCTTTCTGCTAAACAATCTGTTTAGCTCTTTCTTTTTTGCAAACATACCAGAAGACAGTTAGCATACTACTCTGGTAATTTGATGTTTTCCACTTTTTCTCTAGAAATATTAAATGTTTCCTTGAACCTAAAATCCTGTTAAAGTGCAAATAAGCTCTGGGTCAACAATTATTAATAAATATCCTCATTCCCTCTTCCTCTGTTGCTGAGCTGAAGAAATAATGTAAATTCATTTCCAAACTATATGCGTGCTTCATGGAATGACTTCCTTCCCTACATGTCTTGCAGTGTGTTGCCCATAGTCATTTCCCAATCTTCCAATACTTTATTCCAATCAAATGCTATAACATCTTCTGCCTCGGCTTACAGGCAGTTCTTAGCTGAAGAAACCACATACCTGGCCCTCTCAGAAAATATCCTGATCACTGAATTTGTGTCAGCAACATAAAACTCACATACACACTGAGACTGATCATGAAGTCTGGCCATGGTCTGGATCATTAGATGCCTTCAATTACAGAAATAAAAACCTCCCAAATATTTGAAGATACCAGGGTCAACCCATTACCACTTAGAATTTGACAAAAATGGACAAAAAAGAAACCTAGCTAGGAACAGGCTTTTAAGTTGGGCTTGTCTTGAGGAAAAAACATCCATGAATCCATTGTGTGGCTTCTAGGAATCTTTAGCAGAATATATTTAAAATTCTGCTCCTTCTAGGTTGGAACCCAAACTATGCTGTGTACTCTGCAAAAATAACTGTGGAGCAGCAGAGGTTGAAGAACAGAAGTAGGACTTTAATAGAGAATTTTATGAAGGTCTGTCAGCTCTGAATAGGCTGAAATCTCCAGCTGTTATTCTTGCTTGTCCACCTAAGACTTTTTTACAGGATCAAATTTTACCCAAAGATAGGTCTTAAACAAGTTCACTTCACCAAGAGAAGATGAGTTGGGTTTTAATGTTGAAGTTTTGAATTTTGCAATTTATTTTTGTGAAGTATTTTTAAAGAAGGCTTTGCATATGCATGCAGGCTATTACACAGATATATTATAATTATAAAACAAAACAAAGAGATTCCTTACTTATTTTAATGTCTGAATTGAGGAGCATTGGGACATTCCTGCTTCTATGCTTTCCAGTCTGCTCTATTTGCTCTATAAGGCATTAACTGTTGTGGCTCCTTTTCTTTTTGTTTTCATTCTTTTTAAGTGTATTGTGGCTGATTTTGAAAAACAGCTCATATATTGAAACTGCAAACTGTTGAAAAATTCATTTTTAAAAAGTATGTTTCATTAACACATTAGATTATATATTGCAGTGCAGAATGCATGGGTGGGACTCAGGCTGATTAGATAGTTTCTTTACATTCCTATGCTTTCTTTCACCAGTGTGGTATAAGAGATCTCACAAAAACTATAATTAGGTCTCAGGATTTTTCCGTCTCTGTCTGTGATTTCAGCACAATCATCATTTATTGTCATGATAAAATCTACCGATTCATGAGTCACCAATTTACCTGGTCATCTGTTCCTACACAAGTCATAGGAAATAGGACAGGTGGAACCTACACTGTCATCTCATCCTTCCAGCTACCCAGGACCACCTCTACTTCCATCATTCATGACAGAAGCTTGTTCCAAGTGGTTTTGGAAACTGCTAAGATGGATATCCCACAGTGTCCCTGGCAGAACCATGCACTTGTTACTTTAAAAGAAGGGGTTTTTTTCTTTTGTTTTAATGCAAAACACGTATCTTTTGCTGAAAAGGAAAAACTTATTCCCATCATATAAAAAACCCTGTAGTTACATCTCCCTTTCTCTAAGCTAAATAATACCATTGCAATCAACATTTTCTCACAGGTCACATTTTCTACATTTCTGATCTTTCTCATTCCTCTACTAATTTGATCTTTCTGTTTCTAAAAGCATGGTTATTAACAAGCTGAATATGGAACATCAGCTGGGGCCATTCAACAGTGAATGGGATAGAAACATTGGGCCACTTGTTTTTCAAGGTACATTATTGACAGCCCAAGGTGGTGGCTGTCTTTTTGCAACACCATTGACAATGTTGACATAGGCTGGGGTCCATTACAGCTCCCCAAATCCTCTACTTCAGTCCTCCTGCCAAGGCAGCTTACATCTGTTCTTGCAGTTATTTAATCTTACCTAAGCACAGTGCTCTGCTGATTCAGTATCTTTATCCTTACAATTTGTCAGGAACTTTCTTTTCATTCTAATCATGTCCACTGATGCACTTCATGCCTCAGCCAATCTACAGATTCCTTAAGCATCCTCCCAAGTGCTTTGCTCAATTCTCAAGTGAGAAGCTCAAACCAAGACAGATCTCTGTCAAGTCTCATTCTGTGTAGTCTTCCATTTTGAAAATATACTACTAATAGCTGTAAACTGCAAGTGGTTTCACAGCAGTTTCTGTCCTAGTAACCCTTTAACCTAAACCACATTTGTCAGGCTTTCTCATATGACCACAATTTCTTATTTTTGCCTATCATGCATTTTTTTAAAAAATATGATTTGCCCCTCACAACTAGGCACTGGGTGTTTATTCCTCTCTGTTATCACTCAGGTGCTTGCAAATTCTTTCATTATTAGGTGCATGTGTTTTTTACAAATGGAAGTTTCCATAACTACCTTATATTTCCTACTTCTTCCCCCTTTTCTTGTTTTTAATTTTTTGGAAAGAAATAAAACAGGCAGCAATCTGTGGGGTGCCTATCTCTGAGTATTGTACAGAAGATATGTGTAGAATGGTGAAATTACAGGGGAAGCTGATGAATATGAAAAAAAGGAGTGAAACAGCTTCCATGCAAGTTAGGCATGGAAGGCTTAGATTCTTCAGCCTGGTAAGAGACTACAAAAGGAAGAATACAATAGAGATTTCATATCACGGACAGGGGATCCTGAAGGAATCATGAGTGGCATAGATGGGATGCAGGGGGAATGAAATAATTAGCTGAGAGGAAAGAGTGGGAGATGGGTTCAGATCAAGATAAAAGAAAGCAGTTGTCAATAAACTGTGAATTTAAGATGTGCAACCCCTTGCTGTGAGATGCTGTGAGTAAAAAAACTTACATGGGTGCAAAAGGGGGATGCCAACTGCATGGAAACAAGGGCTAATAAAACTATCTAGCTCAGGAAGTCCCTAAATCACAAACTAAATACCTGCTTTGCCATTTTCTTGTTTGTGGAACTTCCACAAGCTCTCAGAGAAAATGGCTTCTGTCTGCAACTGCTTCGGTTGGATCTGTGAGCATCAAAGGGTGAATTCTACCTGGCACACATGATGTACAGCACCTAAAAAAGAGCTTTCACTTGCTCTTTCCCTACCTTAGACTGATTTTTTTCCCTCCCTGACATTGGTCAGTGTTAACTGTGTGATCACAGTCAATCCTTTTAGCAAAGGTTGTAGCATGCTGCCTTGTGATATGCTGCCATGCTTCCAAGCAGTCTTCATGTTACAGCACATCCGTAAATAGGGAAAACATAGAAGGAGAGTGACAGTGAGCTGCTACCAAGCTAACAGAATATGTTCATCTTCGCTAATTGACAAGCATTTTGTTTTATGTTATAGTTTCCAAGCTTTGGCTTGATATATTTCCTACAGATAAAGGAAAGCTCTCTCCTTCTCTATCTCTTTCCACATGTCCGACTTCTTCTTTTACTTCTTGTTCTCTGCCTGTTATTGGAAACTACAGATCTTGTGTGATCTAATGAGATGAATGTTATAAAGTGAGAATGGGAAGCTCTGTGCTTTCACTGAACTAATCTCTACCCTGCTCTAAGGGGCTTATTTGCAGCTGAAAGTCCTGGCAGTCTAGAAATAAATGCCTCATAAAGAATTACTTAATTTAGTTAATAATGTTTGAATCAAGTCATTCTTCATTTTCCATAAAACTAGAATAGGCTAGAAGTAATTCAATTATTTTTTACAAGTACTAATGAATAAAGTAAATGTGTAATTTCCAATAAATTACATAGTTGCTTGTGGTGTGAAAAATTGTGCACTCAAAACAAGTAAAAAATGTGTCACTTTTATTTTTATAGTATGTCCTTTAGAAGAGATATTAAAGCACTGTTTACTTTATCCCATGGTACTCTATAGAAAACTGTAGATTAATTTTCCCTCAGAGAAGCTATATAGTATTTCAACCTTGGAAGAAAAAAATGCCTCAGAGAGAATCATTCAGGTACCTTGTATAAATTCTTCAGTAATAAGAAATAGGCATTTATGCACTTCACACATAGCCTGTATCTGCTGAGGAACATATTCTTGCTCTCTTAAAGATTTGGGGCTTTTCTCTCTGAGTCTTTTTGCCCCTCTTTTAAATAAAATGCAAATTTAGGCATAATCCTGCCCTCACAAACAATGTTTTTCTGTTCTGAAGCATATGGTTAGACTTTCCCCCCTCCCCCGAGTAAAGGGTAGGACAGGAGAAATGAATGGAAATCAGGGGATGAAATACCCCTCATGCCATGCACTTCCTTTGCTTTCTATTTTCCTTCCAAAGCTCAAGAAACTCTCTGTGTGCTCATGGAAATTACAAAGGAATTTATTTCACATTTTCAAATATAAAAAGAGGCAACTTAGAAGAGTACAATATTTATAAAAATGTAGTTACTGCAAGCTGGGATCCCAGTTGGCATACCTGCATGCAAGCACCATCTATGAGTAAAGCAACCACTGATTGTGCTGGGGCACTGGGGGGAAGGGGAAAATACAGAGATTTGCAAAATACGTATCTCTGTAACCATAAATGAAGCAAATCCACTTTAGCTTTGCTGTGACCTCCAGGAAGCAGAGCATGAACTGCTNGTAGAATGGTGAAATTACAGGGGAAGCTGATGAATATGAAAAAAAGGAGTGAAACAGCTTCCATGCAAGTTAGGCATGGAAGGCTTAGATTCTTCAGCCTGGTAAGAGACTACAAAAGGAAGAATACAATAGAGATTTCATATCACGGACAGGGGATCCTGAAGGAATCATGAGTGGCATAGATGGGATGCAGGGGGAATGAAATAATTAGCTGAGAGGAAAGAGTGGGAGATGGGTTCAGATCAAGATAAAAGAAAGCAGTTGTCAATAAACTGTGAATTTAAGATGTGCAACCCCTTGCTGTGAGATGCTGTGAGTAAAAAAACTTACATGGGTGCAAAAGGGGGATGCCAACTGCATGGAAACAAGGGCTAATAAAACTATCTAGCTCAGGAAGTCCCTAAATCACAAACTAAATACCTGCTTTGCCATTTTCTTGTTTGTGGAACTTCCACAAGCTCTCAGAGAAAATGGCTTCTGTCTGCAACTGCTTCGGTTGGATCTGTGAGCATCAAAGGGTGAATTCTACCTGGCACACATGATGTACAGCACCTAAAAAAGAGCTTTCACTTGCTCTTTCCCTACCTTAGACTGATTTTTTTCCCTCCCTGACATTGGTCAGTGTTAACTGTGTGATCACAGTCAATCCTTTTAGCAAAGGTTGTAGCATGCTGCCTTGTGATATGCTGCCATGCTTCCAAGCAGTCTTCATGTTACAGCACATCCGTAAATAGGGAAAACATAGAAGGAGAGTGACAGTGAGCTGCTACCAAGCTAACAGAATATGTTCATCTTCGCTAATTGACAAGCATTTTGTTTTATGTTATAGTTTCCAAGCTTTGGCTTGATATATTTCCTACAGATAAAGGAAAGCTCTCTCCTTCTCTATCTCTTTCCACATGTCCGACTTCTTCTTTTACTTCTTGTTCTCTGCCTGTTATTGGAAACTACAGATCTTGTGTGATCTAATGAGATGAATGTTATAAAGTGAGAATGGGAAGCTCTGTGCTTTCACTGAACTAATCTCTACCCTGCTCTAAGGGGCTTATTTGCAGCTGAAAGTCCTGGCAGTCTAGAAATAAATGCCTCATAAAGAATTACTTAATTTAGTTAATAATGTTTGAATCAAGTCATTCTTCATTTTCCATAAAACTAGAATAGGCTAGAAGTAATTCAATTATTTTTTACAAGTACTAATGAATAAAGTAAATGTGTAATTTCCAATAAATTACATAGTTGCTTGTGGTGTGAAAAATTGTGCACTCAAAACAAGTAAAAAATGTGTCACTTTTATTTTTATAGTATGTCCTTTAGAAGAGATATTAAAGCACTGTTTACTTTATCCCATGGTACTCTATAGAAAACTGTAGATTAATTTTCCCTCAGAGAAGCTATATAGTATTTCAACCTTGGAAGAAAAAAATGCCTCAGAGAGAATCATTCAGGTACCTTGTATAAATTCTTCAGTAATAAGAAATAGGCATTTATGCACTTCACACATAGCCTGTATCTGCTGAGGAACATATTCTTGCTCTCTTAAAGATTTGGGGCTTTTCTCTCTGAGTCTTTTTGCCCCTCTTTTAAATAAAATGCAAATTTAGGCATAATCCTGCCCTCACAAACAATGTTTTTCTGTTCTGAAGCATATGGTTAGACTTTCCCCCCTCCCCCGAGTAAAGGGTAGGACAGGAGAAATGAATGGAAATCAGGGGATGAAATACCCCTCATGCCATGCACTTCCTTTGCTTTCTATTTTCCTTCCAAAGCTCAAGAAACTCTCTGTGTGCTCATGGAAATTACAAAGGAATTTATTTCACATTTTCAAATATAAAAAGAGGCAACTTAGAAGAGTACAATATTTATAAAAATGTAGTTACTGCAAGCTGGGATCCCAGTTGGCATACCTGCATGCAAGCACCATCTATGAGTAAAGCAACCACTGATTGTGCTGGGGCACTGGGGGGAAGGGGAAAATACAGAGATTTGCAAAATACGTATCTCTGTAACCATAAATGAAGCAAATCCACTTTAGCTTTGCTGTGACCTCCAGGAAGCAGAGCATGAACTGCTTTGATTTATCATAAAATTGGAGCTTGCATCTAGAAATGTAAGTGTGAGATCATTTACTTAAAAGCTGTAGTCATCACCATAATCTTTAAGGAGCCAGATCCTGAGGCAAATTGCTGATGTGCTGATGTGCTACAGCCTAGAAAGCAAGCCAGACTTCCAGGATACTTTACAAATATGGCAATATTGACAGGCTGTAAATTGGTTTCTTTGTGCATGCTGCCTAGCCAAATAACCCTTAAGGAAAGCATGATAATAGCATAAGTCACCAAATACACTTCACCAGGCCTCTCTGCAGATGTAGCTCTTCAGAACGAAATAAACCAGCTATGCTAGTTTTGAAGACAAGGTACACTTACGTAATCATGAAATAAACCACCAACCAGTTCAATACAATCTCATCCTCTGCAGTAGTCTTTGTCTACAAGACGTAGAGCCAGCACCTTCACAGATGGCACTGGGACCGGAGCAGGAGCAGGATGGACGCGCACAGATTTAGGGAAAAAACTGTACTAACCACTAAGACAATCCATGTGAAGCAGTGCCACGCATTCATGTATGCACAGAGGAACAATGATTTGTAGACCACCAAGCTCTTTTTATGTTTCTGGGCCACAGAGGTGAACAAAATCTTCACCAGAATTTCTTTAGATGTGACACTCCTTTGGTCAGAGCATTTGCATTTCTGGTAGACAGAAGTTAGAGAGTGGCCCTTGTTTCAGCTCCACTGACCAATGACCCATCACCTTTTTCCAAGTATGCCTCATTACTGCATTCTGTGCTTTACAGCAAAATTACCCAAATGTGTTGGTAACAGATTAAATTCATGTGGAATAAGTGTTGACTTCTTACAATGACTCGCTAGTATCATCCCTTCAGTAATCTAAAGATCAACAAACACAAAGCATGCAGTGAAACAGCTTTTACAAAGAAAGTAGGATGACAGAACAATAAGACAATCTTTTTTTAAAAAGGTTTAGGCAATTTTTTCCCCCAATAAGTTCACTGAGAACAGAATCTTCAAAAATAAACAGCTTATGCTCAATATGTTAGCACAGTTATGTACTATAACTGTGTACTATGGGTCCATATAATAAGTGTTACTTATGGTTAGAAATGCCTGAGTACCTTATCTTCTGTAATATGCTAATCACAGAATCACAGAATCGTAGGGGTTGGAAGGGACCTCAAGGAATCATCAGGTCCAATCCCTGATTACACATGCTTGATTTCCAAAACAGTATCCGGTGTAGGCTAACTACTGACAGATATAAAAATATTTATGTGGATGAAGAAAATTGTATATGGCAATAATATACTTCCAAATTTATTCTACAGATGTCATTTCCAGACACTAAAACATGGTAATTGCTTTCTAGCTAGCTCTAATCAATTAAGACCCCCAAAAAGATATAAAAAATTACCATCAAAATATTTGAAAGTGTTTTAGAAGGACATTCCTGAATTTTTCAGTAAATATAGAAATATGATAATAATTCTGTGATTCGCACTCCTTCTGAGATTTGTTTCCATAGCACAGACTATACCTAGAATGAACTACAAAATTATTCTTTCTTTTTAAAAATATCAGTGCTTCCCAAGTTTCCAGTACATATCTTCTCTTTAATTTATTTTCCTACACAAAAGAAAGGGAGTTTAACAGCCATTTAAAATACATTTTTGCAAAAAAAGTACAGCAGAACCACCCTGCTCCCCAAAATTAAAAGACTGGCTTTTATACCCTGTGTATACAGCAAAACACAACAAACAAAAAGGAATTCACAAATTGTAGCATCTGAACTAGAATGAATTTGAACTCCCCAATGAGAAATGGTGAGAACCATGATGCAGAAGGCAGATGAGCCCTGGGTACCCAACACAAGGATCCCAGCAGTTCCCCTCTGCCAATACAGCACTCTGGCCCAACGCAACCAAGCCATGCATCCTCTTGTGTTCGCTTTCTTTGAACCGAAGAATCTGGCATTCATGACTGGTCTGTTGCCCAGCTCCACAAGAAAGCAGAGAACAAGTCCTTTCCAGCCAGCCTCATGAATTCTGGTGGTTACCTCACGTCTCTATGTGACATGAAAGCTGTGAGCTTGAACCTATTCAGGTTGAGCTGTTTTTTGGTCCAGCTCAGTCACTCGTTGTTAAAGCTCACTCAAGACAATTAGTTTTAATTGCCCTGGTCAATGTAGAAGAAACACACAGAAATCTATTCCTGAAAGACATAATTTAATTTTTAAATGTTGTAGTGTTAAGTTATGGTTTGGGTATTTTCTTTCCCTGATAACTATATCCATCCAAAACATCCACTTCCCAGTGACTACATTTTCAAAAGATGTTCCGTAAGTGTTGTTTCCTCAGTTCTTCACATTGTTTATACAGCATAATACTTTTAGTATGTTATTATTTTTGTTGACTTAAAGATACAAACATATAAGGAGCATTCATAGTAAGTTTTGTGAACATACAAATCTCCGTAGGAGAAAGCATGACCAATATTAATAGAATAGTTTTGAACATTAGTCTGACTTCTTAACATACAGTTGAGCTTAACTTATGGGGGCTTATGAAATCTGGCAGGTCTGAACTGAGAAATTCAGTAAAATTTCTTTTAGAATAGGGTCATTTTCTTGTGGAAATTGGCTTTTTATATTCCTGAGTTGTTCATTTTTAACTTGGCCCTTTTTTTATGTGAAAGGTTTTGGAAAAAAATTATCTTTTTCCCCCCTCCCCCTTATTATGGAGTTGAAAACTTTGCAAATATTCCAGTTTAAAAAATATAATGAATCATGCCAGGAAAAACAGTATGACGATTTCAGCACACTTCTTTCACTGAAAGAAGCACATATAACTTTGACTTCCCTACTTGGGAACATAGGCTAGGGATATTTTGTTCAACTTAGTGGTGCCATAGTTTCTCAGAATAATTAGGATATAAGCATTATGTAAAAAGTCAGACAGCTATGACGTTCTTTTAGAAACTAAATCAAGACTCTGGGCCATATATGCCCTGTACGGAAATGGTGGACGGAAGGAGTTCTTATGTTGAAGCTGTCTGATTAGGATTCATGCTTCTGCCACCTATGTGGGCTCTGAGTGCCTCTGAATATAAGCAGCTACATTTGTGGCCCTTGTACTGCTCAGGGTCAAGAAACCTCCTCCTGCTTCACCTGAACCAGGAGCAGTAGCTCACTTATACTGCCCAGTGCCCTCAATCTGCTGATGCAGATTGTCTGGTGATAGTGATCAAGGAGTAGTAACAGCAGGTAGAGGGATGTGATCCTTTTGGAGAAGCCACATTTGGAGTGGTCTGTCCAGGTCTTTCTCCAATAAAAGGGGTGGAGCTACTGGAGAATGTCCAGCAAAGACCCATGTAGATGATGGAGACACTAGGATCTCTCTCTTACCTGGAGACCCTGAAAGAGCTGGGACTGTTCAGCTCAGTGAAGAGAAACTCAGGGGGAATATCATCAGTGTAAATAAATACCTAAGAGAAGGGTACAAAGAAGAGGGATCCAGGCTCTTTTCACTGGTGCACAGTGACAGGACTTGGAGGCAATGGATGCAGACTGAAACACGAGAGATTCTGCCTCTGAGAGTGACCAAACACCAGCACAGATTGCCCAGAGAGGTTACACAGTCTCCATCCTTGGAGACATTCAAAGGCTGCCTGGACATCGTCCTGGGAAACATAGTCTAGTTGTCCCTACTTGAGCCAAGGGTTTGGGCTCGATGGCCTCCAAAGGTCCCATCTAACCTCAACTGTTGCCTAATACTGTGAAATAAGTTGAAGGTATGGATATATAACAAAGGGGAAACAGTGCATGTGCTTCTGGACTCACCCAGGCGGCCACCAGGTTATAATGTGGGAGGAAGAGGCAGCATGCCCTTGTATCCCTCTTCTCTGAAGACTTTTTCTCACAAAGTTATGCACTCACACAGTGTTCCACAGAGTTCATTTTTCAAATGTCCTTAACAAAGGGAATGTGGTCTCTGAAGATTTCCCTCCATTTCATAAGGAAGTCCCTTCCGAGTTCTCCATCTCATGAATGTCCCCCATGAATAATTTCTCTTCTTGCAGTCAGCATTCCCCCTGAAGGCTGATTCATGGCGAGAGAGTCTTCCTCAAGTTCTGCTCTTCAGTGATTGAGGTCCCATGTTTATGGAAAGAAAAAAAAAATCTTTTGAGAGTCTCAGGGCATTGATATCTTGCATCTCAGCAAATTGCCATGGGGTAGAGCATTCTGGTGTTATCTGTTAATACCAGAAGGTGCAGTCTTATAGATTTTTATGTTAAGATGCAAAACAGTGGCACCTGGTGACTCCAGCTTCTTGAAGAGAAACGGCATTTTTGTATTGAGTCTGTTCCATTCCTGTATTCATCAAGTCACTTTGCTGAGCAAGAACAGATCAGTTAATTTTTTGGCCCAGCTTGCTGCATAGCCATATTAATTGGAATTTTCCATGAAGGATTTATAGGGCACAGTTAAAATGAAATATACTTGCTAACACCTCTGCAGAGGAGTTTATATTAGAAAATAGATGAGGACTAACTGGGTTCCCTTTAGAAAACAAATATACATGTATACACTGCACATTGCAAACCAGATAACATACATTGTTCAGGATATAAATTAGACATAGGGAAAAAAAATAAGGAGAACATCAAGAACTTAAATCTGAAAAACTTCCAGTTGTCTTCCCAGAAAAATAATAATGCAAAATATTTTTCTTCTTGTTTTTTTCCCCCAACAAACCAGCTACCTCTCAGCCACCGGGTGGTAAAGTTTCACTCTAAATAAAGCGTTGATGGTATGAAAAAACAGCTGCAAAAAAACAAATGACAGTCAGTTCTGACTGTCAATCTACACATTTAATGAGAAACTCTGCTCGATTTAATGAATCCTGGTGCTTCATTCTACCATCAGTTTAAGTAGAACCTGCATACACAACTACATAGTGTCAATTTGGGGCATACGTTATGGCAGTACAATACACCTCTGAAGGGAGAACTTCATTTTCTGAACTATTAACCATATAAGCAATTGTTACTAATTTACTGTGAGAAACGTGTGTGAAAGTGTGTGTGCAAATGATTGGCTTGGTAAGACAGCTTGGAAATGTTTAATCAAGGCTGAATAATTCTATGTCTACAGTAGCAGTTAGATTAAAAACAATCAAAAGAAAAAAAAATAGTATCATTTCACCAACATGTCAGGGGTGAAAGTCTAATTGGTTTGTAGTTGAAGATAAACTAACTTCCCTGTGAACTGACTACTTGAAATTTTGAAGGGCTGGGGGGGGCGGCATTCATTATCTTGGGCTTGACCTTTGATTCCTGAGTCTGATAAAACCTGAGAAGTATCCTTCTACAGAAAGTGTACTTCATA
>VZTU01027977.1:12983-35955 GCA_013400835.1 Zapornia atra
GTATAGGTGGGGGGGTGGGTGAGGGTGGGGGGCTGTTTGGGGAGGGTGTGTGGGGAATTTCAAAAAACAAAGAAAAAAACTCCTTGGAAGCTGCTATTTGACATCAGAACAAAGTGGCTGATTGCAGTGCCTAGGTCAGGACCACTTACTCTCTGTAAGTATATGGATAGAATATACCTCTGAAAAATGTTTGCATTTATGCATGCAGTTATCAGTCAGAAGTGCTCCCACAAACAAAACAGATTATTTTAGGAATCCCTCTAAAAGAACTGCCCTTGAAATTCTGCACAGAGTTAGTGATGTTAACAGCAGCACTTGAATGCCAAACACTCGCTACAGAGCAGCCACGAAGGAGCCCAAACCTCTTCCCCTCCACACCACGCTCCCTCGCACAAGCCCATCCTCGCACAGCTATAATGGACTGTAGCCCGGTTCCTCTCTGCGTGAGGCTGAGAACCGGCTCATGTAAATACAAGCTGAAGAATTTAGGTTGTGTCACGTAACAAAAACAATGAGTGGAACAAATGAGTCGAGCAGCTCCGAGAGTTGAAAATCTCTAATTACCAGACCCAGTCACAGACAAACACCGAAGGAGGGGCGGATCGGTGCCACTCAGCCAGGGTTGACAATAAATTTATGAAAGGTCAAAGAACTTTCCATATGTAAAACTTGGCGGTGGGAACGTCGCGGGGCTGTCCCCGGCCGGGGCTGCCAGGGCTGCGGCGATGCTGCCACCTGCCGATGCCTGGCCCTGCTCTGAGCTTCGCTTCCCTCCTGAGCGCCGCTTTTCCAGCATCCCTCTTTCTGCAGGTAACGGCGTTGCCAGGCTTTTCCAGCATCCCTCTTTCTGCAGGTAACGGCTCGGTGGTTTCCTCCCCACTACCCGGCAGCACTTCCAATTTCTCAGTGAGATGGTAACGCTGATTTAGGTGCTGCTTGGGTCAATCTGGCACCTTCGTCTCCGCTGAGAGCCCCACTACCCTGTCTGGACCGTTTGCGGGAAAGGCAAGCGTAGATGTTAAGACAGCTGCTTTGTGCCTTTGTGCCTTAGAGAAGGGGTCTATATTTAACAAAGACCTCCAGCATTTAGATCACTGTAGACGACAGTATGGACTTCGCTAACGTGCCCTTTTTTTTCTTAGTTATCAGACTATTTTAAATGGTTTCCTTATGAAAATGCCTGTCCCATAAATACGAGGAACCTGCCAGATCAAATTGTTTTCATGAAAACCCTTGTAAGAGCACTAAGTCTTGTTTATAAAATTGTGTAAGTGCATACAAGCATACACATAAACATATACACAGAAGGAAACAGCATAAATAAAAGGATTTTTAAATGATAAAGAGAACCTACACATATTAAATAAATATTCTCACTGTGAATTGCTCCTGCTACTTTTGTGGGGACAATCTCAAACTAAAAAGTGGGGGGTGAAATTATTGCAACAGCATTCTTATTGCAGACTATGGATTGTCATCTATGCTTGAGTATCAGGACAAAAACTTTGCCAACTACTCCTGTTGCCCAACTGTACAGCTGTGCAAAAAGCAGCCTGATGTCTACTACAGCACCATTGACCTTTCAGATTCACTGAAGAACTATGCCTGGACAGTGAGAGGGGTTGCGAGAGCCACTCAACCAGCAAGAAGCAGAAATATGCTGCAAGGACAGTCTTTGACAGCACAGATGCAGGAGGACACTTCTCCCTGTCTCTTTGAGGCTTTTGGGAAGGCCTTCTTACAGGTCTGTGTCCTGCCAGGCTCCCTTTCCCCAGGGACAGTTTTGCAGAGGACTCTGCAATGCCTTGCTCATGAAGTTGCCATGCTTGTACAGTCCCATTGCACGGCTTAGTCCACATCGCATGGGGGTGTCTTTGTGAAGAAGGATCTGAAGCAAAGCTGCTTCCAAAGGAATGTTTGAGGAAGGCAATCTCTATTTCAACTCTCAAAATTAACTCACATGCACGTGCACATACACAAAAACATTTTCAGTTAGCTGCTGAAAAATGTCATAAAGTGTAAAAGAAAGACTAACTTGACCCTTCTCCCTCAAAATCTTAATTTTGTGTCATTACCTGTGTGAGACTGCTTAAAACAATGGCATCACAAGCTTTCATTTGGCTCTGTTCTCTGCACTCTCCTGCAAATGTGTCTAAATTTTCATATTCATATGCTGCACATGCTGTCATCCTTTGTGCTGCAGTTACAACTGGGCCAGCACTAAGCCACAGTGTATTTTCAGCTTGGAGCAACTGCAGGAGCATCTTCATGGGACCACTTCAAGAAATGAAGGCTCCTTTTAGTTGTGTAAATGCTTCCAAAGACCTAAGGGACCAGCCCATGGTCAGACCCTGGAGGAAGCTTGTCGTAGTGGCAACAGTACCTGTCCTCAGAGCAAAATCTTGAGCTCTCCCACGCAGTCGGCCCAGAACAAGGGTAATTCTTGTTTCTTTGTGCCTGATTAAGCACCTGAATTTTAATCATGGGAAAATTTTGCCCAATGCAGAGCAAGAGACAGAGAGAGTGTGCCCTTGAAGGACCTTCTGTAGCAATTGTTTGGCCTAAATCCCTAAATTTCTTACATTATGTTTAATCATTATAAGACAGATAGATTAAGGGTAACAACTGCAGCAGTGGACAAGCCCTGATGGTTTGCTAAGGTACCTAAGGGTGTGCATTTAAAAAAAAACAAGCAAACCAACATTTGCATAATGATGTCGCTGTTTAAATATTACATAACTGTACAATTAAAATGCCAGAGAATGGCACAGTTGAACTGTTGCTTAGGTTAGCTGATCTGATCCTGGATCTCTCTGCCAGCTGCTTTCTTCTTTGAACTGCTTGCCCACTTGAAATGTAAAGACATGCTTTTCCAAACTCCAGTGGCTCTCACAGTTTTCACTCTACATAGAAAGTCTCTGGTGGGCTGCATGCTGCTGTCTCAAAGACACTTTTCATACCTATAACATATATTAGCATCTTAAGAGTCACTGCCAAAGCAATGCTAGCATTTAGAGGTCACCTTTATCTCCTGTTATGAACTTTTGGGCTAAATGTTGTTTACAAATATATATTATAATAAGAAATGTATGTATGGAGTAATTTTCTTTTTAAAAAGGCAAAAGCAAAACACCAATACTCTCAAATCCCTTGCTAAACTTAGAGTATATTTTAAAAATTTAATTGGACTATTGGCCTGACTGTTAAAAAACATGTTACCACTAATGTAGATTTGCACACTTCAGCTTCAGCACCACTATATATGATTTAAAATCTTAATTCAAACATTGTTCAATTTTGACATCCACAAGTGTTGAAGAGAGTGTTCATACTTTTTTCTTGCTGAGAGAATTCTCTCTTGTCAAATGTTGTAATCGAGCGACTAACAGCTGGCAGAAGCCTTATCTGCTTTGGCAATCACGATACCAAATAGAAATACATGACTTCCCTTGCCTCTCATTTTCAAGATTACAAAGGTCTCAAACGAAAAACCCAGATCTGAATGCTTCCTTTTTCAGATAAGACTGATCTGTGAGATCAACTCTGAGTTTAAACTTTGTGTCTGGGCCTGATCCCAGTTCGAGACATGAAGTGGCACTGGGAGGATGGTCACAGGAAATGGAAGCCCACTCTACACTGAATTATAGTGGCAGTTCCCATTTCTAGAAATGAGAACGTAAAAATGTACTTTGTGATTCTTGTCTGCAAATAACTGCAAGGCACTGATTTTTGATCACTGATGTGTGCTAGGAAATAAATTAAAAAATATAGGAAGGTCAAATGTAACCTCCTGTTCGTGCTTCGTAGAATTAAGTGTACTGACCACTGAGAGCCTGCCTAACTTTAAACACTAGGCTTCCTGATGCCTATTACAAGTTATGCAAGACCCTTGACAAATGTTAACGAACAATAACCTTTCAAGAAGTTGCCAACCAGTGGAAATCCTTAACAAAAACCTGCAAAAACATAAACATTTTTTCTAAATAGGCAATTGTTTCCTGACTGAAAAGTGCTTAATTTAAGGCAAGTTTCATTTTGCCAAAAAGAACTTTGCTACCATGAATTCTGAGCTGCTGCCAGGATTATTGTCATGTGAAACTCCTCATTTAGTATTGAAATACATGGTTTTCTAGAGATGTTACAAACTGAATCAGAAACATCCTTTTACTTTGCCTACAAATGAATGCAGCTTCTATGATATGCAAGAAATGTCTTACAGCAAACACATGACAAACTGTCTCCAAGGGGACTTTCTTCAAGCTAGAACGAGAAAGCAGTTTTCACTTGCCAAAAATGCATTGTTGTTTTAAAGAAGGAATTTTTTCAAAAAAACCCCCCTATATTTTACATTTACAAGCCATTTAGGAAGTGAGAATTCTTCCTCAACAATAAGAAAATAAATGAAAATTTCATAAGTAAACCCCTGACACTAAAAATAAACCCCAAACCCAGTACGTGTTGACTGGCATGCCTTTAGCTTATTACTGGTGTTAACACTATTTATTCTGCTTGCTACTTGCACAAACAACAAAGGTAAGAAGGTATATGGAACTAACCCTTTCTCCCAGTATAACAGAATTGAAGTGTCCAAAGGACATAATCGGAACAAATAGGAAATAAATAGGCCTCAGGACTCTGTAAGCAGGTTAAGCAGACATTTCACAACAAATACAAGGCTGCAGGTAGAGAGAAATAAGGAAGGGGGGGGGGAAGATAATTGGAAAGAATTTGCATTTTTTAATATTTGCATTTTAAAATATTTTAGCTATATCATAAGCACTGTAATGTCACTTTCACAGAATAGTTTATAAGAACAGGCTTTTATTCAGTGAGATATGACTAGGCTGCTGTATTTCTTTCACAGTGTCACTATGACTCTTTCCTGAAGAAATGTACACAGGAACATCTCTCAGGAAGGGAAGAGAACTTCGGAATCAGGCACAGTGCTCTTCAGAAAGAAAGCTGCAATGATTTCTGAAGCCACATCTGCAGCAGAAGTTGGCACCAGATGTATCTTGATCGATTGGTAACATCTACTGTACATAAATGTACACATTTGTCAGCTGAGGTGGGTAATTGCACAGCTACTGCCTTCCGTAGGGGAGAAGAAAGACTGCACCAACAAAGTTTTTTTACGTATGAGCATTTCATACATTTTCTATGTGCTTTGGCTGAAAGCCAGGAGAATGGTCTGTCTTTCTTAAATCAAAATTCCTTTAATTTTATCCCAAATATTAATACTTGAGACTGAAAGCCAATGTAGCAGGACAGTTACAGGGAACAGTACAATTCCATTGTCCCTTAGTTCTAATAAGGATAAACACAGTGAGAAAGCTATTTTATTTTCTGGAAATTAGTCTTAGATGCCACGGATATAGAATGAAAAAAGATGCAGCCCTCTAACACACATATATAGTACACATCTGAGATAAGGCTTTGCATGCACATTTATCTCTCTGAACAAGTGGAAACAATTTGTGATGGGTGCTTGAATGATATTTATTCAAATTGAACCATACAATTCCTATTGAGTAGAGAGATTGGAGGTATATCTATTAAAAACCTCCACACTTAAACTAGTTGAAAGAACAGCACTTAAATGCTCATCTCCAATACATGTAAGATAATACCTTATGGGTGACCTACACACTGATCAAAATGGGTTTAATATACTTATTACTGGAAACCAATACAAATAAGTCAGAAAACCAGATTAATCATGTTTTGCAGGAAATAGATGAGTGGAGAATTTGCTACAATCAAAAATGTTCTTGTTCTGAAAAACACACTGTGATTCTATGCAGTGTTTTAAAGTTTGCTCAATACAACATAATGTAATGAAATGTTATGCAGCAATACAGATCTCACTTCTACTTGAGGTATTGTAAATCACTATTGATTTCAGTTGAGGCAGGATCAGGTTCTTAGTTAGAAATTATAACAAGCCAATTCCATATTCTCTTATACTTACCAAAGATAGCCATCATCTTAGACAGAGATGCAGAAATTGCAAGAAAATCTGTTCGTGTGATTTAGACACAGGCTTTAGCAGCAGAAAAAAGATATTAAAGAGCACAGCTTTACAAGCATATGCAAGAGTGACGTTACAGATGACTTTCCTGAACAAAGGCTTGCATGATCAGGCCAAATTGCTTGTGAGGCTTTCACCAAGCTTTCAAATTCTATGGAAATGAGAGGGGGAGAAATGGTGTTTAAAAAGCATTTTTAAACCTGTTGCACTATACTGACTGTGTCTGAATTAAACTGCAGATGTTCAATGTCCCTGAATTAGTAGTTTTTATTATCAGACAAAGAGCACCCCATCAAACTTCTCTTTCGAATCACACTACTTGTCATTAAACAATCAGAGCATGTTTTCTCTTTCATTTGACCCTGGCAATTAACAAATAAACTTTCAAAGCACTACACTCAGACCTCTGAGAAGAAATGTGATACAGAACACAATTAGTGACATAAAGATGTAGGAGACAAATATAGGGTATCTAAATATAAAGAAATTTCCTAAAAACTCTTCCTGAAAATAAGACACTGTTATTAGAGATTAGACAGTTTAAAGTGAAGAGACATCTGACATTTGCATTGATGCTGTAGTAGTGTATCTCTGACTTACAGTAGGTGTAATTAGAGCACTCACTCTACAGAGGAAGAAAGACCTGTCACTCTGCACCAAAGCCACAAGCAAGGCAGGATACCTAACAATGTCTTATCCTTAAATTACACTTCTGATTTTAAAAATATTTTTAAAAAAACAAGGTTTGAGGTGGACTGTGTAGTGTTAGTAACCGAACCTTTCCCTGCTTCTCTGTTAATATTATTACAGCAAGTTATTACATATTTTTTGAAGCCCAGAGGACAGCTCAAGATTCATCTGCTTGAGTAAATGCACTGATAGGATTATTTTGGAAAGGCATGATGTAAGCAGGCTCTTTCTAATAGAATGAACCCCCTCAAGATACTCATAATTAAATTGATTAATTTGGCCTGTGAAAGTGCACCGTGTCACTTGATTTTGGAGGCGGACAAATATCCAACAGATAGAATATCAGTGTCTTCTTGTCCCTTCTTTATTCAGAGTTAGCATACCACTAACCAACATGGGAAAAATCCAGACAAAAGCGCCTTTTCAGCCAAGATGATTGAACAGAGTTGGAAATTTCAGATTTCTCCAATACTGGACAGAAAAGACTTTCTATGCATTGGAAATTGCTTTGAACGGTCTCAAACACAACAAATGCAAAGAGTTAAAACCCTGTTCAACCTTGAAAATATTCCCTGCAAACCCCACTCTTCATAAAAAAATAATCCCCTCTTCTGCGAACAGGAGCTTAGACAAAACAGATGAGGATCTCACTCCTGCATGACCAGGTATAGAGTGGATGATACCTACTATGATGCCTTCTCCCTTCCTTGCAACATTATTGATCTTTTTGTCACCTGCCCCCAGAGATCCACTGCCACTATTTTGTCATTGCAGTGCTTGCCGTGAGACACAGAAGGGATAACTTAATGCTGCTCTCTGAAATAGCAGTCATTTTACAGACTTCAAAACAGATTGAGACCGAATACCAGAGAGTTTTGTGACGGGTAGCTGACTTCCAGATAATGGCCTCACACCTACTCCTAAAGCAAACCATGAAGGTTTTGTCTCATAGGGATCCCTAAATCTCCTTCCTCTGTTTAGAAGGAGCAATAGCTTTCCAGGGAAATGGAAAACAATACTAAAAATTATTGACAGTTTCTATTTGTAAAGATCCCTTTGGCTACAGCCACAATGGAAGAGAATTATTTGGGCTTCCCTTGCCAAATTCATGAAAATACGTAACTGAAACATATTCCAGCAAATGAAATATAAGGCACATAAACAAAAACAATGAAATATAATAGAAAATCACAGCAATTTGGCCAGTAATCAATTCAGGATCACAATGAAACAAGGCAAACTGGCTCTTCAGAAAAGACTTGCTCAATAGCTCTCCTACTTCTGGTGAGTAGGCATTGCATTAAACTCGATCATTATTCGAACTACTTATGAATAATTGATTTAGGAATAATTTCACTGACAAAAATCTCCAAGTTCAATTTGCTAAGGTTTGTGGAACGTATTTATATCCATTTATAACAATGCTAATCGACAGCAATCCAGACTTTGGAACCCTTAAAAAAATTAACTGAACATCACAAACTCAAATACTGTCGATCAACGTAATTTAATAGAGTGTCTTTCATAGATTACCTAACAAAGATCAATCATAATCACAGGACCCTCAACTATTTCTATTCTTCTGTGGTTATTAAAATAGATGGGATTTTCCCGTATGTCTAGAAGATTAATGAATCAGATTTCTGGTAGATCACACTGTGATACTAAATTAGGAACAAGTGGTTCTCCAGAAGAATCCTCAACCAGTAGCCTGTCCTCACATGCAATATTTGTCAGTGGAGTTCCATTTGGGATATCTTTGTTTGTCACTAAATCAGAAACATGTCCCCAGGTTGCAGAACATTTAGCACTTCCTAGATTCCTAAAGGAGAACTGGACCTACAGACGCACTACTGGATGAAGGAAAAAAAAGCCAATGGCAATCCTGAGATGTTATATATTACATATTCTTATTATTAATTTTGTTGTTGCAATTAATGACTGAACAGAACATAGGTAGACTTTTAATGTCATAGCAGCTATGGACATACAGAGAACTGAACAGAAAATGCATGTGACCTGTAGCCCTAGATGGTGTCTACTTACATTTAACTCACTGCAATAGCAAGAGCCCTATGAGCTATTAGGCTATCTCTGGGTTTCGTGCATCCTTACCTAAGAGCACTAAAAGCAGGCTGTCTTTTCAGCTAGTAGCGTTTAATGTTCTGTTGACTTGACATGCATGTGTGTGAGTGTGTATATGTCCCAATGGAAAATGCATTGCTTTCATAATAAATAACATTCTCAAAAACCGCAGTTACAAAGCATCAGAGAAAAGGTGTACAAAACAGTTGTATTTATTACATGTTTATTCAGAAATAGGCCTGACAGGGCAACATTGCCAAATAAATATTTGGGAAATTACAATGCTCTAAAAGCCCTTCTGGCCTTGTGTGGCTAACCCTTTCCCTGCCAGAGAGAGGAGAATGCCCTCACATTTCAAGAGAGGGATGGAGCAACTCAGTAGACAACAATCTCCAGAAGACTGGACCAGCAGTTTGTAAGCCACATGAACAAGGGTCCATAACTCCCTGACACCTTTGCAAAGAGAGGACTCAAATGCGACTCACAGATTGGAGCTTGACCACAGAATTACAATGGCCACAGTGATGTGGCTGCTCAGCATCTCAGTGGTGAGAAAAGCGCTGGCACAGCAGCAGCTACTCCCATGTGATGCCAAGTACAGCAGAGAAGTATTCTGCTGCCTGCTTCCTCCTGTGAGCTTGCAGCAGTTGTCATCAGCTGGCAGAAGACAAGTAACCAGTCATGCACTCCAAGTGGCATGAAGCTGTGTAAATACTTATAGGATTGGTTAATCACATTTTCTATGTACACAAATAATGCCCACCTCAGCACCTATGTACTCCCTTTCCTATGTACTCCTGTTGTCTCAGGAGACCCCTGAGCTTTTTGCAGGCAGTTGTAGGGCCAGAACAGCAGTGCGGATCCTCCTTCCTGAGATCCTCCAGAGGACAACTCTGTTCTGAAAACAAAAATTACTGCAGCTGCTCAAACATGGCCTAAGAAAATGGCAAGACAAGCTCCCTGGAAGGCAACTATCTCCTCAAGCAGGCCTGCATGAGAGGGGACACAAGATCAAATTCTGCAGCCCCCTCAACAGACCCTTTCTTTACATATGAGACTGAAGAAGCAAAACAGTTGATGCAAGCTATGAAGGAGAAGGAAACAAATTCTCTTCAAATGTTTGGGGCTGTTCTTCAAAATACATGGAAGTATATTCTGCTTCATGGTCACTCGTAGCTTTAATATTATGACACGATATGCAAACTGGCAGAAGTGCTGGCATGGAACACCAGGAGAAGACTTGGATTAGAGGTTTATCTGTCCCTTTTTGTGGGTGACCTTGGAAAATGCTTAGAGAAAGCTGGAGAGAAAAGCAATTACATTTTTGAAATTACACACCACTGTTCCCATTCATCTTGATAAGCGCTTTTAAGGAATCCAAAAAAGGCTAGAATATTGCTTTTATAAGAGTTATAGAGACCTTGGTTCCACAGAGTCAGTTTTAAAATAAATTTAGATGTACAAAGATGAATTTTTATTTCCTTTGTGTTGTTAAATTGGCCACTTTAAAAAAAAAAAAAAGTGGTTTTACACTGGGGCCTCTGGCAAAAAAAAAAAAAGTGTAAAGGATTATTTTTTTTCCTTGTTCTGAAAAGATATACAGCAGCTCAGCATATGTTGTGCAGTCACTCCTACCGTGTCACAAGCATCTGCATTCATCCTTTTCCGTGCATTTATAAGTGTGATTGAAGTGCTGATAGGAAGCCGCATTTATAAAACCAGAATGTTACACAAACAATAGGCACGAGATCTTAGTTGTTCTTATTCCTGCTGGTTAAGCTCCCCTGTGTTCATTTAGGCATGATCTGTCTTCGTGTTTCTTCTACTCTCATTATTATCTTGCCTTACCAATTAGGTAAGGCACTGAAGGGCCTGCTATTCCGGCCTGGGAGGGCTGGGGGTCAGAGGGAGTCATGCTTAATGTTAAGTAGCTGTGAAACGTTACAGCCTGTAAATTCGTCAGGACAGTTGGCCTAGCCCACTGCAGGGCAAGGGGTGTAAGTACTTTTCTGCCTGAATTACACGTGGAACAGCACTGGCTTTGAAATGCCAGGATCCACGCTGAGCCCGGCGGTCGCTCCCTGAGCGCGTCGCTCCAGCCTCAGCTCTAATAGCAGGAGCAATAGGGGTTAGATTTGGAAGCTCTTGGCAGTCAGATAGAAAAAGGAACTCCAGCAATCATTCTGCCTCTTTTCTGAGGACCCCCTTAGGAGTACGACTGGGAAGAAGTCTGTCGACCTGCCACAGCTAATAGTCACTCAGCAACCCGGCATAACCACTGCTCCAGAATCAATGCGCCACAGCTATTCAGTAGTACCACATCTGATGCTTGAAAGGATGGAAAACATGATATGTGACAGCTGCTTACGAGTGATAGTGATAGTGAACAAAAAGCCTAATGGGTACTGGAATCTCCCTGCCCTGCATACAGAAAAGATGAAGAAGGAAATGATGACTTTCCTAGCAAGGCTGCACTATTCAGCAGGCTCCGTCCTGTGTGCCAGATTGGCATCTCCAACAGCTCAACAGCAATTATTCACATGCCACCTCTGAAGCTGTGGTTTGCTACTCACATAATCTGTGCTGTATCACATACCAGACTGCTGACTGCACATCAAGAGGTTTTTCACTTGTTGGGCAAGAGAATAGGAGAAAAGGGTCAAATCTGCTCATCTAGAGTTCGTACAAGGAAAGCAAAATCTTGTGTAAGCGACATTCACAAGGTTAAAGTCCAAGCAAGGTTAGTTTAGCTTTGGAAAAAAGCATTTTCTGATGCACCAAAAAAAAAATGTCCAGGCTTTGTAGTATGGTGTTTTTACCACTGACTTCATGGGGAACTCAGTTTTACAACCCCTTGGTCTGCTTAAAACTTAGCACACAACAATATCTAAATAATTTCTAGAACTGTGGATTATTTCCTGAAAACCCATAGTCTCCCGTCTTCATGTACAGCAATGCATTTTCTGCAGCAGCTTTGCTTCTGCCTACTCTGAAGTTATATATATATGAATATATACTTATAGCTGTACCTTACGTCCATCTATTTCACTCTGCGACCATAACCTTGGTATTTAGAGAAAATTATTTGCTTGTTCTGAGTGACATGCACATTTGTTATCATAGCTGAAACTTTTTAAGCCATAAGATATTAAGCTCCTATTAAAAAAAGGTCTCCAGTATAAACCAATAGCAAATTTTTGGCATGCCAAATGGCAGAACACCTGCCCAAAAAGAAAAAAGGAGATAAGAAGAAATGTCATCAGGAAAGAACTTAATTATTTAAAGACATTGTAAAAGCCAAGGGGATGCTGAGTTTGGAGTAAAAAGATGAGTTTGATCAAAGGGCTAGTTCAATCTTTTGCCTGTAAATGAAAGCACTACCCTGAGTTGTCAGTAGCTCCTTTTGACCTATTAAAAATTGTATTATTTTGTAGATCTCAATCAGAATGAGAATAATTAAGGTCTATTTTACTAGGTATTTTTCACATATCTTAATAAACGTTTTATGCCATTATATTCTTTTTTTTTTAAACTAGAAGACCTTTCATCTTGGTTAAGATACATAAATGTGCTTTCAAATGTTTATATACCACTAAGAATTTTTTTCAAGGCTACCTTTGTTTGTGATTTTATCTTGACGCTAAGGGACTCAAAAGGTTAAGATTTTAATCCACTGCAAGGGATTTGCTGAATAAATATCTTGTTTGTAAGACTTGGATTAAGACAACACACTAAACCTACTCCATCTAACTACAACAGAGTGAATCTTGTCAAGAAAATAAACTCTTCTGTTTATCCATACTTATGCACAGACCTATGAATAACTCTTATAAGCAACTAGTGATCCTGCCTACTTTATCTTGTCTGTAAACATGCTCTGCATGCTGAAACAGCTGAAAGGAACATACAGGATTAGTAAAAATCACAGAAGCTGAAAACAAGTTTTAACCCAACCGTGGGAGAAAAAAATTCTTTTGCTCCAGGTGAAAAGATTTATAGTCTCTCTCATCTCTCCTTATCCTCTCACATTGCCCAGAATTGCTTGCTTTGCCAGTGAGAAGCTATGATGAAAAGCTCCTTAGAATGACCCAACCTGAAGGAATACCTCCCACTTTAATTTCCGAATAAAAGAGTATATACGCAGCCACTTTTAAATCGTTTCCCAAAAGGTATACTGGCACTGGCTAGGAAAAAGAAAAAAGTTAGATACAAGCAAAAACCTCCTGTACCCAAACGGTCTGTGAATTTTTAATCCATTGCTTAAACTTTGAGCTTCAACATTTTCTGTTTAGCCCAGAAGGTCCCAAGTGGGTTACAGACTTTATCAGCTCTCCTTTTCTCACTAGTTACCAGGATTTTGGTTGGCAGCACCAAGTGGAGAAGTAATGGGCTTCTTGTTTAAGGACAGCATCTAGCGTTAGCCTGCAATGAGCAGCTGTTTAACAATATAGAGGAATTTAGGGCAGCAAATACATGGCCCTTTTCATTCTGCCTCCCTTACATATTCTCCCAAAGACCCAAAATGGACTTCAAGCTTGAATATTACATTGGTTAAAATCTACAATTTCTCAAGGCTGCAATCAGCCAGCAGTTCTCTTCAAAGTGGTTCTGTACCGGGATTTGGACACACAATTTCAATACAACTTCTCAGGACCTACAGACCTCTTTGTTTACCAGGTGGAATGAGCATAAATCCCTTAATATTTCTTATTATAGGTTTTAACTTCTCTCACATTAGGGACATGAGACACACTTATGGTCTTTAATTGAGATAGCAGACTTTGGCTGCGGCACAAAACAATTCCTAATACCATTATTTTAAAATTTTGGTTTGTTACTGAACCTCTCTGATAGAGACTAAATGCACTTTGTGGACTATTCAGTGCAGTCTGCAGCACCTCAGTCTCGTCTGAGGTGTGAGAAGTTTGGTATAGTCATATAACCCCACCTCAGTGACATGCTCTGCTGATGTGACATATTTAGAGGCTGCAGCACCATGAAAAATCTCATAAGAAAAGCAAATAATAGTATTAAGAGTCCTTTATCCTGCTTTGTGAATAAGTAAATCATAAATATTTCTTGAAGACCTTTACCTTTCTGCAAACTAGCTGACACCACAGAGTCCAGACTGACAGAGGAAGGGACAGAAAGGAGAAGCTGACCTTCCTTTAGAGCTCTATCAGGGAGAAAGCAGACAGGAAATTGCATTCCTGGTTATTGCTGCTTGCTCTCCTCCAGCAGAGAAGCCTAATAACCCGTGCTGATGTGAAGGACGTACAGCAGACTCTCAGGAAGCCTGTCCCTCAACACTGGAAACAACCATGGCCTGCAACGCTACATTTCATTTAGGAACTTACTGCTGCACTCAAAGAAAGAGGTGCATCATTTAAGGCTTAGACTCAGCAAAACTTTCTCATCAAAGCTGGAGTGATCCTGTACTTTGCTGTCTTGAGACTGTACTTTTGTCCCACTCAATGTCTGCTGACAGAAGGGATTGTAAGACGATGCCCTGCCTCCTCAAGGGTAACAAGAACTTGCAAGCAAGAGGAAAAATGCTTACTTGCAGCTCACTCAAAATTATCTGACTTGTTTATCATTTAGTGGGGGAGGAGCCTGGGGCCAGAAAAGAAAAATTTGTTCAACAGCAGAATGTTCAGGGGACATATGTCAGTTTGAATAAACCTCATGATTCCTATGAAAAGGTTTCTGATTTTCTGCCTGCTGGTTTCCAGGCTTCAAGCTCTTAGTCCCCAGGTTTTTAAGTCTTCTAGGAAAAATAACATCTACTCTTGGCCGTTTGCTCACCACACCATGATATTACATGACATACCCTGGGAACCAGTCAGTAAATCCTAACTCATCATCCAGGAAAAAGAAAATGAGATGTTCCCTCAGATACAGGTCTCAACTACAACTCTTTGGGAAGAGCGTCTGTTTCCTTAGTCACGCTTAGGCTTTTTTTCTGGAGCACTCTGCATGTAAGGAGCCAGAAAAACAGATGCATCTGTTTTTTCCAGCCCCATGTGGTCACATGCAGTTAGGTTGCCGAAGATCAGAAATGTAAGCCTTCACTCATGTTTTGAAGGCTGCTACTGGCATTTCTGATTAAATCGGTCAGCTCTATGTCAAGACTGTACCACATGGAAGAAAGTCTGGCATAGTCTATCTTTACAATCCAGTGGTACCATTTCCAGCTTATGATGCAATGCACTTAACGTAGCATGGGACATATCACAGATCAGACTCCTGTGCATGTTTTGGGGTTTTTTTCTTCCTTTGGCAATAGGCAAAGTATTGATGTTGCTGCAGAGTTATGTCTTCCAAAATACTATTTTTTACTGGAAAGTAGTACAGTGATGAAATATAGCAGATGAAAATCACTGTTTTAATCTAGAAATGTTCACCTACCACGGACTTGCCAGAACTAACAGTGGAAAGAAATTTAATAACATCATTGCAAATGAGTATCTTAGCAGCACTGTTAAATTACACGATTGAAAATCCAGTCTTCTCTTGCTTAACTGTAGAAAAAGTGGCGAAGGGGCAAAAAATGCCACAGCTCTGAATTTCTGAGTACTTAGAAAATCATTCCACTTTCCACTTCTTTTGGAGAAACCTCTATATTCTTACACACAACCTCTGAATCAGATGCATAACTGTTGGAGTAGATGCCAATAGTTAAATGCTTTTCCAATTAGAGCATTTGCCATTTAACTTCTTCAGACTAAGTCATGTTCAAGGAAATTATCTCAGTAAATCTGTTGTCCAAATACTACCTCTCCAAGTCTTCTGCTTTACACGGTTACATACTGTATGTATACAAATATATACACACGGGCGCATGTGCTTCATTTCAGTAGTGTCTTTCTTCTCTAGTACTTGGCAGAATCTGGTCTAACTCCTCTCTTGCTATTTAGTTCTATAGAATAGTTTGACTGAGAAGAAATTAAATTTTTATACAAACAACAGTGAGATAAGATCATGATTTAACAGCAACTGAATGACTAAGAAGTTTAATTCCAGAAATGTGCATGAGAAAGAACATTAATTGTATACTCAAGGTGTGTGAAACACTAAATTTAAACTGAAATTTAACCACATAATTTGGGTAGCAGGAGTACTAGTTCGGACAAGGGGAGTGTGAGCCCTTCTGTGATGCCTTGTTGATTTTGACCTGAAGAGTAACTTTTAGGAAGAAATGGTTAACCTATTATGTGTACTCACTCAGCCCACCATCTCTTTTCTGAAAACCTGAGATTCCGTATTAAGACCTAAAATGTCTCTTTCTTCCCTAAGAGGTGAACAAAGAATGCCTGATTAGCAGCAGAGGTGCTAATTCTCATCTTTTCCATAGAGTACATTTTATAACACATACAAGATTGAATGTTTACATTCCTAAATGCAGTTTTGATAGTGAGTGGGAATGGTTTCCTGCTGCAAATTGGACACTAATGAGACCCAGCAGAACAGATGCAGGTAAATTGACTAAAAACAAGGGCAGAAAGGCAGAGAGCAATCACACAATCTTCAAAAGCAGACAGAAGAAGACAGGAGCTAGCGAGATAATTTAATGCTGCTAGTACTCTGATAATTTGGTCAGTTTTTCTTCATACACAGAGGAATATTAGTGGTCCAAGAAAGCCATACAGAAATATAATATATTTCATTTACCACACTTTTTTTAACACAAAACCTCAGGCCATAACTGAAGCACAGACTGACAGAAGTTTGGCTCTAATGAAAATGAAAGGTTTGGAAACAGATACATAACTGTTACTCATTGCTCTGAAAAATGTATTGTAGTTCCACATAAACACAGCACAATGCCAAATGCACATAGTACGTTTTTTATCTCAAGCAGACCACTGAACTTTATATATTTCCAAATTTAAAATATTTAACCACGAAATCAGCCATGAAACAAGATCCACAGATGTTAGGTTTTTTCCCCTTAATTTTTAGAAACGATCCCAGTGGATATGGTTTTGTAAAACTAAGCTAAGCTTCCTATTTAAACTGCTGACTTGCAAAAGAGATAGGATAGAGAAGAAATTCTTGCAAGAGAAAAATATGTTAAGTTGCTGCTTGCAGAGTATGGACATAAAAATCTGAACGGTGAGTCTAGAATTTTCTTCATATTTCCTCTTCAGATTCCAGCTGAGATGTCCACAGAAAGCTGGAATGACACCGGTGAGAAAATATTTCAGATGTGATCTGCATATATGCATGGCCAGTAGTTTTCTACCATTCTGAATGTGTAGGCACCCATTTTCTCTAATAGCTAGAGAAGTGAAAAAAGTGAACTCTAATTTTTCAACTTTCATATTTGCACTTAAATTTTAACTTTTTTTTTTTCTATGAAGGTAAAGAACTGAGATTGCACTTTTCACCAGTTTTCCCTAAACAAATATTTTTTGCCATTCAGAAAAAAACCTAAAATCCAATTTATAGTTAAAGCAAAATAGAACAAAAACAAACCCCACAGTTCTTGTGTACACTAAGGGTATTAGTCTCACTGTGCCTTAGATGTTTCATAGGGCACTGCAAGATGCTAAATAAGCTTTTTAAGTGTGGCTTTTGCAATATGCAGTTTTAAGTATGCAGATTTGTCAGGTAACCAAGTATATTTTATTATTTACATTTTATTTTTATTGTACAATGGAAAAGACTCTGCAACCAGCTGAACTAGAAAAAAGGACAATAAAATGATCATTTGGTGTACAAGTTGGGACCTTCCAGTCAGTTAATTTGCTTTTCTACAGGAAGCATAGCTATCTGAATTTCCATAATGTAAAACCACTTATTTTTCCACCGAGTAGGAATTTCTGAGCACAATATCCCTGTGGCATGGTTTAAGGACAATTACTACAGTAAAATATTCGTTTTCATAACATACATGATATAAACCACCACCATTTCTCTCATCAGCAGTAGTAAGAGCAGCAAATAATAATTTCAGCAAGTAGACTCAAGGAAGTTTTTACAATTCTTTGTCAGGATTTTTCATTGTCTGGTCAGAAACATCAGCCACTTCTCTAATAATTATGAGTAAATATGTAAAGAAGTGAACACTGCTTAGTGTTCACTGGTGCTTCTAGTATGGATTTATTCATAAAATAAAGAACATGTTCACTGAGGATAGATGTTCATTTTATTTCCTTAAGTAGTTTTACAGGATCAGGACTGTCTTCTCATAAAAATCTTTCCACTCTTAATAAAATAGAGAAAAATTTATACTGGTGATGAAACAAACACAGAGGTCATGAAGGCGGATAGATGGATCACCTTATATGCTAGTTAATAATGTCTATATTTAAAACATAATTTCTTGAAGTTGTCTATCATAAATAATGTTTCATTTCACAAGTATTTACGTGGATTTGTCAGTATTACCAGAAGAAAACAAGAACATTTTAATATGCGATCCTAAAACTTGCACATAAGCACGCAGTACTTTAAAAGTAGAACCATAGGTATCAGTGAAATAAATGCTAATTTATTTCTAATCCCATAGAGGCCTATTTTTTCTAATAGCTATAGAAATGTCTAAAATGAACGTATGAATTTTTTTTCTTCAATGAATTTCAACTGAATAGTTTTGGATGTCTGACACATTTTAGCCCATACATATTTGGAACCTAAAACAATAAGCAACCTAAACAGAATACCATAATAGGCATTGTAAGTCAAAATACTGAAGACATTTTGAGAATTGCAGAACCACGATTCAGTCCCTTAGACCATGTTCTGATCTTTCATATGTGCATACAGACAGTATTCAGCATGTCTGCGTTGGCAAGTAATCCATCTGGCATTGGCAAAAATGCTTAGGAGAAGACTTTTAGAGTGATATCCTGCACCCTCTGGCTTCAGGAAAGATAAGATTTTCCCTCATCTTTCCCATCTGTTATGAAAATTGTATGTTTCTGTGGACAGAGATACAAATACAGCTTAATCTATTTCACCTGATAATATTTGTCTACATATGCCCGTAGATTAAATCGGTTTCGGTTTTGGTTGTGATTTTTTTTCTTAAGCGTATAATTATTTTATCCCTCGCAAAACTCTACTTCTCTTGTCTGCATGAGTGGACCCAATACATATTTCTAAACTGAGGTATGTCAATTTCACTCTAAATGCTGGATGAACAAGAATGAAATAACAGAATTAGAAAACAAAACAATAAATGCATTATAAAAATAATATTTAATGCTTAATGTTTTATTGAAAATATTGCTGAATGATTTATGCTCTTCTATAGGTACATATACATGATTTAAATAGTATATGAGATATATATGACTATATTCAGTTATAAAATATTTGTTGTGTCAAAATTTCTAACTCTCTGTAAAAACCCAATTACTTTACTCTCAGAACTGATGTCATCAATTTAAAATATAAGACAAAGTGTATGTGGCAGTGTTGTGATTTAAGGCAGGGCACAGTAAAAGTTTTCATGCTGGCACTCAGAGAAAATGGGGTAAGAAACTGAGAGGAACGTCTGGATGCCCAGCTTAATTCTTTTGGATCCTCTCACCTCATCTGACTTTGATGTCCCCCAGGAGATGAATTATATGTATCTGAACAGCCTTGCAATTCTTGCACCAGTCAGGGGAGTCCCGTAGTGTACCCCTTTCTGTCTTCCAGTCCTTCTGACACTTGTTTCTACCCTGTGTTGCCTGAAGAAGACCTGTAGCATTCTTCTACAATGCCTGAAGATGCAATCCAGATCTGAAGAAACCTGATGACCTTCCCCTGAAGACTATTCTTATCATGAAGAAACGGAGCTTTTCCCCAAAGGAAAGCTGCAGGTTGGAAAAAGAAGTCATGTTTGAAATGAGGATTTAAAACAAAACAAAACAAAACAAAACCACCAAAAAACTACCAAGCAACATACATTTGTAAGGAGTTCAGTTTTCAGAACAGGACTGCATTTTACCTGCAACTTTCACTTAGCACATCTCCACAGTGTACCTTCTATCCACAGCAGTGCTTCAGCAGAGTTTCGTGTTGTCCTGACCCAGCAACCTGCACCTTCCCAAGCCAGCAGTGGGGAATGAAGTCTAATATCTGTGTTCCATTTGCGTGCAAATACTTCAAAGACGCAAATAAATTCCACTGCTTGTTTATGAAACACTTTGGAGGGGCAATGGACAGGTACTGATGCACAACCAGGGACTTAGTAGTTTGAACTGAAGTTCCAGCACCAACTGTAAGCCACTATTTGTAGCAAAGCTGACATGCTCGCTGAAGGCAATGACTTGAGAGAGAACACCTCACTTTGAACCTTAAAACATACCGCAATGCTATTGTTTCTGGAAACCTGAAATGTGTATCTTATGGAAGTTCACCATCTGCTTTTTATAAAGTTGGAATGTTGTGGCAGTGGGGAGAACCAAAAATCGGGCAAGGGGACTTTCTTAAAAGATACCTATTCCCCAATTACTCCCATGCCATTCTATTTCAGATTTTGAAGGTATAACATGCTCCAATAATCTGAGACAATTCCCTGCCTCGAGCTCAACTAGTTGCTTCAAAATGTGAAAGCTTTCTGAATTCTCCCACAACTTTCACCGTTGCCTAAAACCATTCTGTAACCCTCAATAACTTTCTGCATTCTTTGTCAAGGCAACTGCTCCTGAAAGACAGCCTGAACCACCTTATACCAGAGGATGGAGATATATTAGTACTTCCAGCCCGTCAATCAATTAATTGGCAATAACTATTAGAATTAATCATCCTTTCCTATCCGGCTTCATTACTCAGAAACAAAGCCCCCAACTTCTCTTTCCTGCTGTCATTTCTGTTCTTTTTTCCCCACACATTTTATTTAATCTTAGATGGCATTACATCTGAATTTATTTAAAAGTCAGATCTCGTTACTTTTCAGTACCTGTGCTTTGCCCTGTACCAGCACAGCATAAGGAAACAAGGTGCTTCGCTTTCTGGGCTGCATATTCATGAGGGGAAGGAGAAAGTGAGAGTGTGTATTAGAAATAGTGCAAAGTGGGGTAGACCCAGTGACGCTACAGCTTCTACCTTTGCATCTGCCAGTATACTAAAAGTGTGACTGTGGGTTCTAACAGTTACTTAAGCAGGACTAAAATAAGATGGCAGAAGTCACCATTCCTTGCCAGCTATGTCATATTCACCACCCCAAATGCAAGGACTTTTTTGCATAGCCCATCGTGAGCCACAGTCATTGGCTTGGAGTATTGATATAGATGCTGAGGTGAAAACTGTGAGGGTGTAAGGCAAAATAAGATTTTTCTTCCTCAAAACCAGAAAAATGTCAGGCAATTGAAGAAGATACCGGGCCTGTGTGGCATCAGTTTTCATGCTGTCATCCACTAATGGTTATTTATCCAGTTGCTGGGCTACAAGCTGTGTTGCAGAATGGAAATGCAAGTACACTGTATCCTCAGAAATGACCCAGTTAGTGACATTTCAGAAATATTCTCATCCACAAGGGTTATCTTATATGTTTAAACATTAGACATCTATTTTGAACATAAACCTAGTATGATAAAACTCAAATCATCCAGTCCTTCATGAGTTTTAGTTATTATTCTAGATATTACTATTTAAAGACTCTCCACGATTTATAGCATGTTACTCCACACTTTCTTTAGTTTCCGAAGCCAGGTCCTAAATAAGGACCAAAACCCACTTCAAACAACTTAATCCTTCCTAGAAAAGGCTGTTAGCATTCAAAGATGACATTACATCAAAAGCAAAGGTTAAACTCCAGAATGCATTCTTTGAATGAAGTAACAAAAGCTCTATTATATCCTTTGATCACTCCAGCTCACCTGTAGGAAATGTTACACCTTTTTATTAAACTGTTGAATTGTCTTTGCTGTACAAGCTGGAGACATTCTTGACAGGCTTAAAGTCATTAACACCTCGGAGGAATGCTCAGCAAAGCCTGTAATACTCTCTCGTGTCTATGCATGTTAGTATTGCTAGTCTATAGATTCCTAACATCCCAGGCACTCTTTCCTCTTGATGTTTGTGTAGCAAGTTTATTTAAATGCCTGAAATAATAGCATATTGGCAAAATTCTCCGTGACACAGATGTACACAGTAGAATATTTGATGGTTACAAATAAAACCCCCTAGCTCTAAGTTAATAAATTTATTGAATTACTGTGACAAATTTTAAAATAATCACCAGTTAATTATGGTAAAACCAAAACCATTGCCTTTTTAATTGGTGTTTGGCCAGTACATTTATCACTGCCCATTACCAACTAATACTGATACAGTCAAACCACCTTCCATTCACATAACATGCAATCATGTTCTCTCTCACACGCACTCCATGTGCTTTCTCTCTCTCCCTTAATATCTACTTATATAAAAATGTATATGCATGTAAGTATGGCCTATTAAGATTAAAGTTCAACACTGTATCACGGGTTTCTCGCCCTTTAAAGATTTCATTAAACATTTACTGTGTTTTAAAAGTATAGCCATGTATAAACATGCCTTCTCGTAAAAGTAGACATAGAGAGAGAGAGAGATAGGTAAATAGATAGATACATAGATGATATAGACAGATAGACAGACAGAGAGATAGACAGACAGATAGAGATTTATAAGGATTTTGTGGCAATCCAGACTGCTATTTAGTTCGAACACCTTCAGCAATTGACAGCTAAAAGCTATTTTCCCCAGCCTCTGTGGATACTTTGTTTCCTTTTATACCATCAGTTCTTTTGCAGAGTCATCTTTTCATGCTTGAGCAATATTTTTATGAAAGACTAACATTCCTATACTGGGCACAACTCACTCTGACACAGAGAACTGGGAGTTGATTCTCCTTTTCTTCTCAAGACATGCTCTACATATGTTATTTCTTAATTCTCACAAATGTTTTGAATATTGCTGATACAGTTTACACTTCAGGTTCTGAGACATCTTCTGCTGAATGAGCACTCATATACATAGAAATTTACTGCAAGAACACCAGTATATACACATACAAAAAGAGTCCTTACATAGTAATGGATGCTATGAGACAGCTAAGAAGCACAGCATAAACTGCCAACTCTAAATCATGGTTGATTTTTTTAAAGTATCCTTTAGAAAAAGAAAGCTATTGTAATAATCAAAAACTAAGTTTACGTCTATATTCCATACTTGACCTATGATTTTCTT
>VZTU01027984.1:1960-14536 GCA_013400835.1 Zapornia atra
ACAACTTGCTTTGTCAAAAAGTTTTTACTTAAAAAAAAAAAAGAAGAGATGCCATATACACATCTGCCTCGATTTTCTCAACATATAATGCATTTTAAAAGTCTAGACTGAGGAAACATTGTGTCTATACTCTAAATTAACAGTGTTAAAAATTGGAACATTTATGTAGTAAAATTATTTCCAACTAGTGTTCTTACTCGATAACTTTTTACTGGCAACTGAAGACAAGACAAATCCTGTGACAAAAAAAACCCAAAACAAAACAACAACAAGAAGCTCTGAACACTTTTTTTCCACTCTTTTTATGTTAATTTTCTCCAGACCTTGATGCAAAATCTCTTGCGTGATAATTGCAAAGTATGCTGTAGTGCAGTTTTGCACTCTGCGCTGTTCTGCTTTACAAAAAAGTAAGAGAAGAATTATATTATTTACAGGAACCTATTTATAATGATTAATTCATAGGTCTGGCTGAAGTAAGACTTCAGGCTTTCCTTGGAAATTGTGATTATGTTGTGCCAGCTTTCTCCTGGAGCAGTCTGCTGAGAGTTACACTAGGAGAGTCATTGGTTAAATTTAAGCCAAGGGATTTTTAACATAAGTTAAAAATCACAATTTTTGGAATCTCTTTTCCTATAATGTTCCTCTTTCACTCTTCTTAAGTTGAGAAATAACTTGCCTCCTCACATTATCTTCATATACCTATTTCTGTGTCTTATTTCATTCTGTATACTAACCTCTTTGCTACTTTTGTTATCGTCCATATTATCCTGAAATAATTTGCCTGCTTCTGTTGTAATTATTCTCCAGAGGACTTTTGTACTTTTCCTTATTTATGACAATCTCAATCTTACCAAACCTAGTAATTCTGTGGAATTCCCAACTCAAAGTGCCAATATGATCTCAGTAGTGACATCATATGTAAGTAAAAGTCCACTGATCCTTTAGCAAGACTACGTTTCAGTAGCAGGACAAAACAAAAGAATGCTAGGATCATAAAATTTATCCTCTCCTCTCCAAATTTGGAACTAACGGTACTTGATCTAGTCTTTCAGCATCTACATATGTACATAAAAAGGACGTTTATAATAAATGACTTGAATGAAGCAAAAATGTTCACAATACCTCTAGACCATATATTAACATTATATATATATATACAGGCCATCTTCTATTATTTTCCATTTTCTGGTTTAATATCTTCTTCCTTTGATCCCACCTATTTATTTTTTGCCTCCCTTATCCCCTTCCTCCCCAAAAAATCCCTCCAAAATCCACAAATCAAACCAAAACACAAAACATTGGAAGTATTTCAGTCTTAATTTTCACAAAAGTGAAAATGGCTCAAGGAAATTACCATTCTTGTCATGCCATGTCAAGAAAATTCTGGTCTGGAGGATTTTCTGACGGCTACCAGATGTGAGAGGAAAAGAGAGCAAAGCTATTTCTAATTTTTAAAAACCCCAAAAAAATTAAAAAAAGATGTGCCATTTGGTCAAGGAAAACTACAGTCAATCCATGTGGCCACCAGTCATTGAACCATTGTCCAACTATCAGCTCCTGGATGCTGGTGTGCAGTTGATTCCATTCAAAAGGGAAGAATAAATCATATAGATAATAAAACCCATGTAGGTAATTTGCATCCTGGTGAGGGGGTAGATATTGCCAGTCAAGGTCAGCTTTCTTCCTAACCTGACTAGGATCTTGAGGCCTGTCAATGACTTATTCTATGGTGGTAAAAAAGGCCCATCCCACTGAACATTCAGTTTTCTGATACTTGTATATAGCTTGGGGTTGGATCAGGAGGACAGTGCCATAACTTGTGCCAGAATACCATAAGTGTGCCAGAAACCCAGTTCATAAGTCTCCATCAGTTAGAAACCGCTTGCTCAACACTGGCGTTGGATGCTGAGTTTGTAGGAGAAATTAAAACTCCCAAGGGCACCTGTACCATGCTGTGTTTCATAGATCCGTGTTATGTAGGTTCTCCACTTCCCCAGCGTGACAGATTACAGTTCTCAAAGGCCTTTCCCACTACTCTGGGGGTTAATCTTGACTACCTTTTCACTCAATGAAGGCTAATGTGACATTGATATTTCCACAGGGCATCTCAGTCATCTTACTTTGGCAGCCCTCTCCTTTGCGTTACGTAACCCAGTCTCATTAAATACTCTTTTTGCTGGAATTTTTTGGCAGCTCAGCCTTCTTGTGCTGCCCCTGCAGCTGTGGTCTTTATGCCACAGTGAGAAGGAAAACATAAGGGATATTCATCAGATGATGAATCATCCTATTCACAGCTCTTATTCAAACAGTCATCCCTGGAGATGGTCAACAAAGGAATGAGTCTATGTCTGCACTCCTTACAGAAATCTTTGCCCTTAAGAGTCAGGGGGCTTTGGAGTGGCTGTTGTACCAGCAACAGAGCAGTTCATTGTGTCTTCACAGATCTTTAAGGCTTTTCATCTCTCCACATATTTTTTTCTGGTGAAAAAGGAACTGCTGCACTGCTCTTCCCATTCAATCACCTCCCTGCTGTAGGACAAATTGGGAAGAGAAGGCAGTCAGGCCATCTGTCCTGTGTCTGCCCTGGAACACAGAACTGAGAAGGTAAAGCCAAAAAAAAGGACACTAAGCTAAGGCAACAACTAAGGATGCTAAGTAGAACAGATAAAATATTTCCTCATTCTAGAGGATGGGAGTTGTCCAGATGGAAGTTAAAGACATTTCAGATTGCATGTGTTGTATTTTTCTGAAGACACTCTGTAATTTACATCAATATTGATTTAATTCTGCAGCTATTGTTAATGTGTGTGTATAAGAGAGAGAGAGAGAAAGCCACTGGAGCCAACTGATTACTCAGCTTTGATGGAGAACTCTGTGCTGGCCTGTTGTAGAAAATATTTTCTTCTTCATACACTCCTGCCACATCTGTCTTCAGAACTGCTGAGGACTTTGCAAAAGGCTGTTCTAGCTGTCCCACAGAACCATAGCATATGAGGTCCCTGCTGTTGTGCTGACCACAATTTAATTGGCTATGGATTGTTAACACTTGCAGTGTATTATCATAAGATGTGCTTGTTGTTAAAGGAGTACTAACACCTATATCAGTTCTGGTGGATATGTGATGAACTGTTTTCCAGCCTCTGCTTACAGTTTCTATGCAGAGAGGTGGAACTGAAGAGTCTCACTTGATGACTTATGATCCCACAACCACAGAATGTCAATCATTGAGGTAAGCCCAAGCTGGCAGCGTGAATCAGAAGCATCCACGTAATAAGAACAAGCGGTCTGTACGGTCTTGCACACTTGAGTAGACTCTTGACAGGAAGGAAGTCTACTGCAAGTGGGTTAGTAATCGGAAGACATCTACTTTCTTCTGTGTTGTTATTTATATCCAGAAATTTATGTCATGGAGCTGTGGGTGGGAAAATGGGTGGGCTCATTCCTATGAGCATGGAATTGTTTCTCTTGTCATTCTAAGCTAACAAGACAATACAGTTTCAATATTAACTTCTGCACAAACCAGATTTTTCAAAATGTAACTAATTTAGGGTTGCCCTAGGAAAACCAGGTTTTCTCTTATGACATGCTCAGATCTATGGCACATGTAAACTGATTCAGTTCAACTCACAGTTAAACCTGACTTTCCAGAATTCTTTGTGTTTAATCCTGTGCTTCCACTAAAGGTCTTAAGTAATTCTTTGCATTTACATTTCTTTCTTCAATATCTATGCACAGCATGTGGAAGACATAAGGTGCTAAATAAGTATGAGTACCAAATAGATGATCATAATTAAACTATCAGCTATTATGGTGCTAACTATTCATTGCATCAGTTTTATGCCATTGTGACACCACTGGAAGTGGCAATTGACATTCTGTAAACTAGGAATTTATTTTGTTACATTTGAGTAAGTTCAGTCAAGTGATAAAATTCTGAAGTATTTTTAGAAGTTCAGACATTGAACCAATCCAATAGATGGTGAAATGATTCAATCTGTCTCTTGTTGCTCTGTTTTCTTAATCCAGCAGAAAGAGTTGTTAATAAGAAAATTGAACTTACTCTGAATCTACTAATTGATGATGAGATCTTATTACAAAATCTACTCCCCTATGCCAACAATCACTCCTGTACCACAGAACATGCATAGAGCTGTTTATTTAATAAGTGTTCTATACAAATTTATTTGTGCCAACTGACTTTATAACCATTTGGTCACTTTATTTCACTTTTCTAAAATATTCCCTACATCAACTCAGCCTAGATTCCATTTATTTTGGTTTGGTTTGGGCTTTTCTCATTTGTAGGATATGCATACATCTGAAGGTAGATGAATGTATATGTGCATATTTCTACACACACACGAAGCTACGACTCACTGCCCAGATGACTTGTAGAATGCTGTTTTGAAAGCCGTAAGGAACTTTTTAAAAAGTGAGATCTGCCAAAATGGCTTTTCAGATGCAGATGTAGAGCAAGCAGAACAGATTCATAAAGATGAAGCCTGAGTATACATCACTGTAGCTCATTTGTCAAGTGGAAAATGGAACTTTTAACCCAGAAACAGAGCATCTTTCTCTGAGTAAAAGTGTAAGTACAAGGACTGAAACCCTGTCCCCCAAGTCATTTACCATAACTCATATTCATTGTTGTGGAGTCATGACATTATAATGTAAGACCCAGGTGCCAAGAGGAATATATGCACCTGGGTGTAAATCTCTTTCATAGACCTTTGCTGTGATCATTAAATACAAATCAGTACATGCTTCATGCAAAATCTTCTACTGGCATTCTGTAAGAAAGATTTTGTAAATTAGTCTTATATTTATTTTTGGTATAGGAAAATAATTATATTTTTAAAAATTTTGGTGTATATGCAATGTACTGCATTACTTGAAATGACATAAAGTCGTTCCTCCAAAATGGGAAATGGTTTCAATGCATGCATAACAAGCATGAGATTCTTTTTTCCTATAAAATTTGAAGGTCTAAACCTTATTCAACTTAAAAACAGAGAAAAAGGATTTTTAAAATCATGCTTATTATAAAAAGGTAAATTGCACAGCACATGTATACTAAATCAATACTGATTTGGGACACTACATATTTGGCTCTGACTATTTGCCTTTTTTTAAAGACTTTATTTTAGTGTAGTCTCCATCAAATAAAGTCGAGGAAAAAGATGAGTGTTAGGTGGTCCTAGTACAAGGATTATTCCTCTGTATGCTGCTGTTGTATCTCTGGAGGCTGCAGACTATTAAACTGCACTGATTATACCTGTTACCTAATGCATTATTCATGAAATTGACACCACAGCATCTTTAAGCAGTCTGTCATTTTCCATTACTTTCCATCAAAAGAACTGTATGTTGTTCTCACGGTATACTGATACCAGGGCAAATATGAAGCAGTCAGCTACATGGAAGCACTATCTGCTTTCAGACGAGCTTTGCAAATAGTTATTATTAAACACCACTTTTAATGGTCTGTTTGATTATTCAGTGCTTAAACTATGAAACTTCAACAAGGAGAGCAATTGATGACTGCTCTCTCTGTGGTGAAAATAATTCTATTCTCATAAACAGCTTGCCATTCAATGGAAGTGCATTACAAGATATTTTATCAAGGATGTCATACATTGGATTTTGTTTTGAAACTTTGTTCCACAGGCATGTCTGAATTACAGTTTGAATATCTAAGAAGCAGTGCTTCATTATGAGAAATCAGCTTTTTTTCCTGCCCCATCCTATGTGGAGTAAATCATGGTTTTGAACAGCAAAAACAGTTTTTTAACATTACTTTTAAATTAATCAACAATAATCTGGTTCTGTGCACTAGCTGATAAGCTTTCCTGAAAATATTGTGAATTTCTCTGTACCCGATATCTGATCAAGGATAAAAAACAACCAAAACAAAGCCAAGAAACCTCTTCAGGTATCTAATAAGAAGGGGTATAACTGTTTGACCTATTCTTATAATATTTGATGATTCCAGTATCCTCTCGATTTCTAAAAAATGGTTTTGAAGGCAATTGCTTTTTCTGTAAAGTGACTTTTGTAAGTCATCAGAAGGCTGTTATTCATTGAAAACCACTGGGTTTTGACTGATTTTTTTGGACTGGATTTTAATCAACATTGAAATCTGTTGTCATCTGAGCCATCAATTGTTAGTGTTAGATTAACGACTGGAGTCAATGATCTTAAGAGTCTTTTCCAACCTAAATGATTTGATGATTCTGTGAGCAATCACATCAAGATGTTGTACTGTGTTCATAACCTAACCCATCATATAAAGATTTTATAGGGTCAATGAAAAGAGATGTCAAATTCAGGTGTACAGAAGGAATTTAAAATGGATGGCGTTGGCTCAATTTTTCAATGCTCTTTTATTCCTTTGGTAACTCTAAAATAAAACTGAACTGATAAACTCACAGGCTGGATAACCTTTTGTCTACACACAGGAGTACTGGGAACATCTGAGATGCATTATACATATAGTCCATGAGACTGAGTTTGGTCTTGGATTTTTAGGCTAAAGTCCATATTGTTAAGAAGACCTTCAAGTCATGGGGAAACAGGCTCCTGGCAGGTCTGTCTCACTGTTACCACAGGGGTTTGCTGTGATCTATTCTGAACACAAGAACTGTTTTTCACACACCAAACATGTACAGTTGATAGCTGAAAAATGCACTTCAGCTCCATCCGGATGAAGCTAAAAAGAATCTGAAGATTTTTACATCATATGGAGTAGAATGGTCATCATCTCATATTTAATACAGCCTGTATTCGAGGTGTATATTTTCTCATATAGCTTTGCCTTCTTAGGGATACAAATTTATTTCTGGTGGAGGGAGGCAGTGCTAGCTTTCAGTGCTTTAAAGTCTCTGCACACTTATGACACAGGGGGGAAGTATTTATATAACCTGATGATAATTAAGACTGACTGATTCACACCCATGTGAGACAGAGTTATGCAGCTACACACCCTACTTTCTGCTTCCAGTAATGAAGAATATTGGCCTATTAGTAAACCTTTCAAAAACAAGAACATTTTGTTTGGGAATACAGTGAGGTAAAGGTTCAAGTTCAGTCTAACTCAGAAAAGCAGCCATGTGTCAGGGTCCAACATACTCCAATGGGCTTTGCGACCTCTTTCCTCCTCCGAAGGCTGGAATGTGGGTGGTGAGGGCCAGCTCAGTTGTGGGGTGACCTGGGACAGGGTCTAGGAACAGGCTTTGTGGTTCTCTCCACCTGCAAGGGCTGTGCTGGAGCTCAGACCTTTGGCCCTGGCCCTCACCTGTGTTGTGTTATAGGGTTGCCTGTGCCATAGTACTCCCTCACTGGCCTGTACCCTCACCTGCTAGGGCCTTTCTGACCCTGGTTACTGTGACAGATTCTTCTCTGCTCTCCTTGTTCAAGTACCATGAGATTGGACATCATTTTGCTGAAATCCCTACCCTGCACACTGTACTGTCCCCCATGCTCCCAGCTGACTGTCTTCATGGATCTGCCCACCCTCAATGCTTCATGACATCACACAATGTCACACCCATACAACAGAGAGCAAGAATTTGAAGTGCAGTTCAGTCCTTTGGGCCCCAGAAGATGTGAATTCCTATCAAACAGCTGTGACAACTGAGGTTTGCAAACATCTGTGAAAGTGATTACAAAGCTGCTACATATACAAATGATCTACTTTCTGGCTGTTAGAAACAATCTCTTCATTTTGGTTCTGAGTTACACTCAAGGGGCAATTTTCCCTAAAAAAAAAAAGCCTGTGCAAAAAATATTTGAGATTTGTTGGAAGTCTTATCAGGGGCTCCTGTATTCCAGTAGATATCATTTGCAATTAATTTTTTTTTTTTGGTAGTGTAGTGTTGTCTGTGCAATGTCCATAATGACACTAGCATGTTTTAGGTTTTGATAAGGTATATATATTGATGACATATTCAACACTCTCAAAAGAAGTCCCCTGCCAACTGAAAAAGTGACATTTTTGCTAAATTTTTTGCAGCACATTCACAGCTGGGGATGTGACAGATGCAGTTTCTGTACACACTATCCTTATTTTATGCTGTTGCACTTTGTTCAGTGCAATTTTCCTTTTTTTTCTCCATATGTTTGATAACATCAGCATATGTTCTCTGCCATAGCAGATGACCTTTAATTGTATCTCATGTTGTGCGGCTGATGTTATATGACTGAAGATTTACCTTGAGAATGTCTCAGTAATGTTTAATGGGTCAGTCTTAACCATTCATTGTATTTAAACTGTCCATACAAAATGCTTATGGTTGGTTGGTTATTTGATATACGCACCAGATGTTTGGCGCAGCTTAGCTCACAGGAGCATGGCTCTGGTACCAGCTATAGGCAATGCTCTGAGACTCACTATTCGAGACATTTAACCATTTTGTACCAAGAGCATTGATGGGTGACTGGCTAAATCATTTGATGTGACAGGTCTAAAAAGAGACACAGACATAGAGGGAAGTGAACAATTGCACAGTACTCACTTATGTTCAAAGCCAGATTTTTCCCCATTCCAATCATGCTCCTTTTCCTGCTAACTGTGCTGGATTTTGCTGTCCTTGGTGTGACTTCACTTTCAGGCATGCTTCCCTCAGCACACTGCTGTGGTATTCAAATTGTCTCCAAATTTCTGTATTTATAATTGGTTTGACGTGCTGTCAAATAAGACTGTTTTCAGGTGAAACCATTTATTAGTGTCATACATTAATATACATATATACATTATGCATATCAAACCCATGCATAAACCCAGGTAATGATAAATTAAACCTGTCCAAGAATGCAGCCTCATCTGGTCCCATTTTAGGTAAAAAAGTGGTTCTAACATTTCATTCTTTTTACCAAAACTTTGCATCTTAAAATGAGTAGCTGTTGACTTGCCTGGACAGAAATCTCTACAGATGTTTTCACAGAGTACCAGTACTAATGAATTTTGTTAGAGGCAAGGAACATACATAGACCTTGACTTTATTCTCTGAACTTTCCTTGATTTTGCCTGAGCAGAAAATTGTGTCAGTCTGGTCTTCACCAGTCAGATTACCTTTAGGAAGAACTTCTTCCAACAGATTCTGCTGATTGTTATTCTGTCAAGGACATTTTCCAGAACCTGAGAGAAACAACAAACCACAGTGGTTTTCACTGTCACTATCATGCTTGTAGGGATGGATGACATTTCTATTTTAAATTCCCAATCTATTGTCACTTTATTCCATACGGTGATTACCTGTTACTCTGGTGTGAAAAGAAAAAAGATGTCCGTACTTAGACAAAATTAGTCTGAACTATCACTAACTTTACTGGCAGCCACTGCTTTACCCTGAAGCATCTGGATAATGATTTCAAGACTTACTGATAGAGCACTCCCATGATGATCCTGAGCTGGTTGCTGTAGAACTCGATCTAATGCTTTCCTAGTTACGGCAGATTGACAGTTTAATAAATAATGTGCACTATAGCTGAAATATCTGATGAGGTACTACATATTGCTGCTCAGGACTTTTCATTCCAACTCACTATCCTCAGCTTTGTTCGCTCATTGAATTATAGCTGTGTTCAGGGATCAAGCTAGACATCTGCTGTTTTAAATATTTCAGTGTTTTATCCCTCTAGGAGTTTGATTTTACTTGCTTTGAAACAATTAGACAGTTATTGACATATGACTCCTCATTAATCAAAGTTCAGACCAGAAACCTTCACTATGTACAACTTCTTACAGAGCCAATGCCAAAGTGACAATATCACTATGTAACCATCCTGTTCAAGTCAACAAGTAACAGAATATCAATGTGGTACTAGTGAGGACAAGTTGAAGGAACATCAAGTGAGAAATAAGTTGTTATTTGATATTTTTTATGCCACTAACATAACTGATCTCTTTGTACATTAAAATTTGTCATGTCATGTAATTAATTTAACACTGCTATTCCACAGAGATCAGCTCTTGACCTCACCTGTGCAAGTTGTAGTCAATACATAAATTACAAATAACTCTTGCAATGCCGTTTCAGTTGCCGTGTGACTAGCATATTTCTAACATTGACTGGTTATTTGAAACTTTATGTAGCGAATCCCACTGATATGACAATGTTCACCTCAGTAGTGTCCAAACAGGAGCATCAAGGTCTGTTTTCCAACGTGAAAACCTAGTAGGAAACTGAACTGGAACAGACTCACCAGCAGAGAGGGTGGTAGAAAGAGCTGGGAGCTGCAGAGCTCAAGCACATGATAAAGTTCTGTTCACTTTGCAGGTCTTGTGTCAGTAGTGTTGTGTTTGAAAATTTTATTGACACATTTAAGATCCTGTACTGATATTTGTTTGTGCTTTCATAAAATTTTGATTTGTCAGAAGTAAATGCTATAGACAATTTGTTTAAGAGACATTTTCCTTTCATATCTCCAGAGGGAAAGTAACAACACTCACACTTCATAGGACTACTCCAATGGATATGAACCTTATTGTTACTCCAGATGACTGATGAACAATGTCCTCTTTTTTTCAGTTTTGTGACTGATTAACTTCCAAAAACAGTCTCTGCTGTTTACCATTTTTGTTACCTCAAGATTTCATTGATTAAAGATAATAGATAAAGTACAGAAGAGCCCATACAATTAGTTAATTATGGTGAGAAAGTGCTAATCGTGTCTTTTCTGTGACTGTGAATGTAATTTCATCTATCATTACAGTGGAACAGAAAACAGACAACAGTGAATGCAGAGAGCTCACCTGACTGTCTCCTGGGAACAGTATGCTTTGGTGCCAGGGGTTTTTGCCTTCTCCCAACCTAAATGGGTTTATTTATGTATTTGTGTGTTTGTTTGTTTATTTATTTTTTTCAGAGAGCAGAGCAATTTAGAGCAGAGGAGACAGGTCTCTAATAAATCTGCATTTCAGCACAGTTGATTATTCTCTGAAGAATTACACAGAAGATAGAACTAAGAGCAATAGTCTGTGTTATAATTCAGGTAACACTGTACTATGTTTGCATGCATACAAACACACATAAAGATAGCATGGGAGGTCAGGTTGAGGCTCTTTGGAGATATGAAAAAGATTTGGAGTCAGCATGTGTATCTGAAAAGATCTGTTACTATGGTAAAAGTAAGTAAAACTGTTATTCAGCAGCAGCATGATTGTTATGGCCATTCTAAACCAGGTGTACGATTGACTGGTCCATTTTTTTCTCTCTCATGAACACTATCAAGTTGGAATTATCTTTATTCAATAATTATTTCTTTATCCATTTATCACTTTTTTATTTATTATCTCTCTATTTTCCTTAGATATAACCTCTTTCTTTGATTTACCTATCTTCTGGGCATATAATGAACAGCTTATCATTTCAAATGGAAGAAGAGAATGGATAACAGAAGGGCTTATCTTACTCTTAGGAGAAACATAATTTCCATGTTTTACTGATAAACAGGAAAGATAGAGCAATAAAGCCATCATGGAAGAAATTTTATGTGTTAGTTATATTTTCAGATGCTATTTTTTGGTCAGTTTTGCTTTCTGAATGGATCTATGTAGTAAAACAATCATGAATGGAATTCCTTATCACCACTATTTCTATTTAGAGCAAACGCATTCATTTAATCTGCTTCTTCACTTGCTTTCAAGTCCACTTCAAATTGCATTGTGATAAAACAAGGTCTTCAACAGGCATCATGATAAAACAGAAAACTTTTCTGAGCCTGCTTCAGAAAACTATTGTCAGGAGAAAATAAGGAATTGTTTTAATTACTTGAAGTAAAACTCCCTCATTCTTGTTGTGCTTCTAAAATGTTTTTCTTCTCATTTTCTTTTCTTCTTGTCATAAACATGAGTAGAAATTCTCTAGCTGTGATCAGTGCAACAGCAAAGGTGGGCAGAAAATATTCTATTAATCTTTGGAGAATTGACTACCAAATTGAAGATGGGGATTGTTGATCTATATCAGAAAAAGCATGCAAAGACATTAAATGTACACACACATTCCCATGCTTGCTTATCTCTATTGTTTACAACAAAACACAGTAGCTCTTACAACCTTTAAGCTGTTATCATAGAATAGAATCACAGCAATTCAAGTGGGCTGGTCTCTGAAGCCTATCATATCGACTATACCTCACAGCTTGGTTTCATTAGAATTCTTGCTGACGATGCACTTGATCCCACTGTCTATGTTGTTGACAAAGATATTAAACACAGTCCCAATACTGATGCTGAAGGAATGCCATTCCTCACTGGTTTCCACTCAGACATTGAGCCTCTTACCACACTACGAGTGTGACCACTAAACAATTCCTTATTTACCAAGTGGTCCATCCATCAAATCCATATCTCTCCAATCTAGAGATAAGGATGTTGTGTAGGACAGTTTCAAATGCTTTGCACAAGTCCAGGTAGATGAAGCCAGTTGCATTTCCCTTACCCACCGATGCTGTAATCCCAGCATAAAAGACCATCGAATTTGTCAGACACAATTTGCCCTTATAATGAAGCCATGTTGCCTGTCACCAGTCACCTCTTTATTTGCCATGTGCCAAAGGCCCCCTGATCAAGAGGAG
>VZTU01027988.1:227-40439 GCA_013400835.1 Zapornia atra
GCCGCGGCCTGGCGGTACCTTAGCGGCCGCTCTGGGCCTGTGGAGCTGAACCCGCCTAGCGGGAGCCGAGTTGCAGGGTGGAGGCCGCAGGGCCGGTCTGCTGCCCCGCTGCCGGTAGTTCTTCCTTTAATTACGGTTCTCACTAGTGAATGAACCCCGCAGGGCCGCGGCCGGCGGGGCGGTGGCTGGTCTTCGCCGGGAGCGAGGCAAGGCGAGGCCAGGCGGGAAAGCGGGCGGGCGCTGGGCAGGTGCCCTTCTCTGGGGCGATGAGACACGGTTTTACTGCCAAACGGAGCCCTGGCCCCTGCTGAAAGCTCCTGCCCCGCCGGTGCTGGTGGGGTGCAGCCGGACGGCGAGCCCCGGGACGGAGGAGGTGAGCGGTGCTGTTTTGGGCCTGCCCAGGAGGAGGATGCAGGTCACAGGAGCGAACTGAGAGGCTGCGCTCTGACCGCAGGCCAGGCGCTGCCAGCTTCCAGCTTATTTCTCCGTAAAAACGTGTTCTATTAAGCACCTGCTGAAAGGGAACAGTTAACAGGGCTGGACTTGGGAGGAACGACACTGTTTTTTGACCCATAGAAAAACCCACGTATACTTTTATATAGATATGTGTTCAATAAATAGCAAACAGAGGTGCACATCCATATAAAATGAATTGGAGTGCCATCAGCTAGCAAGAAAACCTAAAATACATATATTTCTGGAGCTGAAAGCAGAAGATAAGTAATATATACTTATCTATTTTTAAACACAGCGAACCCCAATACTGTGCAAAAGTCAATAGAACTGGAACTCCTGGCAATCTCCCTGGCAGTATTGCCACCTCATTTTAACAATGTCTTTCCTGTGTTCAGAGAAGAGGAGGAAGGAGGAAAGATCTGTCAAGATTGGTGCTGGTATCCGCAGATATACACATTTGATTTTGGAGGCTTGTGTTTTCTGGCAAGCTGTTTGGCACTAACCATGGCTGACATCACTGAAAGCACCACTCAGGAACTGAGAACCAGCTGTCTGAAGTCTTAGATACAAACCACAGTCGGTGTAAAGGAAACTGAAGTGTAGGTGACACCCGTGTGTAACCTATATGAACTTTCAGAGTTCAGTGCCTGTTTGTCTGTAAAGAGAAACTGATCGTTCAGTCTGTTGGACTGGCAGAGTTTTGGGTCATTTTTTAGATTGCATAATGCCATTAGTGATCTCATACTCCTGACAGGCTGATCCAAGAGGTAATCACAGCTCCTTCATCTTGCTCATTCATCTCTGATTATTTTTCCTTTTTTTCTTTTCTGTAGGCTGACTTTCAGTAGAATGGAGGTAATGTGCACATGACTCTGAACATCAGCTTCTGGATCTAAGGAAAGTCTTTCATTCATGCTGATCTCCAGTTATAAAAGAAACTGTAATGGCTGAAACTTGGCAGGCTTCAGAAAAATTCCAGCACTTCAAATGCATTTGGTTAATATGCTGAATATTGACTTGCTGCTGACTCATGTGACCAACATTTAAATTACATGTTCTCATTTTTGAAGCATGTTATAAATAATGGCTTAATCCTTGCAGCCTGATGAAGTCAGTTGGCATCGTTTTCCCCTACTAATGGAAGAAAATTTCGTAGGAAAAAGTAATATCTTTTATTAGATGTCATTATTGCTTTCAGGTCTATTTCCAGGAAGTGCTCCTGTAAATTTGCACTGAGCTAACTAATGAAAACATACCAAAAGTAATGGGGGAACTGATTGTGATCCCAGGTGACTAAGAAAGAAGAGAATGCTTTGCTCTTAAGGTACCTATACACTATAGTCCAGCTGTCCTGAAGGCAATTTGAATTTAACAATGTGTAAGGGTAACACTTGGACACAGCAGCTCAACAGAACTGACAGTGAGGTGTACCGGTCCTAAAATCAGTTTTTACAGGCTTCACTGGCTGCATCTCTCTTGGGACTACTTGAAGGACGAGATCCTAGAGCCCAGCTTAGTGAAGGAATGGGTGCATCTTCTAGAAGTTATTATTCAGCCTGGAAGTCTCTGTTTGCATTTGTCGCTTCAAGGAAGGTTGCAGAGAGGAGCACAGCCAACCTTTCCAACTGAGAACAAGCAAAGCGGTGAGCCATGGTGTGAAGAGGTGTGAGGAGGTGTGAGCAGATGAGGCAAAGAAAGACATTGTAGGAGGGAACAAATACCCTCAAGATCAGCCTATGGATAAGTTGGAGCTCGTGCCCGTGTAGTTGCCAGTTTGATGCGACGCATGTTTACTAGTCATTTGATTGTGTTACTCTACGGGAGAATGCATCATGTCTGTATGCTGAAGCTTGTCTGGACATGAGAAAAGAGACGTTTTTGGAACAGAAGCTACTGCTTTGGTAAGTGCTCATGCTGTGACATCAAACCTGGCTTTTGGAGTTGACCATGGTGTTGCCAGGCAGCCTAAAAAATAAGAGTTTGATGGAGAATTGAAATGACTTCTGTGGAGATGTTGCAGTGGGAGTGTTTGGTTAATTTGTCTCTTTAACCAAAAAGCCTTTTCTGCTTTTCTTCCTAAGCCTGTTTTAAAGCTGCTCCAGTGTTTACATCCCTCTCACTATTTAAACAGCGAATGCAGCTTTTTCCCTCAAAGAGAAACAGCTGTTTTGTTCTGGTGGAACATACACATGCAGCCAGACTAAGAGATGACTCTGGTTTATGAACTCAGAGGTTCCCCTTGTTTACAGCTGTTGGGGAGTTCCAACCAAAATCTCAGATGAAAGTGGCAAACACCCTTTGCAACCCTGATTTGTTTTCCCTCTTTGTTGTGCCTTCCCAGCCATGAATGTAACACACATTCTCAGAGACTTGGTAGGAGGAAATGTAAAGTTTATTACCACATCTTTAATTTCATTTATACGTTTTACTCAGGATAAAAGAGTGTCCTTCTTGTAAGTAACATCAGAATATATTACTAAGGGAAGCTTAGTACGAGCTAAAACTTAACTGCTCATAAATCTTCTATAAATAATAACTAAATGTGGGAAATCAGGGCAGAATTTAATTACAGGGTTCTACCACTACGTGGTACAAAAGCACGGAGGAGTTGTACAGACACCGGAGTTAGTGGTAGCTGGAAGAAATTCCTTTGCAGTTGCTGTATGAATGGGGAGTGTGTGTGAGCCTGTGTGAAACCCAGCTCCTTCGTTTGGAAGGGAAGAACACTCCTCAGTGATGTTGATGGTTTGGGATTAGGCACCTAATGTAGTTGGATCTCAGGATTATAAGCAGAGGCTTGTGTCCTATCTGCCAGATAGAGACAAGAAGGTAACTTGGTGAGAAATACCTTGTCCTTGCACCCCTAAATATACTAAGCACTGACAAGAGGGAGGTGTTTACAAAGGTTTCCCTAATCCCATGCTCTGGATGGCCAAGGCACTCCTTGCTTTTTAGTATAGCTGGCTGTTGGAGCAAAGGAGTTTGAAGAAAGAGGATCTGAGATATCCCAGAACACAGCTTTTGTATTGTGAAGAATTAATTTAGGTTTACTGGAATGACTTTATCCTCCCTTCCTTTTATTCCCTGTCCCACCCACTCTCTTCCAGTTTCCTGCTTCTGCTTTATTTATAGCTAAACGAAATAGGTGGGTTTTAAGAAAGTGCCTCAGGGATCAGATCATGCAAATCCTCCTGAATTACTGAAAATCACATTTCTTATAAGTAGATATTGATGAATGCTGTTTGGTTACCTCTTGCAGAGGGGTTAAAAAGTATTTGTATAGTGAAGAATGGCATAAACCCCTGAAAAATAGAGTTGCAGTAGACAGATAACAAAAAGGATGCATTTAACTCCTCAGGTAGCTGTGCAGCCTCACACGAAAGATTTTAGCTGACACAAGCAGTGTTTGAGTCTCTTCACAACCACCAGCTGACAGATGAATGCAGTATACTTTTAGACTTTGTCTATGCTAGGAATTTTTGCTGCCTTCACAGCTTTTGGCCACCTAGAGAGGAGTGGAACTGGGGTAACCGCCAAGGCGAAGCCTGGTGCCAGCACTGATCTGCAAAGGGGTGGTTTACCTTGGTTTCAAGCTGGGACTCACGTACTCTAGTAATCATAATTACAGTAGTTAGCTTTAATACAGTGCTTTTAAGGTGGGTTATCTTGAAAGCCTTATAGGGGGCTGGAGTGCTATCATTAGCTCCTCAATGTGTATTAATTTTTACAAGGGGTACAAACTGTAGTGGGACTGAAAGGGAAAGAAGGAAGGTGAACAGAACTCGTGGTGTTGATGTGCCTTCTCTAGCAAGTCTGTCCCCGTTGTTACTCTAGTGCCCAGAGGGAACAGGAGCTGAACCATGACCGTTTTTTGTCTGCAGCAGAGGCTGAGTGCCTGCTGGCCTCCTGACTACAAAACTGAGGTTTCATACTGTTCCCCTTGAATGGAAGCAGCATGACGTGAGTGTGAAAAGAGTAGAACAGTATGTTAAGGGAAACACAACTGAAAGGAGAGAAAGCTGACTCCAGGGGCTGAGCAGATCTGCCCCCTCTGCTTCACTGTATGGGCTTGCTTTCAGCTCTCCACCTCGGGCTGTCTCGTGGGTCTCAGGACATACCTCTACAGCTCTGGGCTGGAAAAGGAAACAATTGCAAGGCGGTTGTTGGTTCTTCCTGAAACCAGCTTCAGAACCTGTGGAAAATGAAAGCTAAGGCTGAACTTCAAAACAAGTCGAAAGCACTAAGATGCAGCAATGCAGAGTGAAGAAGCCATTGAATAGAGTCAGATTTGGAACAGAGCCCTGAAAAAACCTGCAGTTATGACTAATACATTTTTAATGTGTGCGGTTGTAGGTAAAATCACTTCTTTAAAAGATCATTTATCTCCCTGTGTTGGTTACAGTTCTTTGTCATTTTAGATAAATGACATGTTGACATATGAGTTCAGTGTCAGATGCAGTGACAACTATTTCTGATTCTGGACTGGCCCTGGCTGAGCTGCTGGTGAAGGGGACAAACAACACAAGCAGGATATTCTGTGTCAAGCTGCAGCAGCACCCTGAGAGACCCACCCAGGGGCAGGCACTTGAATGCTCACTGTATCCTTCGGCCAAGTTAGTTGAGGAAACGACGTAATAGGAGGCTGTAGAGCTCAGTTTGTGCAGGGAATGGAGTTGACATTTTAGAAGTGAAACACTCTGAAATGGAAACTTCTGGTGGTCTTGTTACACTGAACAAGCCTGCGAGGCACCACACAGTTTTACAGGGTAGCCTTTGCATGCTTTTCTTTGGTCCTCAAATCTTCCCAGCCTTGCCTGCTGATCCCTGCTCAGGGATCTGTGCAATGCTGTGATACAGAAGTTAACATGCTGCCCTGGGGAGAGGAGCCCTGGCATGAGACTCTGTGCTTTAGTGTTGCGGCTGTTGTGATACCAATCCAATGTTGACAGGCTTTGCAGTCATTGTCCTCAGTAGGGCTGCAAATAGGAGTAGGAATCCAGTGCCAGCAAGCGAGGGGCTGTGGGGGCGGTACAGCACGGAGACTCTGTTTCAGCAGGTAAGAAACAGCACCATGAATCCACTGCTGGCAGGGTATCTCAGCCTACAGACTGCATCATCCTAGCTAAGGGCAGTGCAGCGTGGTGACAGTGCTTGTAGTAACACGCACTACTCTGAGGGTGAAGGCTGTGTTCTGTTGTGAGTGTGTATCTGATATCCAGGAACAAAAGCACTTGGTGTTTCCCTGGCGTAGCCTGAAATGTGGTGCAACGTGATAGAGCAACAAGGAACTCTCCTTGCTGGCTTTTTGTCCTGTGCAGATTCCTTTTGAATTAGGCTTTGACCTTTTAAACAAGACCTGTTTCTTCAGTTTCTCATTGTCTAAATTCTGCATTGAAGCTTGAGAAACAAGGCTTTGAAGCCAGAGGGTTTTTTAAGCTCTAATTAGTGAAGCAGAGAATAGGTGGGAAGAAGTCTGTTGAGGGAAGAGAATCACCAAATGGAAACCGTTTTACAGAACTGGTGCCTGTGTTTTTTTCTTTACTCTGTTCCAGAGCAACACAGACCTGTGCAGTGCTGGGCTTACATCAGAACAAAATAAATGGTTTATACCATTAAATGACTGGTTCTCAACTCCTCTTGAGAGGCATCTCCGCCTCCTGATCAGAACATCACCTCATTTGCCCTCAGTGATGTGGAAACCTGAAGTCATGTTCCTGCTGCCAGGGTTTTACACTAGAGCACTGCAGCAGCTTGGCTCCAGCAGCCCCATGCTGAAGTTTGAAGAGGTGAAAGACACTCTCCAGACTAAAAATCTGGGGGTGTTTAGTCAAAGGGGTGTGTGTTGGACGAAGCTCTGTACCTTTTTGAATTTCTTTCAGATTACCATTGCTTCAGGTTTATTTGCACAGGATTTCTCAATTCTTCATTTGGGTGGATTCTGGCATTTCATGCACATTACTAACGTGCAGACCAAAGGGCACATGAAAACAAAACAGCTCTGGGGTGGGAAGCAGGAGCTGTCCTGTGCCAGAGGAAGGCCTTGGTGCTGTGTGTAGGGATCTGCAGGTGGGACTACAGGGGAAGTGGAAGTTTTGGTTCAAACACAAGGCTTAAGTTTCCAGAAATACCAAGAGGTTCTTCAAGGCTGTGAGAGCCTAAAGCCTTGGATTTCTCCTGCCTCATCTGCCTGCTGGCACAGGCACAGCCATGTTGTCCCTTTCACAATGGGTACGATCTGTCAGTGACTCATTTGAAGGCTCTTTATCTTTGCCAGGAAGGTGCTTCAGGGCTGAGTCGCACCCATGTACCAGCTCTGTTACAGTACCCTGTTATCAGCTTCTCCTTTCACTCCTAGGGTGCTCCCAGCCTTTGATCTGTTATCATACTGCAGCAACAACTCCCCTTGGTTTTTAATATGCATTACATTGTGCAAGGCTGTCCTCAGTCCCCAAATGCCACTGTCTCTGCTGCCTGTGTGCTGCTCTCACAAGCACATCCATACTTTTATTCCCCCTAAAACATGAAATAAACTCTTGTTCTACTCAATCCTTCAATATAAGAGTGGAAATCACTTCACTGCAAGATGGCAATTGCCATCAGACACTGCATGGAGGGATAATGGTATGGTTTGTTCTTCCCTTCCCTCTGCTGCATTTGTCAGGCTGCTGCTTTTTGAAACATTTGGGACAGGGTCTGTTTACTCCATCCATACAGCACCCTGGAGTTGTGGGCTCTGACTGGTTTGTAAATCCAAATGTTAATGAGCACTGATGAATCCTGTCCTCCCACAGAAGGTCTCCTGATGGCCAGACTGGATCTTGTTTAATTTGAGGTTGTTCTGTCAAAACTAGAGACGTCAATGGAAAGAAAGGTGTTCTGTGTGCAGCAGGACTGAAACCACTTTCTGTGTTTCACAGTTTCTTTACAGTGACAAATGGGCAGAAGCAGAGACAACACAAGAATTTAAAACTTACTTGCTTTAAATTCCTAGTAGTGTTGGAAGCAAGATGACTAGCAGCACCTGAACCAGTTCTGCTGGAGATTGGTGCTTATCAGATGACCTAAGGAAGCCTTCCTGACTTGTAGGACTTGGGGCAGAACCCCTGGCACAGCCCATATCTGCATCACATCCCTAACACTGGGGCTCATGACCATTATATGCTGATTCTAATGTGATTTAATAGTGATGAAATAATTTTCCTTCCATGGGCTGGATTGGGCTTGTTGTATTTATGCCTTACAACCTCTCCTCTCTCCACACTGTGATCTATCCAGAACTGTTTGGCAGGTTCAGAGCTCTGCCTGGTGTGTGGGCAGGAGAAGGGCTACAGCCTGGTGTGGAACACGTATGGGATGTGGTCCAGGCTTCTGGAGAGGATGAGGCAGGGACCAGGGGAGCCAGTTACATGCTCAGCTCACATGACTTGCCCAGTCTGTTTCACAGACTTTTACCTACTGATTCTTACTGTATTTCAGGCCTGGCCTACAGTCACTAATTGTCAGTGTCCTGGGGCTTCTTCCAGGTTTAAATTCTTCCTATTAGTATGATGGATGCTGGAAATAGGGATGCAGTGGAGAAAGGTGGTAATGTTTTCACTGTTGTTCTTGCTGCTTACTGGCATTTGCCTTCCTGTGAAATGTGTAAATGAGCTACTTAGAGATGTGTGGAGAGATCCCACATCTCTAGCTTGTGCTCCGATTTAAGAGCAGTCCCCACCAAGAGGGCAGAATCTGTCCAGGACTGTGAAGGAGGTTAGTGGCAGAGTCAAAAGAATCCACTTCAGAGCCTCAGCATTGTCTTTATGACTGGGTGGATTTATGGGGGCAGGAGCAGGAATGGAGAAGCATATTTTTTCTGCATTAGCTCTGCCCGTTAAAGCATCAGCTCCCATTTTCAGGGTGGAGAGAGGCACTTTTCCTGTTGCACAGCCCCATCTCCTGTCTTCCCCTCCCTCTACACAGCAGATGTACTCATGCAGCTCTGTCCTGGGCTGCACTCAAGCCTCTGTCTTCGCTTGTCTGGAGAGGATTCAGGTTGGTGTGCAGGGGGAACAGCTCTTTTCCTGGAAGAGTCCAGCCCCAGGCACTTGGGAGTTAGTCTCTGGACTTCTCAAGCATTCTTCTGAAAGCAGATAGCAGCAACTTGCTTTTGTTACTCCTCTACTGTAAGGTGCAGATTACCTCACTCTTTACAGCATGCAGTTTCTAGAACAGCAAGATTAATATAGCTGTATTTCTAGTGCATCTGATTGTCTTTTACCTTTCCATGTGTGGATTTGCTAATGCCCAGTAACAGACAAGCTTCTCAGCCTGTCCTTAGTGGGAATATGATTCTTCTGCCCTACATCCAGGTTTCACAAAGCAGAGGGAAATGACCTACTTTTGAGGCCTGCACCTCAGCGTCCGGCTTGGCTAGGGCTGACCAGAGGACTCAGGTAGGATTAGACAGATGCAGATGTGCCCCAAATGGAAAGGAAAAGCCTAACTGCCATAAGAAACAAGGCTAAGGAGACTCCTCCTGCTTTCCCCGAGTGCTCCTGGCATGCTGGTTGTATCTGCAGGACACACTGCCCTCTCATGGTCCTCTGGCTCTGGCTCTGGCTCTGGGCTGAGAAACCTGCCTTTCCCGAGCGTCCAGGGACAGTCCCTGGAGCCTTGGGGAATCTGATGTGTACTGTGAGGTAGAACTTTGCTCAGTTACAGACTTTGTAGGTGATTCCAACATCTCTTCCAGGACTTCATGAGAAAGTTTATGTGGAACTTCAGCACCGCATGAAACCAATTGTGGGAAATAGGAGTGATTCTATAATTGCATACAAAAAAGTGGTGTAAGAAGCAGCAGGCATCTTCTAGCTGGATTCTTGATGAGGTGGTGAAAAACTCTCCTCTGTTTTTCTTGTGAATGAGTTTTGTGTAAATGTTGGAAGATCATAATTATGACATAAACAGATGTCATCACGGTGGTATGGCAGCAATCTGGGACCAGAGACTTGTCTGCAAGAGACATCTCTGGCTTGATCTCAGTGATGCCTTTTGGGGTCATGGTAGCTCAGAACCTGTCCCGGGGTGCTGCCTGAGTGATTTAGTGTGAAGCTGAGCACTGGACTGCTCAATACAGGTATTTTAACAAGCTGGGTGTAATGGTTTTGTGTTGGCACATTTCTGCAACATGCTGTGCTTGTTGCTGTCCTTGTGTGGGTTATTTTGTACTGGCAGTGCCTGACATTGTATTCAACCTTTTTTATGACCTCAGGAACCTCATTAATCTGCTCTACCTCCTCTTTAGATTACAGAAATTTTATGTTACAGCAAGGCAGGGAGGCTAGGAAAAATGAGCTGTCCTTCAGAGCAATTGTGCTCTTTTGTTTTGTCTTTTATCAAAATAATTGTTGTCAGCAAGAAAACCCAATGTGACTTGGAAGTGTATGTACTCACCATGTGTATGTACTCTTGAAGGGGCAAGAGAAGGAAATAGGCAGTACTTGGGTCAGAGTGCCCCAGAACCATGAGCATCATGTGGCTGCACATGAATGCTGCACATGAAAGGGGAGAGATAGCTGATGGCTGTCTCTCCCCTTTCATCTAAATGCACATGGAGCCACAGCTAGTTCTAAAAAAAGCAACTGGTACTGTGATCCTAAATGTCTTACCTGTTTTACTTGAGGGGTCACCTCCCTTTGCTCTGCACCTCACCACAATGTGTGGATTGCAGATCACCCCTGTTTCTTCACCGTCCCAGCACTGCCTGCGCTGCGCTGCTGCTGGCTGGCTCCCCAAAGCTGGGAAGTCCCCAGGGCTGTGCCCACATCGGGAGTCAAACGCTTTGCAAAGGCAAAGTCTAAACACCTACAAAGGGAGTGGGAGAGCTGGGTTTTCCCCATTGCAGGGGTGTTTGTACACACCTCCCAGAGACTGCCTGAAACCACGGGCTGCTGGGAAAGGCCTGGGCAGGCTGAGTGAGGGAGGGCTTGAGGCGCTCTCGCTGGGAAGCAGAGGGGCAGAGCGGAGAAGAGTTACTGGTATGAGAAAGCCTCCTGCACTCAGACAGGAGGAGTGGGCTCTGCGCTCTGTTCTCAGCATACTTTTGCTGAGATCCTGAGGAGACATCTCTCTTTTAGGAGCCTGCTGTCCTGGGGCACAGGATACCTGCTCAGAGCTCTGCCAGGCTGATACTCTTTCTATATGCTTTTAAAAGGAAGAGAATCACTTTTGATCCAGAGTGTCCCCCCCAGCACGGAGTGTTTGCCCTTGAAGAGCATTCTCAGCTACAGATGTCAAGTCTGACAGCACAAGGTGTTCAGAGGAGGAGGCATCTAAATGATGCCTCAGCTTGCTTGCCTTTGCTAATTCCCACTCCAGTAAATATCTTTTTTATGCCTAATGCTTACAAGGGTGTCTAAGGCACCTCCTTTGGGTTCCTAAATCCTGAGGCAGGGGTGTGCAGGGTAGATGCAGAAGAGACATTGGTTTAACATGGAGCTGGTTACCTGACCAGCTCTTGTCCTGCATGAAGTGGAAGAGTATATGCTGGCTAACAGAGCTTGGCTGGCAGTTACCCCATAATGCTGGGGAGCTCTGGGATTTCTCTGCCCTGCTTAGACTGACAGCATGTCTGGCCTGGGGGTTTGGCCAGGGGGAGATCCCCGTGCCCACTCCCTAAGCTTGCCTTTTCCTCTGGCAGCCCAAGGGTTTCCTCAGGCCATGGGCTACACGTGGTAGTCTTGGCCTGCGGACTGCTAGAAGTCAGGTTGTGGTGAGAGGAGTTGGGGTGCCAACTTCCCATGAACAAAATTCAGCATGGATTCGCCATCACAGGAAGAAAGGGCTTCTATCTTGCTGGATCTCCCCTGCCTCTCCATGCCTCCTTTCAGGAGGGTGTACGTGTCACTTCTGTGGTTTGTGACATTTTTTGGGGGGGAGTCTGCTGTGCTCACATGTATTGGTGGTCTGCTGGCTGTGTTGTGATTTCCGTACTCCTGTGCCGGTGAGAAACCAGCCATCTGAAAGTGGAAAGTTCCTGACTTAGTGCCCAGCCTCATTCCTTCTTCCATGGCTTTGCAGGCTCTGTGCTGGTACTGTCTAGCTGGGCTAGCTGGAGGGAAAGGCACACTCCAAGCCTTGAGTTCTCTCCAAATCTCCTCTTGGTATTTTTATAGTGATTTACACCTTTCTGAGGTTGGGCCTTTGAACCAGAATTTTCTTTAAAACCGAAATGGAAAAGGGGAAAGCTGGAAAAACAGCCAGAGGATTTTTTTGGGGGGGATTTTTTTTTTTTTTTTAATTTCCAATGGAAGAAGCCAGGTTTTGAAGAAAGCCTCAGATTCCTGCGGGCCAGATGTACGAAAGACGTTGTACATGTGGCAGCGTCCTTGCTGAGCGATTCCCTGGTGCAGGTCCGGCTGTGGGTGACCGGCCTGGGCAGGCCTGCAGGTAGCCACGGGGAAGGCCAGAGCTGGGGCCTGTGCGTTCATGCAGACAATTTGTTTTGCAGTTCTCATGCGTCAGCGTGACCGAAAACATACCCTGACCTTATAGCTACAGGCAAGTTAACAATGACTTAGCAACTGTTATTTATCCCCTTGACGTTAGTCACCGGTGCAATGAGAAGAGGCGGAGGGGTGCGGGTTTGGGTTGGGGCGCCGGGCCGGAGCCCTGCCAGCGCTGCGGCGTTGGTCGCTGCCACCAGGGGACACTGTAGGACAGCCTATGGAGGTTGGGGGCCTGCCCGGGTTTGCCTCATCCCTCCCTCCCAGCCTCGGCCTCCTTCCCTCCACCACCTTGTGCCAAGCTCGCTGGCCTTGGCACCCCTTGCTCTGGCACTGATTTCTTTAGTTCACTCTTCCCGGCTGTTCGGTTTCCTCGGGCGGTTTGATGGCCCAAGGTCACCGTGTTGTAGTCTGTTGTGGTTGGTTCTGTCTCTGCTCCCCAGAGGCAGGTAGCTGGTTAGCTGGGAGCATGTCAAGGACCTGAGCGGAGCTGCAGGGCTTGGCATGGTCAGGACCAAGAGACATAAGCCAGATGCAACCTGCCCTGAAGTTTGGAAGCGCTTAGAGTAGAGATTTGGGTTAGGGCCTCTTTAGGAGATTAAGTTCAGTCTGGGTTCAGACTGCTCCAGTTCCCCACGTTAAAAAAATGTCCTGTAATTCCATTCCCTGTAATAAGAGTGAAGAGCAAGGCTCATTGCTTTTGAAGTTAGTGCCTTGATGGTTTGTGCAATGACAGACATGTCATTACTTGCTTGAAATTAAAGAAGGTTGTCAGGTTGCTTTTTCAGATGGAAAGAGGCATTCCTTAAGGAGCTTGAACAGGTGGACTTTTGAGTGATGTGGGTTCCTGCAGGTTTCCTTCTGAGAAAAGCAAGTTGAATGACTCGTGTGTAAAAAGGACCTCCCCTCAGGGCTGATTGCCGAGCCTGGGCTTGCTGTGAGGCAGAGAGCAGGCAGAGAGGCAGCATCTGTCATGGCTGGTGAGAGGTTCCTCTTGGCACCCCAACCCGGGCACCCCATCCCAGGGAGAGCAGCACAGCTGTGCTCATGTTCATGTAGGTGGCCATGGGAGTGGGTGTGTGGAGGAGAGACTGTGAGCCTTGTTTGGGGACACTTGTTGTGGTGAAAAGGGGGTTTGCTCCTTACATAGAGAGGGCGTCCTCAGGTCCAAACTGAAATGAACAAAATCACTCGGACGGATCCTCTGTGGTTAAACCCATGGTACATGCTTTCTTGTGGCTGCCCCAGGCCACAGCTTCTCTAGACTTTTGGAGTCACTTAGCAAAGTGATGGAGAATTGGACCCTGTCCCAGAAGCTCCTCTGGTTTAGGATCCTCCATGGCATGAGGTATCTTCTGATTTACAGCGTTGCTTTAAGATCAGGACATGTTGTAGCCATCTGCTGTTATGTCTGTCAGTGCTAACACACCAATTTAGAGGAAACATGGATCTGTATCTCTGCTCATGTCATTTGGCATAGCTGCCAAAGAGTTTAGTCCAGCTGAGAATCTGGTCCATCTTGTACACACAAGGCTGTGTTTTGTGCAATGGTATTTCTGCAAACATCTTTGCCAAATGCTAATAGTGCACCAGAGAGAAAGTTCACGCTTGTGCTTTGGTGAGACCTAGTGTGCTGAGGAACTCCATGTGTGGGGCTTAGACTAACAAACAAGGCTTCAAAGCCCTCTGTGACCAGGAAGGGTTTTTAGGTGGTGGTTTCCTTTTGGTTCAGTAGATGAAGTGCCCGTATCAATGACTGTAGAATTTAGTTGGTCAGCTCATGAGTGTTTTTATACTTGAAGTGTTTAAAAAAGGGGATGGAGATTTTAGAAGCGAAGAGTAACGATGGTCTGGCAGTCAAGTGACATTTAAGGATGAACTTAGCGTAGGCAATGTTCCCTTGTACTATGTCAGGAAACAGCAGTCTGTTAATTAGGCTTATGGTTAGCAGCCGATGCCTGTGCTTCAGCTAGGACTAACTGTGCTGATCATGATTGACTAGAATTCCAGACAAGGTTCAAATTCAGTGTGTCTTCTCAAAGGGGGAGATAAGTATGCTGAGATGATATTAAAAATTCATTAAAGTTTTATATTCTTTATGGTGCTTTTTCCCCTGTGATGGTAGAAGCATTTTTGTAATCTAGACCCTGTTGGAATGTTCCTGGGACATTTCTTTCCTAAAGAGCATTTTCATTCAGAAGATTACTTCAACTCACTGGGAATGAAACTTTTCTGTAGAGCCCCAGATTTCATGTACATGTGGCAGCTTGGTGATTGATGGATAGAAAAAGAAGGTGCTGAACCTCATAAAACTAGATCTGAATCTAATTTTTAGACACATTGTTTTCAGTGGATGTCCTTATGGATTGAATCACCCCGTTGTCCTGGTTGGATCGTATACCTGCTAATAGGTCTGGTGATAAACTTCTCTGGAGTTAGCTTGAAGTTAGCAACCATGCTGTGGAGGATAGGCACCTCCCACCCTTTTTTTTTTTAATGTAATGCTTTTTGTCTGAATTTATCCCTCTCAAATATCTATGTAAACATGCACAACACATAGAGCAGGAGAGACCAGGGCCTCATGGATGGGATCTTGTGCAGAGGAGCAGGACACCAGTGATCCACTTTCAGGGAGCGAGCACATGGAAGCCACTCAGTCTTGTGCCTCAGTTTCTTCCTCTGCAAAGGGCAACACTTGGTAACAACTGCTTTGCAAGATGACTCCCACAGTGTGGCATTGGTGTCTCTCTGTTACACGGGGCTCCAGCAGAACGGCTCTGGCAGTAAGATATGATTTAAATTATTTAGGGTGTTGTCATGTGATCAGAACTGATTGAGTTCCTGTGGCTTAACAAGTTGCCATCTGTTATCATCCCCATTATGAATTATGCATTAGCTTAAATCAAGGCTTAAACCAAAGGAGTTCAAGCAAAGTCCTCACCCCAATGATATCATAAAACTGTCTTTAGGGCTGTTAGTACTGGATCCAAAGCACTGCAGCCATGTGAGAGAACATGCTGGTCCAGCACAAGCTCTCTCTGCTGGTTCAAACCACCCTGGCAGGTTCCCTTGGTAGTGGCAGGCTTTTTGCTGGGCTGGTGTCATTTGCCATACTGGGGCAGGCTCATAAACCTGATGAAAATGCCATTATCTGTGTCGTGGTTAAGTAGACTGAAATGAGACTGTGGGCCCACACCAGAGCCCCATCGAGCTCAGGATGGTGTGATCAGTGTTCTGAGGCTGAAGAAGGCACAGTGGCCCTGTACTGAATTGCTGGTTAACTCGTTTCGAGGCTCTCTGAAGCCATCAGCCCTGGCAGTGCTGTGAGCCCCAGTTGGAACCTGGCAGTACGTGTGTGCATGTGGTGGTGACAAAAGTGGCCATTTGCAGTAAAACACTTCAAGCCCAACTCAGACATTCATTCGAGTCCTCTGGCCTAGAAGCATCGTGGCCAGAAAGCAGGCTCTGCCAGAAAATTCCCATTTCTCAAGCTGACCCACAGTGTGGCAGCTGGTCAGTGCACTTTCCCTGTGAAGGAGAGGTGCCTGGAGCTGCTCCAGCTCTGTGTATGGGCTACATCTCTTTTAGGCCCAAGTGCTGTGGCTCCTCTGTAGCTCAGGAAGCTCCCTCTGGCCAAGCTGTAAAGGCTTTCCCTTTTGGGTGTGCAGCTTATAGTGGATCTACAGTGGTGAAAGCAGTTAGGGCCTGCTGTCCTTTGGAGGGTGCAGCTCCCTGATGTCCCATCATCTCTCAGAGCAAATTTACAGGCCAGGCTTTCTTTGCCTGTGATATGCCAACATAAGGCAGCCAGCTTGCCAGCTCAAGGTGCTCGGGGCAGGCTTGGCTCTTACTGCAGTTCTGGGCTTGGCTGAATTTATATGCGTTTCCTGGGCAGCAGATTGGGTCAGTGACCTTGCTCTGATGCAGAGGTAGTTTGATTATGACCGTCCATTTGAGATCAGAGGCTATAAAAGGAACATTTCTCTCAGTGGGAACAGGCAGTAGAGATTTCTGTAGCTAAATCAAGACTTACTTGGCGAGTGTGTGTAGTAGGGAACGCAGAAAATTCATGGCATCCACAGAAGCCAAGTGCTTTCACACAGATTGTGTGGCTGTCCTGAGGACCACTGGGATCTGTGAGCCAAACAGGATGGATAGGCAGGGAATGAATGTCTCCTGGCATCAAGAGTGGTTGCAATGATAATTCCTGGATCATAAATCTCTTTGTGGCTGCAAGGACACTTCCAGTGGCTCCAGCTTTATCCCTGTCTTCAGAGCTATTTTTTTACAGCTGGAGGGTGCTCGTTCCATCAGCTGGCACAAAGACTGACTCTGTGGCTCCCAGTTTCTGCCCTTGGATATCTGAGGGCAAAATCCTTTGACTTCAGAGGGAGTTAACTCACACAGTGTCCCTGCTAGAAATAGAATTATGTCCTTCCTCTTTAAAACAGGGCCAGATTGTCTTCAGCTTCATGTGCAAAGCCCTTCCCATGGGAGAGATCCAGATGGCTTTTTCTCCCAAATTCACTGATGGACTTCCAGTACCTGAAGGGAGCTTATAAGCAGGAGGTGATTCAACTTTTTAAAAGGGCAGATAATGGCAGGACAAGGGGGAATGGATTAAAGCTAAAGGAAGGAAGGGTTAGATTAGATATTAGGGGGAAGTTTTTTACAGAAAGAGTAGTGAGGGGCTGGAACAGGCTGCCCAGAGAAGTAGTGGATGCCCCGTCCCTGGAAGTGTTCAAGGCCAGGTTGGATGGGGCCCTGGGCAACCTTGTGTAGCTCCAGGCCTGGAGGTTGGTGTCCCTGCCTGTGGCAGGGGGGTTGGAGCTCTCTGATCCTTGGGGTCCCTTCCAACCCAGACCATTCTATGATTCTATGATTCTATGGTACCCCTCACAGTTTTGCAGAGGGCTGAACAATCTCTTCAGCTGAGGTAGGAATCCAGTGTTACTAACCTCCTTTGGAAAGAGGCAGATGGATTGGAAAGCAGTGCCAGTGTGGAGATCTGTGTGAACTGAGCTGGTCAGATTCGTGCATCCTCTCTCACATTTTGTCCTGGTGACTTTGCACTCTGAAGGTAAAAAGAGAATGGTGAAGCTGGGGATGCTGGGGCCATATTCCTTCCATAGCAAGGAGAAAAGAAAGAAAGAGTTGGGATGTAGTGTGGACCACCAGGATGAGAGAAAAGCGAGACAAATTCTTGAACTAAGTCTTAAATTGCTCCAAACCACAGGGTATTGTGCTTGGGGGAGAGGCAGGGAGGGAATACTTAGGCAATTTCATCCTTAATCATGCAAAGGCAGATTATTGCACAAAGGACCTGTGTTAGATATATTGCAGTTGGAGCCTAGTAGAGCATTTGATACAGAGTCTTACAAGATCTTGCCCTCCCTCTGAAACTGTTTGGCTTGTCCTGGACAGGAGCTTGGTCATGTGGATTAGTAGAAGTGATAAATGACCCATGGCTCTGGTCATGCAGGTTTTCGACTGGTGTGACTTGATGAAAGTTTTTGATTCACCCATTTTACTGAGGGCTCCTCCTGTGTGTTAGCAGAGCAGTAATGATGCAAACATTACTGAGTACCTTGTAAATGAAGCGTGGCAGAAACCAAGTAGTTTTAGTAGGATAAAAATACTGAAAGTGATGGTATATTAGAGGAAGAAAATATTTTTTGCTGAGAAAAACATCTGAAAGCAAAATTCTTTAGGAAGGAGGAACTCTGAAAGCTTTAATGTGTGAGACAGCAAGGTGACCAGGGTGTAGTTTGGGCTTGCATATTTGGGTGTGTGTGATAGACTAACAACAAGGTGACCAAAGTCAGGGTGCTGGGCCTGGAGTGTGAACTGGGGTAAGCATCATAGCTCCATGGAAATCTGTACAGGTCTGGCAGTTTATCCCTGCTGAAGAGATGCTTGGGGTAGAATTTACTCCCAATTTACTATCAACTGAATGGAAATCTGAGCTGAAAGTCAGCTGAAATGAATCTTCTTCTCCCCATATATTAAAGGTTTGCCCCAGTCCAGAGGAGAAGGAGAGAGGCTGTATGGGAGCCTACCAAAATCACAGCAGTGTGGGAGTACTCCTGAGCAGCATGGTAGGACTCGGCTCCTGCATGAAAGGAAATGGAGTGTGGCACTAGAGCCCATTCTTTGGGAGCAGGACTGCTGGCTGGGGGCAGCCTTAATCCTAGAGTCCCAGCGTGATTATGGTTGCAAAAAAGACCTTCAAGATCATCCAGCCAACCATCTATCCTCCCTACTAGGTCCAACACTAGAGCATGTCACCACGTACAACATCTGCTCTTCTTTTAAACACCCTCAGGGATGGTAACTCAACCACCTCCCTGGGCAGCCTGTTCCAATATCTAAGAAATTTTTCCTAATATTCAACCTAAACTTCCCCTGATGCAGTTCAAGACCATTTCCCCTTATCCTGTCACTAGCTACCAGGGAGAAGAGACCAACTGTCACCTCACTACTTTTAGGTAATTGTAGAGAGCCATAAGGTTTCCTTTTCTCTAGACTAGACAAGTCCAGCTCCCTCAGCTGCTCCTCATAAAATTTGTCTTCCAAACCCTTCACCAGCCTTGGAGCCCTTCTTGGGAGTCCTTCTTGAGGAGCACATGCTCCTCAAGCATCTCAAAGATCAAAGCAGTCTTTCTCCCTCTGTATAATTGGACTCTGAGGATTATGGCTAAGATTTCCCTACAGGCAGGTCATGAGATTTTACCCAACAGTCCCACAGAAGAAGGAATGACTCTGCCCTGCAGTAGATGTGAATATTGTCTACCCCAACCAATTGTGGCTCAATAGGAGATTTTCTTTCAACTCACAATCCAGGGAGCCCAGTTACAATGACTTTACCATTAATACATAGTCCATACTCAGCTTCTATCCTTGGAGAGATGCATGCATGCAGGGCATTCACAGACTGTTCAGGAAGGAACCTGTGTGCCTCAGCAGTATATTTCTCCATCCAGCTTGCATCCAGTAAAGCTCTGACCACCTGGCTGGAGAATAGGAATACTTTGTTTATCATTCTCCCTGCTCCATGTGAATTTCCACCTGCCTCACCTGCACTGCTACAAACCACAGCCAGCATTGTGTGAAGGGCTAAACCCGAAACAATCCTGCAGCACCACTCTTGGCTTGCTGTTTCTGGCACTGGAGAAGGGTGAAGGGGTTCTCCATCTGATTTCCAGTTTGTACTAAATGCTGCCTGAGCCCTTCTCAATAGCCACCAGGGAGGAAATTCCAACTTACCACTACTCTTCAGTGCATTTTGCTTGAGGTGTGGCTTTTTATATCACTTTTTTGGCACTTGCAGTTTGATCTTTTGGAGCATGTGCTGTTAGCAGTGTGAAGCAGGGACTTGGGTACTAGAGCAGCTTAAAAAATGGCTAGTCAGAGGCTGTACAAAGCTAGTCAGACTATAACCTTTCCCTTACAGGCAGTAATGCTCATATGAGATGCTTTCAATGTGAAAGCCATTCAGTTTAAATCTAATCCAAGGAACTGGTAGTTTGCACCACAATCGTATACTGCGGCTTCAAACTTCTGGACTCATGGAATTACCTACCATGTATTGAGTTTAGCTGCAGATAGTTGTCATAGAATCATAGAATTGTCTGGGTTGGAAGGGACCCCAAGGATCAGAGAGCTCCAACCCCCCTGCCACAGGCAGGGACACCAACCTCAGGCCTGGATCTACACAAGGTTGCCCAGGGCCCCATCCAACCTGGCCTTGGACACTTCCAGGGACGGGGCATCCACTACTCCTCTGGGCAGCCTGTTCCAGCCCCTCACCACTCTTTCTGTAAAAAACTTCCCCCTAATATCTAATCTACCCCTTCCTTCCTTTAGTTTTAATCCATTCCCCCTTGTCCTGCCATTATCTACCCTATTAAAAAGTTGAATCCCCTCCTGCTTATAAGCTCCCTTCAGGGACTGGCAGGCTGCAAGGAGGTGCCCCCGCAGCCTTCTCTTCTCCAGGCTGAACAAGCCCAGCTCCCTCAGCCTCTCTTTGTAGGGCAGGTGCTCCAGCCCTCTGATCATCCTCGTGGCTCCTCTGACCCCTCTCCAACAGTTCCACATCTTTCTTGTATTGGGGGCCCCAGCTCTGGACACAGGACTCCAGCTGGGGCCTCCCGAGGGCAGAGTAGAGAGGGACAATCCCCTCCCTGTCCCTGCTGCCACCCCTCTGCTGATGGAGCCCAGGATCCCATTGGCCTTGCGAGCTGCAAGAGCCACTGCTGGCTCATGTTAAGTCTCTCATCCACCACAATCCCCAAGTCCTTCTCAGCAGGGCTGCTCTCCAGGAGCTCTTCTCCCAGTCTGTATCTACGGCTGGGATTCTTCCGGCCCAAGTGCAACCCCTGACACTTGGCAGTGCTGAACCTCATTAGGTTCCCCCGAGCCCATCTTTCCAGCCTGTCCTCTGGCCTGTCTTGTATGAGCTGCAGAGGTTGAGTTCACGTGGTGGAAAGCAGTGTTGTGTTCTTCCTCTCTTCAGTCTGTCCACAACTCTCCTACTTGTGGGATTATTCCTGAGCTACATCAGATTTGGGGCTGGTATCTTTTGCTAGTAGATTAAGGTGAAGAGGAGTGACTCCCCAGTCCATTTCAGAAGAGAACTGTGTGGTCAAAAGAGTTATACCTTAATTTGTTCCTGTGTTTGTGATTTCAACCCAGAAAAATAGCTCTGTGGTTGTTAAGGCTGTTCCTTTAGACAGTGGCATTCAGCAGAAAAGGGAGCACACTGTAAGCAACGGGTAAGCAGCTAGGTTTCAAACACTCACTGAGCTTGGTCCTTCAGGCAACTCTTCAAGAGTTTCACACCAACAGAAGAGGAGAGAAGAAAGGAGAAAGTGGAAGGGAGTGTTTATATTGAAATCTTTATTTAGTTCCAAAAGCCTGGAGCAAAGCATCAAAACACAGAGGGCCTCCTACAAGCCCAGACAGGGAATAGAATTTCTATTTTATTCCAGATGAGAAGTAGGTCTTGTTGTAAAGGATTTGGGTGACAGAGCTAAATGTACTTTAAATTTCTACTCCAATCTATTTTTAATTATTCATGTGCAGATTCTTTTGTAGGGTTAACAAGGAATTTGCCAGAAGCCAGCTCACAAAGGCTTGACTTGTAGTTTTTCCAGCAGACATCCTGAAAAAAACACTGTCACAGGCAATCAGCATCCTTGGGGAGGTGGCTTGTTAGCAGGGTGTTTACTAATTGGGATCATTCTGCAGTGGATAATTACTTGTGACACCCACGCTGATTGGACCCACAATATCTTCCCATCCTGCAAATGGTCCGTGACAGTTTTGATGAATTTGAAGTTTGGACTCTGAATAAATCTACAGAATTAAGGAAAAAAAAAAGGCTTCCACTGGAAAATGTATGGAGAGGAGCAGGGCTCTGCCCTGGGTCAGCCTCCAAGAATGGAGCCACATGAGCACGCAGAGAGAGGCCGCTCACTCTCTGTGTCTTCTCAGGCTTTCTATTTTTTCCTCTTGCATTTAATTAAGAGACCAGGGGAGGACCAGCCATGCCAAATTAAAAATGGGGGAGTTGGTTTAGCTTGTACAAGGATGTCCTAACCAAGGACTTTTGGGCTTACTGGGGAACTGCAGGTTTATTGAAATATCCCTGGAATGAGTTCAGATGCAGGTCAGGCCTTCTTGCTGGCAGACAATAGCAAAAGGGAGGCAGATGTCCCCAGCAAATTGGTTTCTAGAGGCTGGACCAAAATGTATTTTACTTTTTTGCAACATTGGACTGCTGCATTGATATGTGCTAGCATTAAACATTCCCCAGAAAGCTGCTTTCTAAGGCTGCAGTTTGGAGCACTTGGTACCAGGTCAGTGCTGTCACAGCCAAAGTAAAGTACTCAACAGGTCCCAAATTACACTTTTTTCTCAACTGGGTCAACATCTTGGCTTTTTTTTTTCTCCTTCCTTTTTTTTCTTTTTTTCTCCTTTTTTTTCTGGAAGAGTAATTCAATCCTGGCAGATTTCAGGTCTAATAAGTCAGCATGTGTCCACAGCACTTTATGGCCGGACTGTGGATCACAGAACTCTTAAGAGCATTCTTCCACAGTCCCCTGCTCAAAGTTTATTTGAGCTTCTGGCCCAAGCATAGATTGTATAGTCCAAAAAAGCACCATATCATGTATTTTTGCTGATTTGACAGAAATGTGGTTGTCATGCTTTGTCTGCTTTGCATCTGCTTTGCACCAAGGTGAGCTGGAGATGTGGCAGCTTTAGTCTTTGCAGTTAAAGGATTCTGTAAACTCCACACAAGTGCACAGTATTTGCCAGATTTCAGACTGAGGATGAAGTCGCAGGGCTGATCTCAGGCTGAGGATCAATGACACGATATTCTGGGCTTCCCTGCTCCTAGAAGCTCCTAAGTGGTCAATATTTTTTCCTGTACATATTTCAGAAAGACTGTAACAAAAGTAGTACTGGACATGTATCAGGCCGAAGAATTGCTGCTGCAATTCCCATATCCACTGCCTGGACCTTTTGACTGGGAAGTAAAGAATTAAAGAAGCATTACTCTGCAACAAGCTTTGCCAAGCCAGGAAAGTTATTAGTGCTCTTAGGATAAATCTCTATCCATGTCTTGAAATCATAGGGCCAGTAATGGCTAAAGCTTAGGAGACAAGGATTCAAAGGTGTCCCAAGGCAGCAAAGTTCAGAACAAAGGTTGGTCATCCTCCTGAGCCAGAAACTGTTTCTGGAGACAGAGCTCCTTCTGTAATAGCCTTGCTCGATTCCACAAGCAAATGAACTTCCAGATGCAAATTGGCAAGGAAAATCTTGACAAGCCATCTGTATCTGAGCTCTGGAAAAGGGGAACTCTTTGTATCATCTCTCATTTCCTCCAGATCCTCCCTGCCCAGCCCAGTGAGAAGCATCCCTCAGCAGGCCAGCTCAATGTACATTTTAATGGTTGTCCTTGTAGAACTGACCATAGCAAGCTGAGCGGTGGTATATGCTGTCATTGCAAATCCTTCCTCCCAGTGGCCTTATCAAAATGCAGACAGTTCTCTGAAGCTCTGGCTGGATACTGAGGAACAAGCTCAATAAACTCATCACACTGGGCCCTGTAATTGCACTGCATGCATTCAGTACTAACTGACCGAGTTAGGTGGTGGAAGACAAAGGGACAAAGCTGAAGGTGCTTCTCAGGAGATCAAAATCATAACATAGAGTGAAAGCATCAGGGCACTGAATCATGTCCCTTTATCATTTGTGCAGCTGTGTTGTCCAGCTCTGTACAGAATCACTAATGTAATGAGAACCCCACCTTGCACAGCAGAAGGCTGGTTAATGGATGAAAGCACCCAGGTCTTGCAGCAGAGACTCATTGCCACAGAAAGGCAGGTGGTGCCTATCAGATGCTGGCCATTTGACACTCTGTAGTTAAAATTTCTCCAGGGCAATCCACTAATTAAAAAATAATTGTATTCCCTATAATAAATTTTTCAAGTATTTTTCAGCACCTTTGTTAGTCTTATGGTGTGGTAAAGTGAGAAGACTTGCCCTAAGCCATAGAGCAAAGGAAGAAGTCCTGGCTGGAAGTGTCCAGGTGCCTGTTACAGTTGCATCTTGTATCTAACCAATTAATTAACTGGTTCTAAAAATATGTTAAAAGTATCCTCAGTAGTAAAAGCCAGGATACTCTTCTGGTCATGCAGCATTCCACCAAAGCCAGCAGGATCATCCAGGAGTGGTGTGGTCCAGCTTCCTGGCTCCTATCAGAGGATTATCTGACTTAAATGGGATCAAGGACTCAAGTCTTTCGAGTTGGAACACTGGTTACAAGAGACGATCATTTTTATGACTCTTACCAGGGGCAACCCATCTCCTCAAACCCAGCATCCTGCACATTAGCTTAACTCTGATAATCTTCTGGAGCTTTAGCAGATTCACAGGAAAGGGTGGACCTGGAAGGATTCCTGGAGGCTGTCAAATAAGTATCCAGCGTTTCAATTGCAATGAGCTCCAGTGCATCTTCTCTAAATCTGTTTCAAGTTGTTTTTTTGGGGTCAGTGGAACACAGTATAAATCCCATCTCGCTCAAGTCCTTCAGGCAGAGAATTTGGGGAATACATATGGAAATGCTTTTGCCTGGTGTTCTCTACTCTGCACCCCTCCCAAACAGAACATACATTTGTGTTGCAGTATAAAAGAGGGAAAAAAAAAAACCCCTCGAGCCCGGAGTAATGTATACAATTCAATAATACATGAAATTCAAAGCCACACATTAATCACATTCATGTTTAACTTTCAGATTTAAAACCCTGCAGGTTGGCTGGCCTTTGTTCTGCTAAGTGGAAGGGGGCATTCCAGCCTCTCCGTGCAGAGTTCAAAAGCTGCCTCCGGTAACAAGTGCAATTGGCTTTATGGGCCTCATTGTGTTCTTCCTCCGGGGCATGGTGAGAAGCTACTGCACAGGTTGGCCCCTTATCAGGCTGTTCAAAGGAAGAAAAGTTTGGATAGCAAAGGTTTGGCAGGTCACTGCGAGGGGCTGCTTGCAGGTTCAGAAGGCCAAGACTGGAAAAGTGATGATGCTGCAAGTCAGAATCCAGCTGCGTTGGCAGGTCTGGGCAGGAGGAGCAAGTTATACAACAGCCTCTCCTTTCCTCCCACCGCCATCCAGTTTCCAAGGCCCTTGTTTTCACTAGTGTTAGTTGGTTTTCAGAGTTCTGTGAACAGCATTTCATGTTGGAGGGCTTGTTTGTGTGTTGTGTTACTAACTGTTCTCAATTTGCCCAAGATTCACTCACTCATCTGTGGCTTCCTTGCCTCTGTGTTCGGACCCCCATTCTCCCCTCCTTATTCAGTCTCTTCAAAAGGCTGTCACAGTACACCCTTATCCTGCCCTTTTCCCAGCCAGACTGGCTTTCCAGGGCTCCACACAGGCAAAATAAGTCCCAAGGGGCAAAGACCCTTCCTCTGCCCTTTAGTAGCCTGCTGCCATTGGAACCAGCTGGCTTGCTAATGTCTACATTGCCCTTCAGCACCAGTGGCTTGCTGTGGCTAACTGGAAAATTAATTTATTTGCAGTAGCTGATTTGCATCAGGGATGTAGTCTTGGGTGACCCAGTCATAGCAAGATGTGGCAGTGGTGATGGCTGTGCTCTGGAGGTTCTGAAGGTAGCAAAATCCTCACTAGAAACCTGGTAAATGGCAATTCATCTACAGTATTTTGGCCATTAGGTAGTTTAAAGTGCATCCACAGAGCTGCAGTGACATGTCCTCTGGCTTCCAAATCCCAGTGTGTCACCCCAGGTAAGACCTTTACTTAAGATGTTCTGCCTCAATGGGGAAGATGCAGTGAGCATCCCAAGAGTGCTTATAAACATCCCAGAGAACAGGATATGGGACAGACTTTTTAAGATGTAAACACACTGGATGACTCAGTGAGACTACCTATCCCCAGCAAATGAGCCTGAACTTTGAACTGAAATGGTCTAAATTCCATAAAGTCCAAAGGTTTTACACAGTAGAGTGAAATGCCAAATTCTGCAGGCATGTTGGAGGTCGAGCGTTGGATTAGAAGCTGTATATATAGTGGTGACCTCTTGCTGGTGGGTCATCCCAGGACATTTTCTGTGCTGGTATCAGCTTCTGATGGTGCGAATCATGAACAGCAAAGAGTTTGATCCTGTGAGGTCCTCTCCAAAACTTAAGCAGGAGATTAAAGAGGTCTTTAACAGGGAGTGGAATCACAGAATCACAGAATCACAGGGGTTGGAAGGGACCTCAAGAGCTCATGGGGTCCAACCCCCCTGCCAAAGCAGCTCCCCAGCTCATATTGCACAGGTCAGTGTCCAGACAGGGCTGGAATATCTCCAGAGAAGGAGACTCCACACCCCCTGGGCAGCCTGTCCCAGGGCTCCGGCACCCTCACTGGGTAAAAGTTCTTCCACATGTTGGTGCAGAACATCCTGTGTTCCAACTTGCAGCCATTGCCCCTTGTCCTGTCTCCACAGACCACTGAAAAGGGACTGGCCAATTCCCCCTGCATCCCATGCTTAAGGTATTTATAAACACCAATTAGGTCCCCCCTAAGTCTTCTTTTCTCTAGACTGAACAGTCCCAGCTCTCTCAGCCTTTCCTCATAGGGGAGATGCTCCAGGCTCTCAATCATCTTCGTAGCCCTTCTCTGGACTCTTTCCAGGAGGTCCCTGTCCTTTTTACACCAGGGAGCCCAGAACTGGACACAATACTCCAGGTGGGGCCTGACCAGGGCAGAGTAGAGGGGGAGGATCACCTCCTTCGACCTGCTGGACACACTCCTCCGGATGCACCCCAGGATCCCATTGGCTCTCTCAGCCACCAGTGCACACTGCTGGCTCATGGCCAACCTGTCATCAACCAGGACCCCCAGGTCCTTCTCCACAGAGCTCTTCTCCAGCAGGTCATCCCCCAGCCTGTACTGATACAGACGGTTATTCCTCCCCAGGTGCCAGACTCTACACTTGCTCTTGTTGAACTTCATTAGGTTTCTCCCTGCCCAGCTCTCCAGCCTGTCCAGGTCTCTCTGGATGGCAGCGCAGTGTCCTGTGTGTCAGCCACCCCTCCCAGCTCTGTATCACTGGTGTACTTGCTGAGGGTGGGTGCTGTTCCCTCAGCAAGGTCGTCAATACTGAACTCAAATGCCAGTTAAGCTCGGGTGGTAAATTCATCCCTCTCGCTTGCAAAATTGTGGGCTGACAAACTGAGCGGAAGACAGCCTGGCTGGAAAGACTTCTGTGTAGAATACAGATACAGAGATGCAGCAGAGGGCATGATTTTCCCATGCTGTCTGTTGGAGAGAGAATATTATACAACACCACTGAATTCAACTTCCAAGTTATAAAGTATACACTGTTCTGGTAGGGCCACGCTGGAGTTTCGATGAAGCAGATGGCAAAGCTCCCACTTGACAGGGTTTGGCCCTCAGCAGCTTCAGCTCCAGAGGTTATTCCATTATGTATTAACATATAGAAAGAGGAAAGGTTCCAACCTATCAAGTTTTAATACACACAACGTTTCCTATTTATGTCAAAAGGGTGAAGCGTGTCCTGTAAGCAGTGTGCAAAAATTCTTCCAAAAGGCAGGATTATTGGATATCCCCTCCAGGTTTTAGTGAGAGGTCACACAAGGGACTGGCCAAATGTCCTCCCTGTTCTTCTGCACTCGCCAAATACATAGCACATACATGGCAAGATGCAGAGCAGGCTTTCTAAAAGCACCCTGCCCTCATTTTAGCTTAACTTGACATCAATATAAAGCCAGGTGTCTGACTTAGTCCTTGGTGTCTCATAAAGGTTGCCATCGAGGGCAGCGTTTGTTAGGACATAGTGAAAGATCTCAGGGAAGTTCTGTTCACTTAAGAAGGAGCAGGACTCAGCTCGGCTTCTGATCTAAAGGCTTTGACACACAAGGAAGCATCTGTCAGCTGCCCAGTAATAACTTGCTGTTGGGATATTCTGTTCCTGTGACATTCCACAATAGATGGAAAATAATTAGATTTAGTGTTTTTCTCTTGAACTCGTGAGAAAGCTGCCCCATGTCTGAAAAAAAAGCCCCCCCAGGGATAAGAGCATGCATGTGGACTGGGAGAAGCTGGTGTGTGGTACTTTGTCACGTTGCAATCACTCATTTCTGTGTCAGAGCTCCATGATACAGTAATTTCCAATTGTTTTTAACTTTTCTTGTCTTTTCTGCTGCTTCCTTTTCCCTGCTGTTTTCCCTAGCAGAAAGGAGGAGAGATTTCTGTCATGGCATTCATAGGCCAGTACTGAAATTGTAACTCTGATGTCTACATACCATTTCTTCCTTCTGTTCTCCTGACTGATGGAGTTAAGTTGTATCCCATTGGCCTGAGGAAACAAGACCCGTGGTGGTGGTTTGCTGCTGGTTCTCTCAGCTCAGAGTAACATGATGCCAACTGCAGCTTTTGTTTACATCTGTAAGGGTTAGATGGGTGCTCACTCAGACACTAGCAGCTCCCATCTGTTAAGGTGGGTTATACCTGGAAGATGTCTTTATGATCAGCCAAACTGAACCAACATCTGAAAACCCATCAGGAAAATAGTCATGCACAAATGATGGGAACATCCAGTTCTTCCATATCTCTTTTGCCTATAAAAATATAATTTCTTCATGTAAGGAAGGTGTGAAGTGTGGCCTGTGGAAACAAAATCCCCTCTGTGATGTTTTGGAAGCTGTGGTGGCTCCTGATCAATGTCAGGAGGGACAAAGTGTTTCCAGAAGCCTGGGAAGAGCCCATGGAGAGAAAGGACTGGGGCTCCCTGCCTCTGGTGCTGGACCTTGGAGTGCCTCCTACATCTTCTAGTAGGCGGAGTGGGACCTGCCAGTGGTGCTGCACATCTTTTGTCTCTCACAAAGCCTAGGTAGGTGTCAGCAGTTCTCTGTAGAGGACCATCTGCCTGGTGAGATGCATGGCAAGTTCCCACATCCCAACTGGCTAATGGATGGAAAGGCAGCAGTTTATAATTAGTGTATGGAGAAGAGGAGGATGGTTCTTATCACATGAGGAGCAAACTCAGAGAATAATTTTATTGGTCCAAGGTGTGGGAAAACAGATCTCCTATAATATCCTGGAGAGGTGAGACTGGTGGTTGTTTGCTTTAGAGCAAGATAGAGGTGACTTCCAGCTTCTAGAAAGCTGTGGACCTTGCTGGAGTCAGGCTCAGCTCTTTGGCTTCATGACAGTGCTCTGGCAGAGCAGAAAACTGGTTCCAGTATACCCAGTTGTTAAAACTAAGATTAGGAATACTCAGCCTGAGATTAATGTGGAGGAACAGCTTATATCCCAAAGGACTTTTTTCCTCAGAAAACAGTGTCTCATGGAAGACTTGCAGTCTTTCTTCAGTTCATATAGTGGCAAAAAATATTTTAGCCACACTGCAGGCAGCCAGATAGTTCATAAAAAGATTCAGTAACTTAACATGATCTTACTTGTATAGAACTTGCTGCTCTTTGATCCAACTAACTCAATCCAGGAGGGCTTTAAAAGGAGAGAAATAAAGTGTTTCTAATTAAAAATTTGAAAAAAAGTTTGCAAGACCAAAAAAAAAAAGCCAACAGCAGAAGAACATCAATTGCAGAATCGTTTAATTTTAAAAAGTTTCCTAATTCTCCCCATGTTTTGACATGAAAGGTGGATCTGTGGCCAGCTTGTTAAGTGGAATCGCTTGGCTACTGGCCCACACACATGGGGTAGCAAGCCAGTGTCTGCCCTGCCTCCTCACTGCGCTGCTGATGTGCTGCAGCGTGGCAGGAGGAGACAGATGGATGCGAGTGGGAACGCTGCAAAATTGGCAGAGTCAGCAGTTGAGTGGATGCCATTTTTACAGCTGTTGGCTGTTTGAATTTGGGAAAGGAAAGCACACCCCTGATTTTAAGACAAGGATCATTCCAAGGCCTTTAGCGCCTCAAAAGGACAATGACCGGGAGTGACAAAGTCTCTGAGATTCTTCTCAGCTTCTTAAGGTGACAGATTAGGAGAAAGGCTTTGTTGTTGTTGTTGTTAAATCTTTGGGGGAGAAAAGGCTGTGTGATATTTCTTAAGTAGGTTTTGGTCAGGGCAAAACTTTTTTAGACGACCTGGATGAGGGAACAGCACCCACCCTCAGCAAGTACACCAGTGATCCAGAGCTGGGAGGGGTGGCTGACACGCAGGACACTGCGCTGCCATCCAGAGAGACCTGGACAGGCTGGAGAGCTGGGCAGGGAGAAACCTAATGAAGTTCAACAAGAGCAAGTGTAGAGTCTTGCACCTGGGGAGGAATAACCAACTGTATCAGTACAGGCTGGGGGATGACCTGCTGGAGAAGAGCTCTGGGGAGAAGGACCTGGGGGTCCTGGTTGATGACAGGTTGGCCATGAGCCAGCAGTGTGCACTGGTGGCTGAGAGAGCCAATGGGATCCTGGGGTGCATCAGGAAGGGTGTGTCCAGCAGGTCGAAGGAGGTGATCCTCCCCCTCTACTCTGCCCTGGTCAGGCCCCACCTGGAGTATTGTGTTCAGTTCTGGGCTCCCTGGTGTAAAAAAGACAGGGACCTCCTGGAGAGAGTCTAGATGATTAAGGGCCTGAAGCATCTCCCCTATGAGGAAAGGCTGAGTGAGCTGGGACTGTTCAGTCTAGAGAAAAGAAGACTTAGGGGGGACCTAATTGGTGTTTATAAATATTTTAAGCATGGGATGCAGGGGGAATTGGGCAGCCCCTTTTCAGTGGTCTGTGGAGACAGGACAAGGGGCAATGGCTGCAAGTTGGAACACAGGACGTTCTGCACCAACATGGGGAAGAACTTTTCCCCAGTGAGGGTGAGGGAGCCCTGGGACAGGCTGCCCAGGGGGTGTGGAGTCTCCTTCTCTGGAGATATTCCAGCCCCGTTTGGACGCCGACCTGTGCAATATGAGCTGGGGAGCTGCTTTGGCAGGGGGGTTGGACCCCATGAGCTCTCGAGGTCCCTTCCAACCCCTGTGATTCTGTGATTCTCTGATTCTGTGATTTAATCTTGAGTTTCACTGCAGTTTTGATCATTGTCTCTGGCATCTGGTGCCCATTTATAAGGTACAAAATAAGGAATCACTTAAAAGCATGCGCAAGCAAATGTGAAATTTGTGCTAAAACAATGCACTGGGGGATTTTAATACAGTAATTGACCCCTTCCTTGTTTGTCTGTCTAATGCTCACTTTGTTCTCTCTAGATCTCACAAGATATTGAATTTACTGGCTAGAGAAGGGCTGCAGACTAGAGAGAAAACAGAAAAATTTGCTGAGGAAGCAGAAGAAGAGGTTAGTGGAAAAAATCTTGTTTTCTCTGGGCAAGTAGTACTTATTCTCTTTGTGATCAACACCAGATACTCTCCAGCAATGGTTTCTTGTCTTTACTCCACCCTAAAAGAGATCTTCTAACCAGAACTGTTGTGTTTTACTGGTTTTACAGATCTGATAAAAAAAAACGAGAGTCTGCCTTCTGGGTGAATGTGGTCCCAGAATCACAGAATCCCAGAATCACAGGGGTTGGAAGGGACCGCAAGAGCTCCGGGGGTCCAACCCCCCTGCCAAAGCAGCTCCCCAGCTCATATTGCACAGGTCGGCGTCCAGATGGGTCTTGAATATCTCCAGAGAAGGAGACTCCACACCCCCTGGGCAGCCTGTCCCAGGGCTCCCTCACCCTCACTGTTAAAAAGTTCTTCCACATGTTGGTGTGGAACTTCCTGTGCTCCAATTTGCAGTCATTGCCCCTTGTCCTGTCTCCACAGACCAATGGTCCCATGCCTCAGCACTGGAGAGAGCTGCTGGTGTACTGGCTGAATTAAAACGTCAACAGGGGCAAGGGCTGCAGTTTCAGTGGTGTCTTTTCAGTACTGTCTCCTTGTCTGCATCCCTTGTTTGTGTCCAGTCATCCCAGACTCTTCCAGTCAGATCTTCCTGGTCTGGGTGAGATTACTTCAATCAACAAAAGCACTAATTTCAGTGTTTCCTATTCTAGCTTGAAGGCTTAGGTCTTTGGCCTCTGATTTAGTTCCTTGCTTCTCAGATGCCAAGCAGCTGTTGGGATCTTGTAACTGGGCTTTCCTAACTCTGGCAGTACAAGCTACCAGCCGGGCGTCATTCCTATCAGCAGGCATGCTTTATGCATCCTCTTTGTTTCCCTGCCTGTTAGTTTTACCTGGCCCCAGGAGCAAGCATTCAGCAGAGGGAGGATTGCACACCCAGGTCCTGATGCAGAACATCCATTTGTCTCACTTGGAAATCCCTAGTTTTGAGGTCTGATAATTAAGTGTTTCATTAAGCCTGACGCTGCGGTGGAGCCTGGAAAAATATGTGCTGTGTGTTAGAGCGCTTTCACATGCCATAGTGCAGGCCTCTCTGCTAGGAACAGCCACTGGGAGAGATTTGTGGCTGCTGTGTTGGAGAAAAGCTTTGTCTGAGAGGATCCAGCAGGTCTCTGAGAGAGGAAGAGGTGCAGCTGACGGCAGCATGTCCCAGCAGCAGTCTGAGCTGCACACATGCTGCACCACCTGCAGCCTCTTCCCCAGGAACCCCCCGGACGGAAGCAGAACCGTCCCGAGAAGAGAAGAGCTGTCCTTTGGGGAGGAGGATATTGAGGAAGGCCAGAAAGTCCCAGGGAGCTGGAAGACTGTCAGAAGGGAAAGACATGACTGGAAGGGTCCCAAAGACATTAAAAGTGGGGAGGAGATTTTTTTTCTGTGCATCTTTAGATGAACAGGAAGGCCTTAGAGCATGACTGGTCCCTGTCAGCTCCTTATCACTGTATTCAGGCATCTCTCCAGAGCCCATCAGGAAAAAGAGGTTTCTCAATGAATCATTTGCACTGAGTGCTTCTCCTGCAGACACCATACATGCAAGGCCCTGTGGCTTGATTCAGCTATACTGAGCTACGTTGCACCTCCACTCAAAATCAGTTTTGACCTGAGAGAGACACTGCTCACCATGACCCAAACGATCCCTGTTTGGAAAGAACAAATGCAAATGAAATGGCAAAAGGTTCCAATAAAGGGAGTGAAATCTTAGAAAAAGACTCCTGCTCCCAGAGTACCTCACCACTGTCAAGTTGTGCTGTCACCAGTCATGTCAGCATTGCATTGGCCAGTCTGCTTTTCCCAAGTGCCAGCTAGGTTTATAAAAACCCAGTAACAGTAATAAAAAATAAATACTAAAGCAATAAAGAAACTTTATACAGTGCTGAGAGCTCCCCATTTAGGTGCCTGTGCATGGGCAGAAGATGTGTACAGTTGCAGATAAAGGATGTTCTGTGGTTGCAAGAAAACACTACGGAGTGTTTCTTTTACACCATTGGGAATGACCTATGGGCTCTGCTTTTCTCTTCAGCCTGTTGTTTATTGCTCACAAACAATGGAAATAGCTCACATTTAAAGCGTTTGCTCATCTTAAAACCAAGACCCAATCAAAAAGGAACTCTTTGAAAGAAGTTTTCAGCAATAATTTACTTCACTATAATATGAACAAGGTTGAACTGAAACTTTTATAACCTATGACTTGTCAGATTTTTCTTCACAGCCCTTACCCTTTAGCACATTTTTCATGATAATACAACCCAATCTGTTTATTATTTTCAATTTAAAAAAGGAAAAAAAAAAAAAAAAGCATTGCATCCTCATGAAAATTGCTTCATTGTTGGGCTGTTTGAGTGGTCAGTGTAATATATCATTGTTTGATCTGGCAGAACCATCTATTTATAAGCTAGTATGTGTCAAACTATTTTTTTGGCAAAACTGGGAAGACACCTGGTTTAGTTTAGATTCCTCACTATGCAATTCCAAACATCGCTCAGTCCTCTTGGATTGAAAACACAGGCTAGAATCCAGACTTAAGAGTGCTGCTGTCATTCACAAGATGCTCAAGGGCCTCTGCTCTCAAGGTTCATGAGATCATAAATTCTTTTTTTTTTAATTTTTCTTTTTTTGGTAGTTCAAGTCCAGGCACAAACCCAAAGTCGGGTACGTATGAAATGTAAGTGGGTTGCAGTTGGTCCCATTCACTGTGAGAGTTAGTGAAAAGTTCATGAGTGAAAGTTTGCTCAATGAGAGCAAGAGGAGCAGGTCATCTTTGCAGAGCTGTCAGAGAAGTTGGGAAGACCCCACAACCCTGGGCTGTGTTTGGGAACAGGAACTAGAAATGTATTTCTGCAGTTAGTGAGTTGAAGGGAGCTGATCATTGACTTCCTGGCCAAAGGCACTCTTCCAGACAGCACAATAATGCCTTTACAGAGGTGTCTGTAGTTAACCAGTTACCTCCTGCTAGAACAGACAGATGACAGGCTGCTTCAGCCCTGTATTTTAATTCAGTTCTCCTTTCAAATTAGCTAGATTGTGCCCTTAGACAAGGCTGGGGATGGATGTGTCACTGTTGCTTGGCCAGACAATTCAAGAGCTTGTATTGATGAGTTCATATTAATTTCAGCAGTGATTGTTTACAGATCTCATAAGGGGCACTGGGATCATCGTGGCCAAGTGATTGGTATGATGAGAGTTGTAGTATGCAATCCTGTGTGCATGTTCAGCACTCACATAAATGCAGTAGTAAAGATAAGGAAGAAGACAAAGGGAGAGGGAGAGAATGGGAGGAGGAGGAGACAGGACAAAGAAAGGTGTAGATCCTGACCATATGCTGTGCTCCTGGTTAAACCAGTGAACCTGGTCCCTTCTGTCCAGCAACATCCTATCATTGCATCATTGCCACGCTCAGCCTTTAGCAGGGTTTGTTTTCCCTCTGTGGTGGATCTCTTCTCTTCTGAGGAGCCCTTTGCAAGGAGCTGGCCAGTTGTCTAAATAGGCTCCAGCCCCTCTTGATTATTTTCTCTTCATCCTCCCGGTGAGGGAGATAGGTGGTCTGGAAAACAGAGTCCAAGTGAAATGGTTCATGCCCAGAGCAGCTAAGCAAAACTATGCTTTGAGGCCAACTTATTTTTCATAATTTATCTAGTAATGTAAGCCAATGCAGTAGTTTGAGACAAATTTATTTTAAGCCTTAAAGGGCAAAGGACTTATATATTTAACCACAGGCTAAGTTTGACTTAAGTACACTGAAGTCAGCAATGACTGTTACCTCAGTGACCTCCTATCTCCTACTAGGCAAAGACCTTCTGTTTTCTGCAGCCTCAGTAATACAACCTTGACACTGCTCTGGGAAGAAGAAATGGAGCTTGGTTGTGAGCAGAGGAGTGATTGCTCGTGGCCTGTTCATGGCAGCTGAACACTTCTCAGTGTAGTGAGCCACACTGCATCACCATTTCTGGTGTGTCAGGTACTCAGGTATCACTGAATGAAGAGCTGGGCGTCCAAAACCAGCACTGACATCAGACATCTTGCTGAGAGGGCTGTGAAAGGCTGCCAGGAGAGGTATGGAAGAGAAAAGGGTGTCTGAACTATTCCCCCCTCGTGTCACTTCAGGTTACCCGAGGTACCTGCAGGCTGGAGTCAGCTGCTTTGCCTCGCAGCCCGAAGCCGCCCTGTGCACTGTGGTGCTGGGTTGCTCCCCTGGATGGGCTTTCTGTTACAATGCAGCCAGCTGAGGCCACAGCAGCAACAGCCACCAGCCACCTGTTACAATGCAGCCAGCTGAGGCCACAGCAGCAACAGCCACCAGCCACCCTTCTTCCTCTAGAACCGCCCTCAAGTCACTACACTCACTGACGTGGACGAGGTGTGCTTTAGCCCACAGGGTTTCTGATACACCTCTTTCCATTTCACAGTGGAAGATAACCTGGGAGAGGGAGGGCAGTTCTCCAGCTCTCCCATTGAAGCTGCTGGGGCCAGAGGGAGCTTTACTCCTACCACAGAAAATATTCTCTTATTTTCTAGTGGTCCCTGTTCTTAAAGCTCTGGGTAGCTCCTTAATGCAAAAATCAGAAACTGCCAAGTTACTTGAGGTTTGTGTCTTATCTTCCTGGATTCTGATACTTGAAACCCATCCAGCTTGCACTAAATATTTCTGCTGCTCAAAATATGAAGTGTCACCTTCCTATTAACAGAGTGTCTGATAAGGCCATTCCTTTTCTTAGCTGTCTAACCAGTTCCAGGCTATTTAAATCAATGGAAGTTATGTGGATATGCATGGCAAATACCTTCATTTAAAACCAGGCAGTAGCTGTGCCAGCCCAGTTGTTGATGGTTTCTGTGTCTGAAGAGGTAGATAAGCCAGGAACCTAGAGAAGGTGAAAGAAAACAGTATTGCTGGGAGTCAGTAAAGGGGCTATGTTTTCTGCTTTCACATTAGAGGTTCTTTCCTGTAACTCTTGCAGAAAACAGGGGGACAGACTATCCCCCACTCCATCACTTCTTTGAGCATATATTGGGTTTGAATTGTGGATTGTAGATGTTGTGTGTGGACTGAGAACTGAGTCATTGAGACACTTGCATTTTTGTTTTTCCTGTGCTCCCCTGTAGGAGAACCATTGCCCATCTTCTTCAAAAATAAGAAAAAGTGTGAACATCTTTCACAGCATTTAAATGTAGCATTTAATTTCTAAACAGTTCTATTGTCCTGTGTCCTGGGACAATTACAGACTTTGATAGATTAATATCCCTTAATAAATGTAAACACCTCACACTATTTCTTAGAACATTACCAGCTCATCCTTGAAGGACTTGTGTGCTCTTCAGTTTCCTCTAAGGGATGGCATTCTTTTTGCTGTTTTGCCAGTTTTCAGGATCCCAAGATCTTTTATTATCTGAATCCTGGGCTTTTGAAACACTGTGTCACCTTTACCATTGCAGAGCTTTGTTGAAAACGTAGTATTTCTTGATGAGACAGCATTTATCCAACAGTTAGAGAGCAGAGATTCATCCTAGTAAGAATATGACTCAAAGTACTTGCATCAGCCCTAAGAATTTTGTTTTACCCTGCAGCCAATCTTCTTCCTGCTCCCTTAATACTTCTCACTTCTCTGCTTCCTGTGGTACCTGTTTCTTACAACTAATGAGCTCAGTCTTTTCTATTTGTCCTTAATATCATAAGGGTAAAGAAGATACAGGCCACATGAACAACTCCTCCATATGCAGTGTGGAGTCCCAGCACAGGATCCTTGAATGCTTCTTAGCCGAGTCCTGACAAGGAACACTACTTCCAGTTCAGGCCACACCACAGTAAAAAGTATGTCCTGTTCCAGTGGTGGAGGCATAGATTTGTTTTATAAGTGTGTTACACAAAACACCACAGGTTAGGGGATTCTGATTTTTATTTGGTGGTAATCTTGATTGATAGCAGATAAATCATTTACAGAAGAAAAATAAGTGGGAAGAAAATTTCACATTTCTATTCCAGCTGTGCAAAGGGATCTTGGGTTTCCCCCCACCCCCAATCTTCTCCTCACAGAGCTTGTCAGCAGTAGGAATTCAGAGTAATAAAAGCCAGACTTATTTCCAATGCAGGTGTTTCTAGAGTGATTGTAATCTTTCTGATTAACTGCATCTGCTAAAAAGATCTCATCATTACAAGCAAAGCAGAAGTTAGGAGGGAAGGTGCCCCTACAGCAATGAACTGGCAATTAAAATAATATTATAGGCTCTGAGACATGGGATTTAGCAGAGAGCTTGGAAATAACCATCAAGGTAGATCTGAAGATGTCATTATGCCACCAAAATCTTTGAAGCTCACAGCAGCAAAACGGGCTGGCAAGGGAGCCCAATGTGATTAGGTAGTGCTGAAACCCAGCTTTTGGAGATTAAGCTGAGTTACTAACATCAGGGCCCTTATCAAACTCAGTCCCAGCAGACTGCCCTAAGTCATCAAGGAAATTGCTGCAGAAAAGTGCTGATCTTGTGAAAATAGCTTTTTACTGATCATGAAAGCCCTAGGATGACAGCCTTGGAGACTGGGGTCTGGTTTCCTCACACAGAGCAGCAACATAAGGTTTGGTACATGACAAACAGAGTGCTCTCATGCTGTATTGTGGAACAACAAGATTTAATTGACATGGAAATTGATTAACAGTTGCTAATCAAGGCCACATTTTCTTCTAGCCTCTCAGTTGGGGCATGTGAAACATTTGCAAATGGTTGTCATTCCAAGCTGAAGTTTTAGGGAGAGCAGGATACATTTACATGTGTAAAACATATATGCCCTAATCTACCTAGAGGTTTTCATAGTCTTTATGGCCATGGTCCAAGTAGAGCCCTCACAAAAGAGCTCTCACTGTGAGAGGTGAAGTGGACCTCAGCTTCCTGCTGGCTACACTCTTCCTTTCCTCTCTCCCTTGCTGCTGCTGGCAGATCTTATTCCAGATCTTTCTTGGTTGCCTGAGACTGAGATTTCTTTCCTCTGTTGCTCATCGCTACCCTGAGCCCTCCAGTTATAACAGGGTAATGTCTCTACAGCAGCCTTTGAGGTCAGAAGTTACTTACATACCTTTAGATGTAAAAATAGGTGATTATCCAGGACATTTGTGAGGATTTAAACCCCAGAGTTCCAGTCCAAACCCCAGTTTTTGAGATAATCCATCCTACTTTGTGGTGTAAAACCAACTGACACATGGATGTGTGGCACAAACAAGTCAACTGTCCCTTCTCAACTAGAGGCATGACACTGCTTTGGTTTTCACATCATTACTTGTGGAGACAAATGAAAAGAATCCTTCAGTGTCATGCAGCCATGACCTGAAGTCAGAGGGCTGTCTGAGCTGTTACTGGAGGAGATCCAGTCATAGAAAGAAAAATTCTTGCCAAATCAGCTAGAGAAAGTTGACTGAAGTATGTTTGAACAGACAGATTGTTCAGCCATCCATGCAGCTGGCTCAATAGAGGAAACAGTTACTCCTGGGTAATTGGAAGCAACTATGTGTATAGAGGTATAAAAATATATAGTGCACAGCTTTTCTAGTTGTCACTATTTCTCTTGGTGAGAAGTCTGAAATCCAAGGCTAGCAGGGGGGAACTCAAACCTAGAAATTCAGTGTTGGTTCCCCCTTTTCCCCTGATAATCCCTTTTACTGCTGTGGAAGTACATAGGTCTGGATATTGCTGAGCACTTGTTCTGTGCAGCAGGAGATGGTGTGTCACATGCAGTAACCAGCTGTCCCCACTCTGTCCTGCCTTAACAAGCCATACCAGATCCCCTTTGCTGCATCACCTGCCATGAAACATGGAAAGCCTCCTGGTTTAGTGAACCTGGCTGCTAAATCCACAGATGGGGGTTTCATCACCAGCTAAACATCCATGGTGTTTACCATGGTGTGTGTGCTTGCTAGCACATCATTTCAAATGCCCCATTCTGCATTCATTTGCATTCTGGGACTTGCCAATGGCACCACATTTGGTTTGGGATAGCACAAGAAGGAAAATCTGTTCCCTTCAAAGGGTTTACCCTTCCCTGCCAACCTGTCAGCAGCAGGACACAGCTGCTTGGGACCTGGCTTTTCTAGTGGCAACTGAAGGGTTAAACCAAGCCCCAGGCACTTGTTCTTCCAACATACGCTGCACTCCTCACTCTCCAGGATTTATGGTCATCTAGTCACATGTTAAAAAGATTATTGGAAAAATATGTAAATGAAAGTTAATAAGTGTAGCAGAGTGGTGTAAAAGCAGACTTATTAGCAACAGGATGGAAGGCTCTGCACATGCTACATTTCTGTTGCTGGAAACACCATCAAAGAGCTTTCCAAGGCTGCAAGGCCCAGATGGATTTTACATCTTTATGCACCAGCCCTGAGCCAAAGTTGAATTCACAGGTGAAGCTGACACCACAGCACATGGGGAGGTGCCTGGCTTGCATGCCTGTCCCTCACCCAGGCTGCAGTTCTGGCTCCCAGGACAAGTAGGGGGAGGGGTCTCCTCAAAAAAAGTAGTTTTGGGGAGAACTGTGCTAAAAATAAGAATACTGCTACTAAAAAAATGGTGTGAAGGACAGCTTTGCTGGCAATTTAATGAGACTTTGTCCTTTAGGCTGAAAACACACACCACAGCTACTCCCTTTCCAGGCCCATTGGAGCTTCTCCCTCTCTAGAGGTTCCAGGTCTTGCTGCCAGCAGCCTGCAGGGCAGTGCTTTAACCTTCTTTTCTCTCACTGTTGGCAAAGAAGTTGGAGACTTAAATAGCAAAACACATCTGCTTTCTGCACCTACATGGGTTATGGCTAGGATTTCTGTGGCAGCTAGCAGCAGTGGCAACCAGCTTGGGAGGGTGGGACATGGACTAGAAAGAGCAGAACCCCATTTTCCCCAGGGTATCTGCCTTCCCTGTTGCAGGCTCTGCTCTCCATCCTCCTGCTGCATAAGTGATGGAGAGATTGCACACACCCAGCACCCCTCCAGGAGGAAGAATGGAGCCAGGTCTGTGGATATGTTTTTGGGAAAAGATCTGGATTGCAAAATTTGGGAATGAATATTAAGTATCAAACAGCTAGGTGTACTTGAACTATACGCTGCAGAGCCCCTCTGGAATTACTAGCAGAGGCTGTCAGATCCCATTCTGTAGCCTGGAGATGCACCCAGGGTCCCCACTAAGTTCCCAGTCCATAATGGTGTTTGCTCTCTGACATCCCAAACAAGGCTGATCCTGTCTTGCATCATGACCAGGGTGTTTGGGGCTGGGGCAGCAGGCAGCTCTGCACTGCTGGGAGGACAACACAGCGTGCCAGCGGCCCCGTGCCTGGACCCACGCTGCGCACAGGGACTCTGCTCTATGCATTCCTCCACTTGATCAGGAACCAGATCATAGAATCATAGAATGGCATGGGTTGGAAGGGACCCCAAGGA
>VZTU01027988.1:40451-52191 GCA_013400835.1 Zapornia atra
CCATTCCCCCTTGTCCTGCCATTATCTGCCCTTTTAAAAAGTTGAATCCCCTCCTGCTTATAAGCTCCCTTCAGGTACTGGAAGGCTGCAATGAGGTCCCCCCGCAGCCTTCTCTTCTCCAGGCTGAACAAGCCCAGCTCCCTCAGCCTCTCTTTGTAGGGCAGGTGCTCCAGCCCTCTAATCATCCTCGTGGCTCCTCTGAACCCTCTCCAACCGTTCCACATCTTTCTTCTATTGGGGGCCCCAGCTCTGGACACAGGACTCCAGCTGGGGCCTCCCGAGGGCAGAGTAGAGAGGGAGAAGATGGGTGTATTCAAGTCACCTTAAATCTGGGCTTTGGAACCCTCAAACCAAGACAGCTTGATTTTTTTTTCCTGGTTTTTTTTTTTTTTTAAATAAGCCCTCAAACAATAACAACAAACCCAGCATGTGACTAAAAGCTGGAATGAGGGACTGCCAGGATTTCTCTTGGCAACCCGTCATTCTAGGAATCTGCTTCTTGCCACACTTGTGCAAGGCACATTATTGAACATTTCCTGACTGTTTGCCCAGGATGCTATAAACTCTGTCCAAATAGCAGGGTCTTGCCTGCTGCTTTGATACATCTGGCTAAATTGCATTAAGCAGCACGCCAGAGGCTGATGGAGTCCCCACAGGACGTGCTCCGTCTGTCAGGCTCTCCAAAGAGCCCGGGTGATGAATGATAGTGCTAACATTAAACAGCTTGCCTGTGATGTTTTTCAAGTGTCCCTCCCCAACAGCTTGCCTTCTGCCCTGTCTTCTAGGAGATAACCCAGCACAACAGAACATTACCTCATTAAGAAAGCTACCTCTAATTAAAAACAGACAGGGCATCACCTCCCTTATATTAGCTTGAAGGGTCCACCCTGCCATTTAAATTCCTCTTTGGAAGATGAATATCTATGCACAGTGTGAAGAGTGACTTTCTCAGAAGTAGTGAGTTCAGAGTGAACGTTAGATGTGATGAAAGTGAGCATCAACAATAAACATTGCAATCTCAGGGCCTTCACACATTCATGCCATGCTCTGGAGGGGTGTGTGTGTATTTGGGGTGCCTGAGGGAGATCTCTCCATTCCTGGCTTAAAAGAAATGGAGAGATTTTGTCCAAACCCCTTGTTAAAACCATTCAGATGTATTGTTTAGGCCCAAGTTCTTTAATAGAATCATAGACTGGTCTGGGTTGGAAGGGACCCCAAGGATCATAGAGCTCCAACCCCCCTGCCACAGGCAGGGACACCAACCTCCAGGCCTGGAGCTACACAAGGTTGCCCAGGGCCCCATCCAACCTGGCCTTGAACACCTCCAGGGACGGGGCATCCACTACTTCTCTGGGCAGCCTGTTCCAGCCCCTCACCACTCTCTGTAAAAAACTTCCCCCTAATATCTAATCTAAACCTTCCTTTAATGCTGCAGTATACCTGTCTGTACCCAAAAGAACAGCACACCAGCTGAGGTGTATCAAGAACAATTCACAGGACACCCCTGGGGTGGGGGAGAGCCTTCTACAAACACCCTGTCACATCAACTCCTCTGTTCCTCCCATTACTCTGGGTTTCAGGGTAAAGAAAGGCCAGGTAGGAGATGGATTTGGCTGGCCCCTGAATGGATGGAAAAGAAAGGGGAAAATGAATCATATCCATGAACTCACAACTTGATTTTCATGGCACTCAGGTTTTTTTCTTCCCTGATGACTCTCTGGTTTATTTTAAACCAAAGGTTTTAAGTTCAAAAATGACTTAATTTGGAATAATTTGAAGCAAGCCAGTGGCCAGCTTTAGTTACTTACTACTTACTTTGCCTTTTATTCCTATAGAACATTTGGTGCAGAGCACTGCCCTGATTTGTGCAGAATTCCCACTGCTGGAGTGGCCTGCCACAGTGGAAGCACTTTTAACTTCAGGATTTTACTGCCACCCACCACCTGAGTGACAAATCTAAGGTCCCCAGCGATGAGTGATGCCCAGACAGCAATGGAGGCTCCAGCCAGCCCATTCCAGGCTGCCCCTCAGGTATGCCAATGCAAACAGTTGGGTTGCCTGCTGGTGAAACAACATCTGGGTTTTTTTGTGTGTGGATCAGTTTCCTGGGATGGTTTTTCATCTCACTGCCCCTGGCAGTGGTCCTGGCCTAAGTCTGGCAGGTGAGATGAAGTAAAAAAGAAAACAACCAAGCAGTACCCCTAAAGCAGCAGTAAGTATAACCTGCATCTGATTGGTGGGGCATTGCTTTCAGCAGGAGAACAACTTCCCTACACTCTTGGCTGTTCACCTCTAACCTCAGAGCACCAGAGCTCACCACTTTCCCTTCCAGATGCCCCAAGTTCAACCCCTAGTACTGACAGCTTGCCTAGGAGCCCCTTGTTTGGATGAGGTATTCAGCTCTCATTAAACTGGTCAGTGGCCAAGATAAAAGAGTACCTGTGGATTCACCTGGCCTTTGGGGAGCCCAGAGGTCCAGAAGCATTATGGTTATCTCCAATGTGCATATGCTTGACAAGAGCCTATGGTAACTATGTACTAACCTTAGCAGGTGCCATCTGCTCAACTGAAGGAGAACTTCCCAGTTACTCAAATCACAATGAAGTTATGCTGATTTGTGTACTAAACAGTCTTGGGGTTTGTTTGGGTTTTTTTATTGACAGGATGATCCCTGAAGCATTAAAAGCTTGCTTAGCAACCCACTATACTGGAAAACCTTGACCACACAGAAGGTGCATTTTATATTGTGAAATGTCATGTAAAGAGTCAAATTCAGTTGTCTCTGGGTAGAAAAGCCAAAGAGGTTTGTTTGGGGAAGGGAGGCATGACAGGATAAAACAGAAAAGAGTATTTAGGTGTCTCTGGATGCAGTCTGGACTTTACAGCTTGCAGTGCAGCATGTTGGTACTGACTTTTACTGAGCTCCTCCATATCCCTTTCCCATTTTGGATAGCCTGTGAAGCAACTCCTCCAGAAGCCCTAACTAGTCAGCCTGTGACCTGAAGGAATGGCTGTGGGTAATCATTCCAGGTCCTGGTTCAGGTCATGGTGCTGCCTGCACTTCGGCAGTAGTTTGTGAAGGGTGTACTAGGGCGATGCAGGGGGGACCTCATTGCAGCCTGCCAGTCCCTGGAGGGAGCTTATAAACAGGAGGGGATTCAGCTTTTTAAAAGGATAGACAATGGCAGGACAAGGGGGAAGGGATTAAAGCTGAAGGAAGGAAGGGTTAGATTGGATATTAGGGGGAAGTTTTTTACGGAGAGAGTGGTGAGGGGCTGGAACAGGCTGCCCAGAGAAGGAGTGGATGCCCCATCCCTGGAGGTGTTCAAGGCCAGGTTGGATGGGGCCCTGGGCAACCTTGTGTAGCTCCAGGCATGAGGGTGGTGTCCCTGCCTGTGGCAGGGGGGTTGGAGCTCTCTGATCCTTGGGGTCCCTTCCAACCCAGACCATTCTATGATACTATGATGTGGGTCCACATTGCTGCTTAATTAGCTGGTGTCTTGGACAAAACATTTAGAACCACTTGTTTCATCACTCTTTTAGTAGAAACAGGTATCCTGGAAGAAGGCTACTCATCTGCTGTGAATGTCTCTCCCTTAGCAAATGTTTGGCTTAGAACCTAAGCGAGGGAATTCAGATTTAAAACTGAAACACTAGACTTAATGCTCACCTTAATGTGTATGTAGGGACCTAAGAATGGATTTTGTGGTGAAGAGCCAATTTGGATTCTTGCCCAAAAGTCTCCCCAGTGTCAAGACTCAAGAATGATCAGGTGCAATCAAAAAAAAAAAAAAAAAGTTTCTTATTTCTGTCTTCTCCAGTTTCTGGTTCCTGACAGTGTTCAAAGGGAAACTGTCCAGTACTCCAAGAACATCTGTTTTCCAGCAAGGCCCAAAGCATCAGGGAGACATGGAGGTGTACCAAGAAAACCTGTTATCGAGAGATCATCAGTCTAGCTAGATAGAAGGTCACCTGGAGAGGCCAGGAAGCCTTAGCAAAGCTGGCAGACTTTTGAGGTGCTTCTGTCAGTAGCTAGAGCACAATTTCATTGGATTCTCAGACCCATAACTGACCTTACAGCTGCATATGGACTCCTACCTCTCCATTTATGGTGGTGTTCAAACTTGCAGACAAAGTCTTCTAATTAATTAAGCATTCTCCCTGTTGTGAGTGTGATCCAGAACTCCTCATGATGCTTTAAAGCATTACAGGTTTAAAAAACAAAACAAACCCTGGCAATAAAGTACTTTTTCAGTTGGCTTTTGAATAATAATCTGCAATAGTCATAAAATCAAAGAGGAAATAATAAAATCCAGTATTCACACATGTTAATAACACAGTGGAAATGGCTTTTAAAAAACTCTCAACCTCAGTCTGTGCTGCATCCTGCTTCGTAGTTCCTTAAGGGATCCCTTAAGGGATGGAAGTGGCAAAAGTTCTGGTAGAGCAGAGAGCAGGGTGGAATTCTGTACCTGAGAGGTAACACTCTCACCTCCTTCCTAAAACTGACAAGTGCCATACTCTCACCCACACTTGCACACAAGGAGATAAGTACAAATTCAGTGCCTCACTGCCATGGAGACTGGTAAAGGAGAGGGGAGAACTTGCTGATCTCAGAGCATTCAAGCAGAGCAGTTTTTTTGTCATGCCAAGTATCACATGTTCCACATCTGTGCCTCAGAAATACAGGAGGTGAGTTTCCAAGCTCACCTGGGGTTACTAGGAAGCTGTTGCTCTTCTCTGCCTATTGTAACCTTTCAATTTTAAAAACACTCTGCTTGCTTCCTTCCTGGAGCTAGGTCTAGGTCATCTTCCACCATTCTACTATTTTCCATGCCAAAATTTCATGAAAGCTTTTGATCATGACATAGTTTCTTCCTTGCTTCATCAGTTCCTCTAGTAGATGGGCATTTTTTTCTCAGCAACTTAATACAGTACCAAAGGACATTCCTTCAGTATATCCTTTTCCAAGCCTATTGCTTGCAATTCTGCTCAGTTAGTGGAAAACTTGCCCCAGAAGACAAACAGAATCTGTACCTCTTGAGTTCTGATTCTTTATAGATCTAGTGTAAGGGACTTGATCATTCAGCTGCCATCTCAACTTTCAGGCTGGAAAGATGGGCCTGGGGGAACCTAATGAGGTTCAGCACTGCCAAGTGTCAGGGGTTGCACTTGGGCCGGAAGAATCCCAGCCATAGATACAGACTGGGAGAAGAGCTCCTGGAGAGCAGCCCTGCTGAGAAGGACCTGGGGATTGTGGTGGATGAGAAACTTAACATGAGCCAGCAGTGGCTCTTGCAGCTCACAAGGCCAATGGGATCCTGGGCTCCATCAGCAGAGGGGTGGCAGCAGGGACAGGGAGGGGATTGTCCCTCTCTACTCTGGCCTCGTGAGGCCCCATCTGGAGTCCTGTGTCCAGAGCTGGGGCCCCCAATACAAGAAAGATGTGGAACTGTTGGAGAGGGTTCAGAGGAGCCACAAGGATGATCAGAGGGCTGGAGCACCTGCCCTACAAAGAGAGGCTGAGGGAGCTGGGCTTGTTCAGCCTGGAGAAGAGAAGGCTGCGGGGGGACCTCACTGCAGCCTGCCAGTACCTGAAGGGAGCTTATAAGCAGGAGGGGATTCAACTTTTTAAAAGAGCAGATAATGGCAGGACAAGGGGGATGGATTAAAACTAAAGGAAGGAAGGGTTAGATTAGATATTAGGGGAAGATTTTTACAGAAAAAGTGGTGAGGGGCTGGAACAGGCTGCCCAGAGAGGTGGTGGATGCCCCGTCCCTGGAAGTGTTCAAGGCCAGGTTGGATGGGACCCTGGGCAACCTTGTGTAGCTCCAGGCCTGGAGGTTGGTGGCCCTGCCTGTGGCAGGGGGGTTGGAGCTCTATGATCCATGGGGTCCCTTCCAACCCAGACCATTCTATGATTCTATGATCTCTCTAGGAGAAGGCACGTGGTTCTGCACATCCTGCACCCTTACAGGTTGTGGGGTCTTTTACAATTAACCCAGACCCTACTTTCATTTGCAGATAACTGGGCAGTAGAGCTGACCCCATACACCATATCAACACCACAGAATGGATTTGCAATTTCAAAACAGCTTTCAGAAGGGCTGGGGCAGCCACTGCCCAGGAGTACCTTATCTGCAGATTACCTTCCTGTTGAAGATCACATTATTGGATCCTCTTATCACAGTAGCCTTGAAGAAGGCAGCATGGTATTTTGGATGTCTTTATTGTGCACAAGGTGGTATGATGAGAAGTAGAAGAATGAAACAAAGCAAATGGTGGCTGACAATTGTTTCCTGGCAGCAGGATAATACCCTGTTATACAAAGAGGAGTCTAGCAAGTCAGGGCAGGTGGTAGATCATCTCATTTGGGTCTGTCCTCACAAATGTACATGCTGGGCACATCCAACTTTCAAATGTACTAGGAGACACTGTTTTTATAGCCCAAGTTACTTCACTCATGAAGGTAATTGTTTTCAGATGAAAACACCTGCACTCCCTCATGCCTGCTTCTTGGCAGACCAAGCAGACACCTGCAGTAACCAGCCAGGGCATTTTTTGGGGGGAGTGGGTAATGCTTCTGTTAGTAATGCTTCTGTTACTACATTAGGCTGCTAGAGCAAGACCCAGACTTCTAGAAATGCTGTATTAGCAAGAAAGATCTCCAGAAATTGAGTTTCTCTCTAGATGAGTAAGCTCTCACCTGAGCCTCTGGCACCTTGGGGCAGTGCCTGTTGCATCTGAACACCTATGGCTTGGCCTGTAAACACTGCTGTCCCTTCAGGGCTGCCTGCCTGCTTCTGGCAGGGAAAGTCCTGTACTTGTGTGTTACACTAATGCAGAAACTGCTCCACCCTGCTGAAGAAAGCTTGTTTGAAAGTAGTCAGTTACTTGTCTTAGCTTCTTTTATGGCAAGCTGAGGCCTTTAAATAACATGAGACTTGCAAACAAGAGCTGAGCAGAGAATGTTTCTCTCATTCCCTAAAAAACTGGGAATCTCAAGCTTTTTCCCTGCTGAGAGTCATTACAAAACCAGAAACAGCTCACAATAGACTAAACTTATTTCCCTGGGACGTGGTAAAGCCCATCCTCCATCCCAGCCAGGCCTTACTCAGGATATTCTGAGTTCTCTTGGCATTAAGTATCAGATGTGTTTCTGAGGAGTTCAAACCAAGACATTTTCCAGCAGAAGCCATGTCAAAATGGTCCTAACCAGACCTTACACTAGAGTCAATCAGTCATACCTTTGGGGGGAGGTTCAATGGTTAATTCCAGCTTCTAGTTCTGTTGCAGGCAGGATCTGACACAGCTGGGACTGGTTAAATAAGAAACTTGAGACTTATGATGACACTATTTCAGGCCTAAACATTAGCCTGGGCTAATGACAACAGATCTCTCTCCTCTCAGCACCAAAGGTAACAATCAAAATAGTCTTGAATGTGTCTTGCTCATTCACAGAGCCAGGATGTTTCGGGCTGGACTGCACAGATCCCCTAGCACCCACTCAGTTGGGATCTTTACTTGCAGCAAGTAAACAGGGCACACTCTTGACCTCAGCTTCTCACTGATGCTTAGACTCCCTGTTTTAATTCTAACCTTTCAATTCCCACAATCCCCTTTCAAAGGAGAAAGGACTCTTAATTCCCCACAAGCCCTCAAGAACATAAACACAACGCTAACCATCAGATACAAGAATTTATTTTCCTAAGAAAGCTTTTCCAGGGAATGAACTAGTTCCTGACTGTAGAATTAGAGTTTAGCCATATAAACTCACTTTGGGGTCTGTAGTACAGGATATGAACATGAATGAAACATTAAAAATATGAGTTGAGAAGAAAAGCTCTCCCTAAATGTCTCTTATTGTATAAGCTGCTATGAATTAAAGCCCTTTCCAGGCTGATTTTTAGTCATCAACATAATTATTTAGGAACATTTTCCAGACCAGTGTTTTTTACAAGTATTTTAACAACCTGCAAATCAGGAAACTGTAAATCAGAGAAATGAACTGAAATCAGCAATCACAAGGCAGGAGGCCCCTGGCTTAGTCTGTGATAGCATGCCATAAATAGCAGCAGCTCTGTTCCTGTGCTTGCAAACAGGGGGAATGATGGCTAGAGATGGTCCTGAGGTAAAAGCCACTGGTGCCTGGGACTTGACAAGGCTGAAAGAATTTGACTCCAGTGCTATGAGCTAGAACACATTCAGATCCTCTTCTCACTGTGAAAGATGAAGCACAGCAACACCCTGGGTTTGGATTCTCTCCTTCCTCCTCTCCAAGCAGGACGTATCTAGAACCAAAAGCCCTTTGCAAGCATCTTCTCCTTTTCCCCAGAATCAATCAGTTCTGCTTCACTTCCATATGCCAAACTTGAGGTAATATGTTTCTAAGCCTCAGGAAGAGCAAACCTTAAGTTTAGTGCCAAAAAACCCCCACAAAAACTGTATGCATTCTGGAGGTGCACTCTGCCATCAGCCTGGGCCATCCTCACCTCAAAGTGGAATACAGAAGCCTGTTTCACAGGGCAAATATGGCCTTAGTTTCCCTGGAAAGTTGTTTTCACAGCCAGGGGACACAGTTTATTCCAAGGTATTAAACACTGGAAGACTCTAATTCAGCCTTTGCAAATACGGTTGAGCAGCAGCCCTTGGATTCCGTGCTCAGCAGCCTGTGAGGCAGATGTCTAATCCTGATAATGATTCCTGTGCCAGAAACCAGAATCACTCCTGTGCCCTGCTTATGGCATGGCAGAGAGGTGAACCAGTGAAGTCCCTGCTCTGTTCTGGGAAGGGAGTGTTGTGATGAATGGCTTTTCTAGGAGCAAGTGGCAGCACATAGAAATTCAAAGGAGAAATCTTGCATCTTGCTACAAGAGCCTGAGAGACCACATTACAGGCCTCAAATCTTCTACCATTGAGAACGTGACAGCTGCTATTGACTAAAAGATATCACAGCCTGGAGATCTCTACTCCAGGGCATTCAATACTTCTCACAACCACAGCCTGGAGAAGAGAAGGCTGGGAGGGGACCTCATTGCAGCCTGCCAGTCCCTGAAGGGAGCTTATAAGCAGGAGGGGATTCAACTTTTTAAAAGGATAGACAATGGCAGGACAAGGGGGAATGGATTAAAGCTAAAGGAAGGAAGGTTTAGATTAGATATTAGGGGGAAGTTTTTTACAGAGAGAGTGGTGAGGGGCTGGAACAGGCTGCTCAGAGAAGTAGTGGATGCCCCGTCCCTGGAAGTGTTCAAGGCCAGGTTGGATGGGGCCCTGGGCAACCTTGTGTAGCTCCAGACCTGGAGGTTGGTGGCCCTGCCTGTGGCAGGGGGGTTGGAGCTCTGTGATCCTTGGGGTCCCTTCCTACCCACGCCATTCTATGATTCTATGATTTTCAAAGCCCTTTCTACAGATACCCAGGTAGAATCATAGAATCACAGAATGCTTTGGGTTGGAAGGGGCCTCAAAGATCATCTAGTTCCACCCCCCCTGCCTTGGGCAGGGACACCCTCCACTCGCCTAGGTTGCCCAAAGCCTCATCCATCCTGGCCTTGAACATTTCCAGGGATGGGTCTTCCACAGCCTCTCTGGGCAAGGTACCTGGAAGTTAGTGTCTTGTACCTTTAAATACACTGCTGTCTCTTGAGATCCTGTCTCCAAATTTCTGGGCTTTAGTTGCATCACCTGCAGAAAAACTAGAGACTGGTTTGGCCAAGCCTGAGAAGTGGCCACAGAGCTTCAGCAAGTCAGTGGAGTGTGCTTAGGGTGTAACAACAATCAGCATGGTAGCTGTGCCTGGAGAAACACAGCAAGATTTGCTGCAGGGTGTTTTAACTAATGAGGAAAGAAGTGGTGTGTGTGCCTTCATACAGCCAAGAAGTTTGCTCAATCAGGACAAGAGAGGAATCCCCTGACCTCTACAGTGGTTCAAGGTATAGAGACCTAGCAGTCCCCTAGGAAGAAAAGGTGTCTGCAGCTACAGTACTTCACCTGGGCTGGGTTTCTAACCTTTCCTGTGAGACAGAAACCATCCATGAATGATGTCTAAAATCAGTAAGGTAATACAAAGTTTTACAATGAGATGTACAGGTCTATCAAAGTTTGAGAAGATTGCTTTTTTCACAAGCTCCAGCCCTTGAGTGTCCCAAATACAGCACAGATCTCATCCTGTGGGAAGAGTGGCAAAGCATATTAAACCTCAGGCCTAGACTTCATTCTTGCAAGTACAGGGGTTTGTTCACATGGCAGCCTATCTGAATGTAGTCACCTAGTAGCTCATCAGGTATTCTTCAGGACAATCTTACCAGGGCAATCTACAGCAAAGCTTCAGTAATTTGAAAAGTCTCTATAAGGATGTGGTACAACAAATAGAAAAAAAACCCCAAAACTTAAGCAAAAATAGACAGTAGCAAACTAAAATTCCTATGTTTAATTTCCTTCTTAGCTAGTACTTAGCCAAGATGTCAAAAGAGTTCTCCTGTCCCCCTCCTCAATAAAAATAAAAAGTTAAGCCCTAGCAGAGCCACTCACACAGCCAGATACTGGAGGCTGCATTAGTATTACTTATGCTTGGCTGTAACAACACCCAGGGAATATATGAAAGGTGAGTTCTAGAGGCTTCTCTCTTATAAAAGGACAGAGGTGGGGGAGAGGATGAGAGGAAGATAAATAGGCTGTGTGACTCTCGTTCTCTTCTGAATAATGTTTCTTATATGAGTCTGAGAAGAGTCCTTCTATTGTTTCTGAGGGACTCTGTGTTTTTAATTTCTTACTCTATCTCCAGAGTTTCCCCTAGGCTTTGCAAGTCTGTTTTAGCACAGAATAGGTTAGTGTTCTCTAAAGTGAAGTGGTGGCTCTCCTCACTGAACTTCCTTCCATAAGGAAAATGCAGTGGGGTTACCAGGAGGGCTGGCAGCAATTTCTTAAAAAGTCTTTTGAAAGTTCTTTTTTTTTAAAAAAAAATAAAGAAATAAAAAAAAATCATAGCAAATAACACACACAAAGATACTCAGTACTCCCATCTCCTTGTTCAGGCTGTCAGAAATGCTGGCAGCTGCTGTGGGGAGCTGAAAAAACCATCATTATGGCAGCTTGAAATCAAATAATATGTCCACACAAAAGGTTTTCATTTTGGAGCTATTGTGCCTGCTCTGTTTTGGAGGAAGGGAGAAAGAGACCTATTGTCTCTTAAAAAGCAAAATAGTGGCCTGGTTTTAGTTCTGCAGGAATGGGGTGATCTGTGTGCTATTAGCTGACAGTAAAGACATCCTCTCTGCAGAGCTTGCTCACTGCTCCGCTTAGTTTGCAACTGGTAACTGCCAAATCCCCACAGGGTAAGAGGCCTTGCACTCCAGCTGTTGGAGAAGTAATATCCCCCACTGCTCAGCATGATAGGAGAGTAATAAAAACATCATTTCTAATAGGAAAATGATGCTTGCAGCAACAAATAGCTTAACAGAAAGGGGGCTTTGGGAAGGACAAAGCCATCGTTGACGACCTTGCTGAGGGAACAGCACCCACCCTCAGCAAGTACACCAGTGATCCAGAGCTGGGAGGGGTGGCTGACACGCAGGACACTGCGCTGCCATCCAGAGAGACCTGGACAGGCTGGAGAGCTGGGCAGGGAGAAACCTAATGAAATTCAACAGGAGCAAGTGGAGAGTCTGGCACCTGGGGAGGAATAACTGTCTGTATCAGTACAGGCTGGGGGACGACCTGCTGGAGAAGAGCTCTGTGGAGAAGG
>VZTU01027988.1:55144-70437 GCA_013400835.1 Zapornia atra
CTCTTCTCCCAGTCTGTATCTATGGCTGGGATTCTTCTGACCCAAGTGCAGCCCCTGACACTTTGCAGTGCTGAACCTCATTAGGTTTCCCCGGGCCCATCTTTCCAGCCTGTCAAGATCCCTCTGGATGGCTTCCTTTCCTTCTAGGGTGTCAACCACACCACTCAGCTTGGTGTCATCCACAGACTTGCTGAGGGTGCCCTCAATCCCATCATCGATGCAAAAATCTTGGTGTGTTTACGATATCTCAGGAGAATGATGGGGAAATATCTCTGGATATCCGAATATCTTTGGATGAGGCTTGTTACTTACTTGGGTCAGACTGTTTGATATTCAAAAATGTTGTGGATCTTGGACCAATCATGTTGCATATCAGACTATATCGAAGATGGCTTTCATTAACAGCATCAAAATCTGCCTTGCAGATCTCAGTCACAGACATCTGGAAGGTACCTGATGTTCTAAAAGGTTCTAAAAGGCTACAGGAACAATGTTGGTAGTAGAGAAGGAGTCAGAAGTGTTTCTTCAGTCAGGTTTTTTGAAGGATAAAGGACAAATAAAGCTCAGATAAAGAACTGACCTCCCAGTGTCATTTCTGTGGATAGAGGGCCTATGGAGAGAGGACTGGAACTTGGAAGTGTGAAACTTCTGAGCTGATGTGGCCAAAAAGCCTCCGAACTATATGTAATGAGGAACTGCCATACATAGCCTTTGTTGCTTCAAAAATGGTGATTTTTATAGTACAGGAAAGGAGCATTAAGTCATACAACTGGACCTCCATAGTGTCCTGTCACTGCAAAAAACCACAGCCCATAATTCTCTCCAGAAACACACTGAGTTGTAAGGACTAAAAGGCATGAGATGGGTAATTCTTTGTAATAAGTGACAGTGTTCAGAAGGTCCTGGCTTTGAAGCTATCAGGGAATGAATTTGTTTTCCTGAATAGTGGGAGACCATACAGTTTGTTTTGATCACAGTGATTTATATGAACTTCCATTAGAAGCACATGAGGAAATTAAAACTGCATTCTGTGTGGAATTCAGGAGAATTCTGAATGATCTCCTAGTGTCAGTAGTTGCTACAGAGATGAGTTAAGCTTTGTAGTATCTAATGTGGTTGTGAAGAACGCTGGGACATTTGTAGGCTTAAACAGAGCTGCTATCAGTCAGTCTGACACTATATTTACTTATTCAAAGGAGAAAGTTCTATCCAGAGAGTCTTCAGCCTGCTGCTCAGCATTATTACCTCAAAGAAGCGATGCTGAGAATGACCTAATGCAATAAAATCCACGAGCCCGCGAGAGAAGGCGAAGCAATTGATAATACCTAGAGAACTCTCCTGGAGAGCAGCCCTGCTGAGAAGGACTTGGGGATTCTGGTGGATGAGAAACTTAACATGAGCCAGCAGTGGCTCTTGCAGCTCGCAAGGCCAATGGGATCCTGGGCTCCATCAGCAGAGGGGTGGCAGCAGGGACAGGGAGGGGATTGTCCCTCTCTGCTCTGCCCTGGGGAGGCCCCATCTGGAGTCCTGTGTCCAGAGCTGGGGCCCCCAATACAAGAAAGATGTGGAACTGTTGGAGAGGGTTCAGAGGAGCCTCGAAGATGATTAGAGGGCTGGAGCACCTTCCCTAGGAGGAGAGGCTGAGGGAGCTGGGCTTGTTCAGCCTGGAGAAGAGAAGGCTGCGGGGGGACCTCATTGCAGCCTGCCAGTCCCTGAAAGGAACATACAAACAGGAGGGGAATCAACTTTTTAAAAGGGTAGACAATGGCAGGACAAGGGGGAATGGATTAAAGCTAAAGGAGGGAAGGTTTAGATTAGATATTAGGGGGAAGTTTTTTACAGAGAGAGTAGTGAGGGGCTGGAACAGGCTGCCCAGAGAAGTAGTGGATGCCCCATCCCTGGAGGTGTTCAAGGCCAGGTTGGATGGGGCCCTGGGCAACCTTGTTTAGCTCCAGGCCTGGAGGTTGGTGTCCCTTCCTGTGGCAGGGGGTTGGAGCTCTATGATCCTTGGGGTCCCTTCCAACCCAGACCATTCTATGATTCTATGAACTCACACTGTGACTAGCTCAAAGCAGGTTTGAGGGCTTGGAAACTTGTTGCTAGCAAGTGAGAGATATGGTTGTGAAGTGTAACGAGGAAACTTGCAGCTGCAACTTCATGTGTGGAAGCTGAGGGGGCTGTTGCAGAGACAACGATTCGTCTTCGGAATGAGAAGCCACCTTACCCTGAGAGTCACAATAAAGCTGAAGGATGAGTTAAATGATGCCCCAGATAATAAGACACAGTAGAGATGACAGAAGAGAAGAAAAGTATTAATAATATGAGTGCATTTTACAAGAATATCCATGTGTGGAGGAGTGAGCAAGCAAGATTAAGGACGAAAGTGGAAATTCTAGTGCAACTATAAAAAGTTAGGGGAAAATACTGTGATGTCTTTAATAGTGAGGTGGAAAAAAGAGATACTGGCTGTGATCCAGACAGCTCAGCTGTTTTGTAGAAATACCACATTTTGAGGAGCTTTGAGAGACAATTACAATTCTCAGGACCAATAAAGCACCAGGGGCCGATAGTGTTCCTGCTGCATTATTGAAAACAGGAGGGCCTACACGAACTCAGAGACTTCAGAAACTGATTTGGTTTGGGAGCTTGAATAAATTCCAAGTGAATATGCCCAATTCTGAAGAGGGGAGAAACCAGAATGGAAGAAATGTCACAGCATTTTCCCTTCTCTGTACAGCCTATTATATCCAATCTACTGCATTAAATAAAAATGCTTTTCACAGAGGGGAGGGACTAAATCCATTAGGTGCTCCAGAGAGGGCAGGAATGTGATTATGAAATCAATCTGTCCTGTCTATATATCTATATCAGTATCTCTATATCTATATCTATCAATCTATCTATGTGTATGCATATATGTTTGCTCTGCAGCTTTCAGGGAGGTTTCAGAAAGCTTGTCTCTCTGTCACACACTGACCATCAGCAGAAAATGGATCTGGATAGCTTGAAAACAGTCTTAGGAGAGTGCAGATGTGAACTGGTTGATATGGAAGAGGTTGCTCATTCTGCTGTCTTTGACCTTGGCCCTGCCTGTGGCAGGGGGGTTGGAGCTCTATGATCCTTGGGGTCCCTTCCAACCCATGCCATTCTATGATTCTATGATTCTATGACCTCGGTGAAGGATTAAGCTAGAGAGATGCTTAAGTACCATTCCTGATACTTCTGATGTGACTGTGTAGGGATTAATGCACTCACTGTGAAATGCTCAGAATGGTGTGAATTTCAATGGTTTACATTTCATTTTTGACCATGCTGGTGAGTTAACTATCATGAGAGACAAGAAAAACAGCTCAAAAGAGAGTTGGAGACCAGAAGGTGCTGCAAATAATACCCAAACAAACTCCAAACAGTGTTTAAATTTGAAGAAAATAAACCCCAGTTGTTAGCTTAAGATCATCTTGGGAAAGCTTTTCTGGGAGAGGAGTCAATAAATACACTGGATTATGTTGATGTGAAATGGTTTGAGCACCTCAGAGGAAGCTAAGGCTTGTTAAAAGCAAGGATGATGTGACTTTCTCTGCAGGTAACTCTGTGCTCCAACATAGTAAGACAGTGCAAGCTGCAGAAATCCAAGCTGTAGATCCTCTTTTTAGATGGAAGAATGACCTCTAAATAACTTGAACACAGCCTTGAGATGGATTTTTTTGGAAAATGTAAGGGAAAATGTGTGGAGAAGATTTAATAAAGATGAGCTTGAAGTCTATAAGGAACCTAATACAGTAAAGGTAATGAAATCCCAAGCCATTTTGTTGGCAGAGCCTACATTTTGGATGATGGAAGACAGAACAGCTGAACATTTCTTGGAAGGCTGTTCTCATGGTATTTGACCTGGGTGCTGATCAAAGAGACAGCTATTACTGAGCACGACCAAGGGCCCTTAATGTGAATTAGTAGCACTGGAGGAAAAAAAAATGCCCTTGACAGTCTTAGCAAATTATGAAAAGAGCCAGGGATCTTTCTGGGTCTGTAGAGCTAGTAAATAACTAGCACTGCATTAAAAGTTGGGCATTGTAACAGAGTTTCTGTAATAGCAGCTGTGATGCAGTAAAAGCCCACTGAGAATTTTGCATGGGGTAGGTTGGAGGGGAGGTCGGACCCAATTAGGCATCAGTGGAGATCAGAAAACCAGGGCAAATATACTTGGGAGGATTTAAAGAAGTTAAAGCTGTTGAACTAGCAACTGTGAGAGAAAACAGATTGGCTGGAAGTCTGGACAGTGACTATTGGCTGGGTTCTGATGGTTTTCTTGTGAATTCTTAGATGAAAAGTGTCCCTGCTGTAGATAAGGAGCTGTAAATAGATGAGACTTGGATAATCCTGATATGGCAGTTTGGCCTTATCTGTTTCTTCACTTACTTTTGTATTCTTAACTTGCTAGCACAATATTTTCATGGCTTGGACTAACTCTTCATGCTGTTGACTCGTAAGAGCACTTTTGTCCTTAGCCTGCAAATAGCTGTCCTGGGATGTGAGCCAAAGTTCCTTGAAGCTCATGGAAAGACTTGTGGATGAGGTTCTGTCATATAGCAGGTTCTCAGGACCAAAGATTTTTATGATTCTCTGCCAGATGGTGACCTAGTGCAGTAGAACTGGTCCCTTTATATTTTTCATTGCTTAAAGCTTTTTATTCTACACTGACGTGTAGTCAAGTCAACAGGAAAGGATTACTTGGTGTTCTGGGATCTGTGGGATTACATCTTTTGGGAGCTGGTATGTAGAGATTTTCCAACTCCAGAAATACTTTGGTTTAAATTCTGTGATGTTCTGTGTTTGTAGGTTAATCTTCCTTCCTAGTATCCTTGCTTGGCAAAAAAAAATATTAATAAATTATCATATGTATGTATTTATGCATATATGTACACATTCTATCATGATTGTATATATATGTATGCACACACACACATATAGATATATAAATGCACATACAAGACTCACTTCATTAGATTGTGATCTCTCAGCTCACCCTGGCCCCTTGCTTATTCTCTGTCCCAGTCCCTCTTGCAATAGCTTTTCAGCTCAGAACTTTTCTCTGCACCCCACTTCCTCTCTGCAGATTTAAAGGACAAGTTGTTCTTCCTCCAATGGCTTTTGTTCCCATGACTCTTTCTCAGAGTTTTGCATTAGCCATTAGTATCCTGCTGCCCTTGATAGCTCATTGAACTTGCTCTTGAGTCAATGGTCTTGTTTTGAAACGATTAGAAAAGATTTCCTTTTCTTTATCAAAGCCAAACAAAAACAAGGAAATTAAATTAAATACAAAACTATGTTTAAATAACTGTAGGGTTGTGACATGAGGCAGGAAGCTCAAAGATAAGGCTGATGATCTGCCCAGAACCTTGGTGTGGAGAGGCACTGCTGCAGGAATGGAGGCCAGAATGTCAGCCACTGTACAGCATTTCTGTGGGGGTTAATCAGCTGCCTGTCCCAGCACTGATTGTCTGGTGTAAGGAAGAAAACAGCACCTATCGATGGGGCTGGGAGGAAGGGGCCATGGAATCTGGTATTGTGCTCAGCACCACGACTCTCTGCAGGCTGAGATGTGAATACCTTAATGCAGGGAGCTCAGCATAGGCACTGCAGGGAAGAAAGAGGCAGGAACCAGAGTCAGGGGGTTTGGAAGGGCCTCTGCATGTCCTCACGGGGCGGCTCGGCCTTCAGTCGGTGACACAGTGTGTGTTGGGCAGTTCAGGCTACTGTGAGGGTGACAGTCGTTGCTGAACTGGGTGTCTTTCACTGACCTGGCTCAACAGCTTTATTTATTGTGAAGCCTTTTCAGACAACTTACTTCTAAAGCCTTGGACAGGGGCAGGGGAAGGCATCAGTTTATTCTATACTTCCTTTTGCTTCCTGGATGGAAATGAAAAACTCTGCCTGCAGTTGATGTTAAAGGACTCTGGTTATTGCTATTGCTGAAAACCTCTTGTATCTCTTGTAGTTTACATCAGATTAGGAATTGGAGTAATGAAGTGACCATTCATCCTGAACCTTATGGAGGCTGTTCATGCTTCCCCTCCTTGCTGGTGTCCACTGATCTGTGTCTGACAGCTCGACAGAGAAGCAGTCAGATGAGATGGCCATAGAATGGTCTGGGTTGGAAGGGACCCCAAGGATCATAGAGCTCCAACCCCCCTGTCACAGGCAGGGCCACCAGCCTCCAGGNCTAATCTAAACCTTCCTTCCTTTAGCTTTAATCCATTCCCAGTGTCTATCCTTTTAAAAAGTTGAATCCCCTCCTGTTTATAAGCTCCCTTCAGGGACTGGCAGGCTGCAATGAGGTCCCCCCGCAGCCTTCTCTTCTCCAGGCTGAACCAGCCCAGCTCCCTCAGCCTCTCTTTGTAGGGCAGGTGCTCCAGCCCTCTGATCATCCTCGTGGCTCCTCTGAACCCTCTCCAACAGTTCCACATCTTTCTTGTATTGGGGGCCCCAGCTCTGGACACAGGACTCCAGATGGGGCCTCCCGAGGGCAGAGCAGAGAGGGACAATCCCCTCCCTGTCCCTGCTGCCACCCCTCTGCTGATGGAGCCCAGGATCCCATTGGCCTTGTGAGCTGCAAGAGCCACTGCTGGCTCATGTTAAGTTTCTCATCCACCAGAACCAAGTTTCACTTGCTACACCCTCTGTCCTAAGCAGAAGTTATGATGTTCCCATGCTCACCAGCAGACTGAGAGCCAAGCTCAGAGTTGAGAACAGCCAAAGGAAAAGTTTGGGCAGAAAAACACTGGGGGGAAAAGTTGTCTGTAATGCACAGTAAGAACTGCCATTCTTTTGACTTCCCTCTACTTTTCTAAGGCATAAGGTAAATCTTCCTTTTTAAAACCTGACTCTCTCCATCATCCTTACTTTATGTGACTTCATTTAAATTGCACTGACTCATCAATATTTCTTCTTTCTTTTTAAATTTCTAATTAACATGTTTAAAGTTCTCTCAAGAAACAGAATACAGGATTAAAATCCAGGGAATGGCCCTCTTTGTTGGACTACTGCTCACAGACAGTTGTAAAGATAAAAAAGACATAGCTCTGGTAGTAAAGATAAAAGGAACCCAAACCATAAAATAACTTCCTCACCTGCTATAAAATCAGTGTGGTTTCTTTCTTTAGGATTAGTTGAGCCCTGGCAACTTCCTATAGTTTCTGTTGGGAGGTATTATGGATATTGTGCCTTGGAAATCTTTTCTCAGTTAACCAGCTTGGTAAAATGTATGGACCTGAGGGAACTAGTGAGAAATTCAAACCTTGTGTTTTATATACTTGTGTGTACATAATGCTTGACAACTATGAATTGTTGCTGGAATGCTGGCCAGACAGAATACACTGGGGCAAGCATGGTGAAGAGATGTGGCTGGCACAGTGAAAGGGCTTCTGAAGTCCCCATCCAGTGTAGCTCAAGACCCTGGGAGTGGACATGGGAAGAAGATGCCCTCTGGCTTGGCAGCTGTCGGTGGAGCAGCAGAGCTCGGCCCTGCGAGTGCAAGGTACCCAAAGACAACCTGCTTGGAGCTCTGTCATCACCCTGCACAAAGCAGGTGCTGCCAGGAACTAAAGGTTCATTCCCCTTGTTATCTGTGGCTGTTACCAGGTGAAGCCACTGCCAGAAGGATGGATGGTGTAAATGAATACATACCAGTGATCCTTAAATTATAAAAATGCCTAAAGCTTGAGACCACCTGGAAGATGGTATTAGGAGAGAAACAGAGATGACTAATGACTTTCTCCCTTTTTTTTTTTGTTCTGGTTGCTGTTGTCACAACACCAACCCTTCACAGCCTTATCATGCCTCATCTTAGCATTAGTTTAACAGCATGGATGGTTTCCTTTGCCTGAGGCAATTTAGGGCTCATCCATCCAGAAAGACCTGCCACAATGTGTGTGGAAATGCATCTCAGCAGGAAGGAATACCAGTTACTGGGCTTAATAATTGACAGAGTCCCTGTAATTGCAGGTACACAAGCTGATATCCTCTGTGTGTCTCTCTCCCACCCCTGGCTGGGATACATCCTTCCTATTTGTATTTGCAGTTTTTCCCCTCACTGGAACAGAGGAGAGAGTTCAAAACCTGTTTTGATGCACTCTTCTTCCTATGCAAACCACTACCTTCTCATTTAGGGGATTTGTTCACAGAAGGTTTTTTTAACCTGAAGGACAGATGTATTTTTTAGTACAGCCACCTTATTTTTCTTTGCTTAGCTGTTTTCCCCAGCTCTGATCCCAGAAGGGGATGACCTGCTGGAGAGAAGCTCTGTGGAGAAGGACCTGGGGTCCTGGTTGATGACAGGTTGGCCATGAGATCCTGGGATGCAGCAGAAAAGAGTGTGGCCAGCAGGTCTAAGGAGGTGATCCCCCCCCTCTACTCTGCCCTGGTCAGGCCCCACCTGAAGTACTGTGTCCAGTTCTGGGCTCCCTGGTGTAAAAAGGACAGGGATCTCCTGGAGAGAGTCCAGAGGAGGCTATGAGGATGATTAAGGGCCTGGAGCATCTCCCCTATGAGGACAGGCAGAGAGAGCTGGGACTGTTCAGCCTGGAGGAAAGAAGACTAAGGGGGAACCTTATTAATGTTTATAAATATCTTAGACATGGGATGCAGGGGGAATTGGCCAGCCCCTTTTCAGTGTCTGTGGGGACAGGACAAGGGGCAATGGCTGCAAGTTGGAGCATAGGAAGTTCTGCACCAACATGGGGAAGAACTTTTCCCCAGTGAGGGTGAGGGAGCCCTGGGACAGGCTGCCCAGGGGGGGAGGAGTCTCCATCTCTGGAGATATTCCAGCCCCGTCTGGACGCCGACCTGTGCGATATGAGCTGGGGAGCTGCTTTGGCAGGGGGGTTGGACCCCATGAGCTCTCGAGGTCCCTTCCAACCCCTGTGAATCTGTGATTCTATGAAGAGGGATCCCTGATCTCTCCCTCTGATCCTTCTGCCAGTATCAGATTTTCTTCCCATGACTTGGAATTCCCTCCTGTCATGCTTCTTTGCACTTTTATTCTCTTTTGGGCACTCAATGGAAAGAGAAGACCAAGAGCAGAACCACCCAATGGAAGCACAGAGATGACTGTGCAGCAAGCACACTCCTTCCTCTGTCACAGGCAAGAAAAAAAAGGGACTCACATGGGAAGTATCCTGAAGCAAGAGCAGTATTTCTGAATTAGATTCTCAAGAATACTCTTGCTATGAGGTGGTAACCAAAAAAGCTCTTTAAGCAGCAGCATCATGTGACAAACCCAGAGCCTGAGACTGCTCCCCATTTGGTTTTCGTTAGTTAATAGAAGTTAGATTGACAGAAAGCTCGTTAATGAAAGGCCTTAAGAAAGAACATATTGTTGATCTGGAAAAGCTGATAAACAACTGGCAGCCATGCATGGTATTTTCACGCTAAACCAACATAAAAAGATTCCCTCCCCTTTCTCCTCCAAACGCCCTTGTTTCTTTTAGGGATAATGTGAACATATGTTTTGTCCCCATGAAAGGGACGTGATTTTGATCAAGGCTTTGGCATGTCCAGTGAGCCTTAAGCAATTTTTGTGTTTGCAAATAACAAAAAATGATCTTTTTAAGATTGGCAGCCTCCTACCCTCACATGGAACAAACCACCTCAGAGCTTGTACTGTGACACACAGGCTGGCGGCCGGCTTCCCAGTGAGCTGGAGGGAGTCTGCTGAGACCTGATCATCTCCTCTAAAGGAATTTTGTAACCAAAGCAACGTCTTGCTTCCTCAACTGGTGTCTGCACTCAGATCTGGGGAGCTCTAATGCTTAACACCAACTCATAAATACCCTGCAACACTTGAAAATCACAGAATCACAGAATCACAGGGGTTGGAAGGGACCTCGAGAGCTCATGGGGTCCAACCCCCCTGCCAAAGCAGCTCCCCAGCTCATATTGCACAGATAGGCAACCAGACGGGGCTGGAATATCTCCAGAGAAGGAGACTCCACACCCCCTGGGCAGCCTGTCCCAGGGCTCCCTCACCCTCACTGGGGAAAAGTTCTTCCCCATGTTGGTGCAGAACTTCCTGTGCTCCAATTTGCAGCCATTGCCCCTTGTCCTGTCCCCACAGACCACTGAAAAGGGGCTGGCCAATTCCCCCTGCATCTCATGCCTAAGATACTTATAAACATTAATTAGGTCCCCCCTTAGTCTTCTTTTCTCTAGACTGAACAGTCCCAGCTCACTCAGCCTGTCCTCATAGGGGAGATGCTCCAGGCCCTTAATCATCTTCGTAGCCCTTCTCTGGACTCTCTCCAGGAGATCCCTGTCTTTTTTATACCAGGGAGCCCACAACTGGACACAACACTCCAGGTGGGGCCTGACCAGGGCAGAGTAGAGGGGGAGGATCACCTCCTTCGACCTGCTGGACACACCCTTCCTGATGCACCCCAGGATCCCACTGGCTCTCTTAGCCACCAGTGCACACTGGCTCATAGCCAACCTGTCATCCACCAGGACCCCCAGGTCCTTCTCCACAGAGCTCTTCTCCAGCAGGTCATCCCCCAGCCTGTACTGATACAGTGGGTTATTCTTCCCCAGGTGCAAGACTCTACACTTGCTCCTGTTGAATTTCATTAGGTTTCTCCCTGCCCAGCTCTCCAGCCTGTCCAGGTCTCTCTGGATGGCAGCGCAGTGTCCTGCATGTCAGCCACCCCTCCCAGCTCTGTATCATCGGTGTGCTTGCTGAGGGTGGATGCTGTTCCCTCATCAAGGTCGTCAATGAAGATATTAAACAGGACTGGACCCAACACCGAGCCCTGGGGAACACCGCTAGTCACAGGCCACCAGTCAGGACCAGTACCTCCATGGACCAGTACCTAAAAACACATCACTGACTTTCTTTCTTTCCAATTAAAATAAATAAACATGCCGTAAGCAAGTACTCACTGTTGAGGTCTAAGTGTGTGTTACTGTGCTGTGCTGTTTGTCAGGCCTTGTTTTGGTGCATGTTGCTTATGATCTGCCCATGCTTTTGCTACATTTCCCTCTGGAAGAGTGTTTAGGATATTTCATCAGCCATGCGTGCAGTTCCTTTGTCCTCTTTTGAAGGAGTGATGTGGTTTAATTTATAAGAACCATGTTGAGAACATGTTTCCTCTTAAAAAGTGAAACCTCTTCTTACCAGTAATTCATCTGGAACTGGCAGGGACCATAAACAACTGTGGATGGTTTTGAGGACTTTTCTTTGCTCCAGAAAGCCTATCAGTTCTTCATGTAGCCAGCCAAGGCAGCCTTCGTGAAGGGGTCAGTGTGGTGATTGGGTCACTCTGTGTGGATACCACAAACTATGAGCAATTCTCACAAAGTCCAGGTCCAGACATATGGTTGGAAATTTCCCACCATGCAGAGGTGGAAGGAAGCATTACAGTGATCTAGAACATGTAGGGCCACAAAGATGATTAGAGGGCTGGAGCACCTCCCCTATGAAGAGAGGCTGAGGGAGCTGGGCTTGTTCAGCCTGGAGAAGAGAAGGCTGGGGGGGGACCTCATTGCAGCCTGCCAGTCCCTGAAGAGAGTAGAGGAACAGGAGGGGATTCAACTTTTTAAAAGGATAGACAATGGCAGGACAAGGGGGAATGGATTAAAGCTGAAAGAAGGAAGGTTTACAGTAGATATTAGGGGGAAGTTTTTTTACAGAGAGAGTGGTGAGGTGCTGGAACAGGCTGCCCAGAGAAGTAGTGGATGCCCCGTCCCTGGAAGTGTTCAAGGCCAGGTTGGCTGGGGCCCTGGGCAACCTTGTGTAGCTCCAGGCCTGGAGGTTGGTGGCCCTGCTTGTGGCAGGGGGGTTGGAGCTCTATGATCCTTGGGGTCCCTTCCAACCCATGCCATTCTATGAGTCTATGTCTGAAGATACTCAAGATGATTTTAAGGAAGATGTGAAAGAATTCCAGTATTAGTGCATCTTCCCCACACAGTCTGGGGGTGCTTGCCCCTGTCTGCTTTGAGCCTTAGACAAATCATTGTAGTCTGTCACTGTGCAGCACTGAGAGCTGAAAACCCAGGACTTTCTTAGTCATTGGACCTGCTGCCATCATAAGATTGCACGTTCTACACTCCCATCAAGAAGCCAGTTACCTAGCCTGTCATGTTCCTTCATGCTGTTTTCCACATCCCACCAAGGGACACGAACTGCTCGTGAGACTGGGAATGTCCACACCTCCCTCATAGCTCTGGATCGCTGTGTGTAACACAAGGGCAAATAGTTGGTCTGTGAAATCTCAAGGAAATCTTACTGACATTATAGTTTTTCCAATTCCAGATCTTCATGGCAGGTACCTGTGTGGTGAACAGATTGTCAAGAACAGCTTATAGGGAAATTAGTGATTAAGAAACTAATTGGGTGCCTACCCAAGCAGGGATGGTGAAGCTTCTCTGATTGTCTCTCTACCTTGACTGATTTTTCAATCCTGAATTTGATGGATATCTGGGCAGAACATAAAAGGTGCTGTGAGATGCCACATGTCTTGGCACATGGCTTTTGATATTGGCATGGAGACTGGGAGGCTGTGGCTCACATCAGTGTGGCTACATGAGCTCATCTCCGTGCGGTTCACATGCTCCCACTTTCCAGTGAAACAGGAGAGGGTGCCTTGGCATCACATGAAGAAGCTTTTTTGTCTCTTTCAAATGTCAGCTTTCCCTCTGGAGACTTGTTAAGCACAACATGACAGTGTCCCCAGGTCATGCATTACTCAGCAGCAACATGAGGCCCCCAGATGTGCTGTGGCTCCAGTTCACAGGATGTTCTTTGTCCGGGGAACAATGTTCCAGTTTTTGGGGGTTTTTTTGTTTGTTTGTTTTAATGCATCTGGCTGGAAAAGACAGGAGCCAGTGTACCAATCTGACTTGAAGTCGAGGTATCATTTTCAAAACCAAAGATCCTCCCATTTCCCATTCTGTCGTCAGCTCTTGAGTAGAATGAGGATTTTCTGCTTCATATGGGCATTAAAGACATGGGTCCTTCATGCCTGGAAGGTGCACAGAAGTCAGGGTGTATTCCATATCCTAAGTAGTCACTGATGTCTTCTCAAGTTATAGCTGATCCTTAAAGAGCAAATGAGTTACAACAGACCAAATATGTAAAAGCTGAAGTTGGCCTCCATTCTGCCATGATCAGAGCAATTTCCTGTGCCACGATGGCTTTAAGCTGTCACAGTTTGCAAACAGAGTGAGGCTGAGACGGGGCAGTTTTACAAAGATCTTCTTTCACTTCAGTTTGAAATTTCTGTAGCATATGGACGAGTTTTGGGATTGCAGGGAGGATCACCAGGTTTTGTAATAACTGTGGATTTCAAACCTGAGTTTTCTTCTGGTTGTATGTGTGTGAAAGGCTGCACCACTTAAAGGTTTATCAGGCACGGGAGCACACAAAGTGGGGTTTGTACTCCATCCAAAACTTCTCATAAAGCAGTTTAGTTGCCCAGCTGAGTCTTCTCTGGGTTCATATCACAGAATCATAGAATCACAGGGGTTGGAAGGGACCTCAAGAGCTCATGGGGACCAACCCCCCTGCCAAAGCAGCTCCCCAGCTCATATTGCACAGGTCGGTGTCCAGACGGGGCTGGAATATCTCCAGAGAAGGAGACTCCACACCCCCTGGGCAGCCTGTCCCAGGGCTCCCTCACCCTCACTGGGGAAAAGTTCTTCCACATGTTGGTGTGGAACTTCCTGTGCTCCAACTTGCAGCCACTGCCCCTTGTCCTGTCCCCACAGACCACTGAAAAGGGGCTGGCCAATTCCCCCTGCATCCCCTGCCTAAAATATTTATAAACATTAATAAGGTCCCCCTTTAGTCTTCTTTTCTCTGCAACTTCATAGATGGTATGAATATGCCAGTTTACCTCCACTGATTTCAGCAGAGCTTGGCTGCTTTTCCCCACACCAGCCCATCCATGTGGCATAAGCTTTATTTGCTGTTGCATTGACACAAAATGATGAAGCCTAGGACTATGCCAGAGAAGGCACAGTGTGCTTCATATGAACTCAAGATGTCAGCTGTCTTTATGGAAAAAGAAAGATGGATTTTGGCCCAGTTGAAGGTACTCCTTCAAGAGATGTATGAGGGATGTTGCAGAATTACTCTAGGGTACCGTCAACAGTAAGACAAGAAATGATGCCTTCTATAAATGGAACTTTTAATGAGAGAATGAATTCTGAATTCCTAAAGACCTATGGATTGCTTAGGACTCATTGGGAAGCCCTCACAGCATGACCATCAGCTAATGGGAATCACTGGCTTCATTAGCAGCATGGTCTGAATGTCTGTCGACCCATGGGTACTCTAGAATGTGAGTTGTTACTGCATGAACATCCTTGCAGAGCACATCTTTCTGCAGAGGTCTTCAGGTAGATTTTTATGGCCTTTGCTCAGCTTTAACAGCTTTCAAAATCACTTTTTTTTTTTTTTGAAAACACAATAATTTAATACTTTTAGGAAATATTTGTAGGTGTTTGGTAAAATGAGGACAGGAAGGCACTAAAGCTTGGGTCATCTGAGCCCCAGACTGTGCTAAAATAGAGTGTGTTTCTGTAACAGCCAATAGAGCCAACAGGATTGATATTGAAGTTATGAATAAATGTGACTCCAGGTGAGTGTTTTTTACCCTTTAATAGAGAGAGGTGTTGAGATCTTGTCTAACAGGTGATGTGGGTGAAGGAAACCATTAGGGGGGCTACAGGCAGCAGAAGCAGCCTGTTTATGAAACCTGATTGCAGCGCTGACCCGATGCACTGTGTTCCATCACCAACAGGCATCAATGTCCCAAAAGTTCAGCTCTCTCAGGCTTCCTGACTGGCTGACAGGCTCAACTTGGGGGAGTAGAAATCTAGAATGCTTTTGAAAATTGTGTACAAAAAGACAAAATGTTTTTCTAGGCATAGATTTGTAAGGAATGTGGGCCAGGAATCTTGTCTTTATCTTCCATCTAATCCATAGGCAGCTTTTCTCTCTCTTTACCCATCCCAAATGTGGGGATTAGCACCCAGATCTACAGTTAGGAAATGAAATGGACTCTTTCCTGTTATAATGAATTATTATAATGAAAAAACCAACAAACTAGCTTCTCAGCTCTTTTCGTAGAATCATAGAATCATAGAATGGTCTGGGTTGGAAGGGACCCCAAGGGTCACAGAGCTCCAACCCCCCTGCCACAGGCAGGGCCACCAACCTCCAGGCCTGGATCTTCACAAGGTTGCCCAGGGCCCCACCCAACCTGGCCTTGAACACTTCCAGGGACGGGGCATCCACTACT
>VZTU01027988.1:70889-115714 GCA_013400835.1 Zapornia atra
CAGTCTGTATCTGTGGCTGGGATTCTTCCGGCCCAAGTGCAGCCCCTGACACTTGGCAGTGCTGAATCTCATTAGGTTCCCCCAGGCCCATCTTTCCAGCCTGTCAAAATCCCTCTGGATGGCTCTTTTCTATGTGGTCATTAACTGATCAAAGTAGAGTAGCATTTTCACAGAATTAATGATTGCTGTTTCAGCCTCAGTTGAATTACTGTGCTTGTGTGGGTTTGAGTTCTTTGATTATCACCCAAAGTAACCTCTCCCAGCCCTGTGACATCAGATCCTATGAAGTATGAAAGGCTCAGTTGGGCACAGGTGGCTGAATTTTCCCCAGGTTGATTCATGACCCTTATATCCAAGAGAAGGGTAATAACTGCCATCTGATGTGTCTGACATAGGGATCTCCCAAAGGAAATCCCAGGGAAAAAGGCATTCTGCCCTGTCTTGTCTTCTGTATCCCCTGCCAGGGCACAGGAAGGCTGCAGGAGCACTGTCTGTAAGATATGGGACATTAATCAAGATTTTCTCTCTTGAAGAAACTGGCATAAGAACTCAGAGCCAGCTGATCAAATAAATCCCAGTAACCACTGGTGCAGCCCCTACAAACGTTGCAATAGATGTCCTCCACATGGAAGGTGGGTAAAGCAGAAGGGACTGGCTCCCTGTTGTACAGTGGGCATAATTCTGAATCAAAGCTCTTCTTAAATGCAACCACTATTGGGTTATGCTTGTTTTTAAAGTAGTCCCATTCCCCCCATATATTGTAAAGCTTACTACATTGCACTTTCATCCTTGTGGACAGTGAGGTGGGTTGAGAACTGGCTGTTGGGCTGAGCTCAGAGGGTGGTGATCAGTGGAACAGAGTCTGCCTGGAGACCTGCGACTAGCGGTGTTCCCCAGGGATCAGTGTTGGGTCCAGTCCTGTTTAACATCTTCATCAATGACCTCAATGAGGGAATAGTGTCCACCCTCAGCAAGAACTTTTCCCCAGTGAGGGTGAGTGAGCCCTGGGACAGGCTGCCCAGGGGGTGTGGAGTCTCCTTCTCTGGAGACACCCAAGACCTGTCTGGACGCCGACCTGTCATTATGACCTGGGGAGCTGCTTTAGCAGGGGGGTTGGACCCCATGAGCTCTCGAGGTCCCTTCCAACCCCTGTGATTCTGGGATTCTGTGAAGTTAGATTGGTGTCATGGGACCCAGCTGTAGGTCCAGCTGTAGGTCCATGATTTCATTGCTCCTAGAACTGGATTAGGGATGGAAAAGTCAAGAGCCAAGGGTGAAAACCAGTGGAATTCAGTATCTTTCTGAGCCTGAGCTCTGTTTCTGGTGAAGTCATGCACAGACATTTCTATGCAGTTACTCCTCTACAGGAGCGTTGGGTACGCAAAGAGGCTCTGATGGTGCATACCATGAGAAGCAGATTCAAGCCTCCTCAGGCCTGCATAGACACTGAAGTTTAGTCTGAAACCTATGGTGGTGGTTTGGTTTTTTTTTAATCCCCCTCCAAAGCCTACAGGAAGTTAGGTATTTTAACAAATATTTTAAAACATTTTAAAGGGAAGAAAAGAGCTTATAATTAACATCTCTCTTGATCTCCTGTTATTTCTTCTACTTTCAAAACATCTGGACTCCAGTGTTGACAGATAAACTCCTTAATCTCTTTACTTATGTTAAATGTGCTCTCCAAGTTACATTTTTCACTTCTAATTTAGTGGAATCTGAAGGGGGTGTGTGTGGGGGGGAAGTGAGCCCAACACTGAAATATTTGCAGGAGAATTGGTGCAGAGACTTTATTGTTGGAAACACACCTGAGCAACAGGTTCCCCCAGAACAACCTCCTTCCAGTTACTACATCTGTCTTGGCAGCTGGTGGTGGGTGAAGTCTTCTTAACAAGGCCAAGCGTAGAGTGCTGCACATGGGACAGAACAACCCCAAGCAGCACTACAGGCTTGGGGAGACTGGCTGGAGAGCTGTTAGGTAGAGAAGGACCTGGGAGTGTTGGTTGACTGCAGGCTGAATATGAGCCAGCAGTGTGTCCAGGTGGCCAAGAAGGCCAATGGCATCCTGGCTTGTGTCAGAAACAGTGTGGCCAGTAGGTCTGGGGAAGTGACTGTGCTCCTGTACTGGGCACTGGGGAGGCCGCACCTCGAGTGCTGTGTCCAGTGCTGGGCTCCTCACCATGAGAAGGACATTGAGGTCCTGGAGCGAGTCCAGAGAAGGGCAACCAGGCTGGGGAGGGGGCTGGAGGGCAAATCCCATGAGGAACGACTGAGGGAACTGGGGCTGTTTAGCTTGGAGAAGAGGAGGCTGAGGGGAGACCTTATCACCACCTACAACTACCTGAAAGGAGGTTGTAGAGAGGTTGGTAATGGTCTCTTCAGCCAGGTGACAGGAGACAGGACAAGGGGAGATGGCCTCAAGCTGTGCCAGGGCAGGTTTTGATTAGAGATTAAAAATTTTTTTACTGAAAGAGTTGTGAGGGCCTGGAACAGGCTGCCCAGGGAGGGGGTTGAGTCACCTTCCCTGGATGTGTTCAAAAAAAGGGTAGATGAGGTACTTAGGGATATGGTTTAGCTTAGGATGGGATTGGTTGGACTTGATGATCTTCCAAGGTCTTTTCCAACCTTCTGATTCTGTGATTCTGTGATTCTCCACCTGCAGAAGTCAGGCTCCAGGCAGGCTGAGCATGAAGGGGTTTGCTCACTGAACCTGCCCAGGGCTGGTTTAAAAGCTTTATAACCAGCAGTATGTTAAATTCACAGGCCTTCTATAGGTCCCTGTGCAAAACTAGGGCGGCACAGACAAGTCCTCTCTGGCCTTCAGTGAACTTCAGCTGCTGTGGGTGAACCCAAATCCTGTCCATTCTCCTGGGAATCACTTGTGAAGTTGCCAGGAAAAGCAAACTGCTTGTTTAGTGGCAGTGAATGTTCAATGGCTGGTGAAAGGCCCTTTGGCATATGACGCTAGTGGTGTCTGAGGTTTAATGGAAGGTCGCATGACAAAAATCTGGCATATAATTGCATTTAGAGCTGTGAAATCCAAGATTACTTGCTAACTACAAGCCTGTTTTCTGCAATGTTTCTCCCATGACAAGCAAGCAGTGTGCTCTGTTAGGAACCTCCTGCATCTTTTCAGATGGATGTTGTTCAGTCACGTCGGCTTTGTGGCGATTGGCTCTCAGGGGTGACTTTGACCCTAGTAAATCTGTCTTCTCACTTTGGAGAAGGGCACATAAAATCCCAATTATGCCCTGAAACAAAACAAGCTTACCTCAGTACCAGTGCTAAGGGTTTGGGGCTCCTTACCATCATTGGGGGAGTTTTGTCTTTAAAGCACCATCTCCTGGAATCAACTCGTTCCATGGTGGTTTTGGCTTTTGGAATGAAAGTTTGTTGTTCTCAAAGTTAGATGAAAAATGCTTAAATATACAAGCCCTGTGAGCCACATAAAACAAAAGGCAAGAATTAAGAATATGGTGGTTATTGGTTTTGGTTGTTCCATGAGCTGAATTATTTCCTTGGGAGTTGTCAAAGGAGAACATGTCCTGACTCTTGCGTGCTTGGGGTTTCCAAGGCTCAGGAAGCAATTCATCATGGACTGAGGGGATAGCACAGGCCTGTGCCTGGGATACATGGTGGAGAATGAAGATTGTCAAGACACCTGCACTGACATTTTTAAGGCAATCTCAGCTTTCACTGTTCTGCCCCACACTTCGTAAAGGAATAATTGCAAGACATTTTAGCCAGTCTTAATTTCTACTTCAAGTCAGATGAGATGTCAGTAAGAAATGGGGACTAGAAGTGAGCACACAGGAAAAAAAACCCTTATGGATATTATTTGAAATTCCAAACTGAATTTGGTTGGCCTGCATTCAAGAGCCACGTGTGTTGGCTTTGAGGAAATGGGTGCCAGTGTTTTACTAGCAAATAAGGATTTTAAAGCTCAAGGGCTGCAGTGAGTCATTAGAAGTGAATTTGGTAATTTGGACTATCTAATTCTGATTTTGCACTGTGTTAAGCACCACATTCCTTCAGGTTGCATGCAGAACTCAAGTTCTTGGAGTTTCCCAGTCTGTGGAGACAGGACAAGGGGCAATGGCTGCAAGTTGGAGCAGAGGAAGTTTTGCACCAACATGGGGAAGAACTTTTCCCCAGTGAGGGTGAGGGAGCCCTGGGACAGGCTGCCCAGGGGGTGTGGAGTCTCCTTCTCTGGAGAGATTCCAGCCCTGTCTGGACACTGACCTGTGCAATATGAGCTGGGGAGCTGCTTTCGCAGGGGGGTTGGACCCCATGAGCTCTTGGGGTCCCTTCCAACCCCTGTGATTCTGTGATTCTATGAATATAAGTCGATAAAGAGTCTCTGGCATTCAGAGTTAAACCACTCCCAATTCTCTGATTCAAAATCATGGAAGGTTCACATAGCTATTCCAGGAAACTGGGAGCTATTGTGTTTGTACCAGTTCTAATTTAAAAGGATTAAGAAGCGTACTGCTGATGCATTGAAAGCTGTTACCAAGGAGCCAACAGTGAGAATGTTTGAGAAAATGGAGGCAGTTCTTGTTTGCCATAGGAATTTTGTGAGTGCAAACATATCTCTTGCTGGTATGCATGCAGCTAAGATTTGGAGAACAAAACCCTGCTCTCCTGAAGGGACCCTTCTCAAATACTTAGCTCAGGATGGCAGAAGATTCAGTTGGGAAGTTGAAAGTCCTGACAATTCCAGGTTTATCAAGCAACTAACACTTAATCCATGCCAGCTGCCTGTGGTTTCCTTCCTACCACTGCCAAACCAAGATTAAATATGAGTTTCATATTAGAAATAAATCTTGCAGTATATTACAAGATGGTCATGTTTCTTGAAGTATGCAGAAGGGTGAGGAATCAGACTAAACTTGGAGTGTTGTGGACAGTTTTCTTACAGAGTGAAATGCTGCCTCTCTGAATTCAGTCTTTTCTTATGGGTGTTTGTCACCAGCTGTGACTGAATGAGCCATAAACTGGGGGGAAGAAAACTGGAGTAGGACCTGGTATGGTGATAAGTATACATATGGAAGGGAGAAAGAAAACATAGAATCATAGAATGCCAGAGGTTGGAAGGGACCTTTAAAGGCCATCTAGTCCAACCCCCCCCTGCAGTGAGCAGGGACATCTTCACTAGATAGGGTCACTCAGAGCCCCATCAAGCCTGACCTTGAATTATCTCCAAGCATGGGGCCTCCACCACCTCTCTGGGCATCCTGTTCCAGTGCAGGTAGGTAATGATTAGATATCTAGAAGTTTGCTGATAGAGTGAATGAACAAGAGTGGTTGCTGAGAGCTGGGACCCTCTGCAGGTGCATTGCTTTCCCTTCTCACCAGCCTGAGTGCCAAGAGGCCTGCACAGCCCTGTTGTCTCTACTGCACATGAAAAGTTCTCTCTCTTGCCCTCTTGGGCTGAGCTGAGCTGACTTCAGAGGGTCCAGAGCTAAGCACTCTTCCCAAATTATGCAGCTCCATACTGGCCAGGGGGGAAAAAACAGACATGAGGTGAGGAGTTGGAAAGGGTGAGAACTGAGAGTGTGGGATCAGGAGAGCTTCTTCCCTCTGGTCTTGTTGTCTGTCTGAACTACTGCACTGCCCTTTGTGCAAGGAGACAGAGTATTCACTTGTCGTTTCAGAAACACCACCACCTGAGTTCAGAAGGGCTGGACCTGACAGGGGATCTCTATGATGCCACATGGGTGGAGCAGGAGATCCATGGAAACCATTGCCTTTTGTAAAGCTTTCTATAAAGCAGTGCAACCACAGGTTACATAATTGTTGTGAGCAATCCTGGTGTTTACACCATCAATTACGAAGTTATTTGGCAAGTGCCCACGTGCCACAGCTCAGCCAACGTCATCAGCCAAATTCTGATCTCACATCCCCACAGCCCCACTCAAACAGCTCTGGATTTATATGGATCTGAATGAGGTCAGGGCCTGGCCCAGGATCCACAGGAATGGTCAAAGTTGGTGTGTGGAGCTGCACACAAATCCCTGCCTCTCTGCTGGTCGTGCAGGCTGGGAATCCTTTTAAGGCAGCATTGCTGTAACTTTGAGGTTGATCTAGCAATTGAAAAATATTATTTCTAGTTGTCAAAACAGAAAAAAAAGTACAAGAAATATGGATTTCACATCCTTGCACAGAGCTTCTGGCAGCTCATATTCTTTCTGCACTTGTAATGACAAATAATATTAACCTTAGACATTTTGCTTGGCACTTGGGATTGTGTTTTTTACACTTATTATTCCTCCCAGAACAGGGAACACATTGTAATCACTGCCTCAGTTTTTCACCAGCCTCATGTCCAAAAACAAGGCTAAAGCCAAGGATTAAATGCTTTTTTGCATGGGAACAAAAGCCACAAGAGTCACAGGATCCTCCAGATCATAAAACACCTTGCTTTGGAAGACAGTAGAAAATATCTCTTTTCTCTGACAAAAATAGCCTGTCCTGGGAACCCTTCAAGATTCCAACACCAGGGCAGCCAACTACTCTCTTTGGCTTTCTTCAAAGCTGTTTTCTCTTCTGTGGCTTTTCTTCACACCTGATCAGTTTTGCTCCTTAGAATTTGTTTTGCTGAGGGCTTGCAAACAAAGAAGAGAAAGGAAGCGGAACAGAAGAGAAGAGAGGAGTTCCTGGCTTCAGGAGCTGCCTGGCTGGGGTATCAGTGAGGTTTTAAAAGGAGTCCAGAGAGGTGCTGGTATTACAACAGCAATATAAGACAGACTGTTATCTACTACTATGTCATTTGTCACCTTCCTGAGAGGCCTGAAGTGGCTGCTCTATCTCAGAGCTTAGCGTGTCGGGTTCCACAGCTGCAGCCCAGCACATCACTGTTGGTTACTGGTTTCATGGGGTCCCTTATGGTCTCAGTGGGCAGGTAGGCACGCGGTGCTGGAGGGCTCCTCCATCCCTGGATCCCTCCTCTGCTTACCACAGCATAACCACTCGTGCTGCACAGTTTCATTCATAAATTCATCAAGCCCAAGGCAGTGTGTGCACTCAAATGGCATCCTGTGTTTTCAGCACAGGGTGGTCTTTTTAGTTTTTTGGAAGAATACTCCAGAGAGCTTTTTAACAAAATGGATATCATAGAAGCAATTACTACACTGAGTATTTCACTGTGAGATTTGTAAATATGCAAACCCATCTGGTTGGACCATATTTTAAGAGAGTATGAATGCTAGCTTATGTTATTATAAGGAATGGGAACATTATGATAAGCTGTAAATTAAACAGTGAGAGCCTGCACAAAGAGCTTTCCTTCTCCATCATGTTGTAGGCAATCTCTAGGAATACTTCTTAGTACACCACAGAGAAAATAATACAAATTGTAAACCTAGAAAACCTTCACTGGAACCATTGCCTCTGGCTACCTGATTTGACAATAAAGCAGGAGCTAATCAAATGCCATGGAGCTGTTCAGGGTGCAGGGAAGTCTCCCACATACCACAGATATTTACTGAACAACCTTCATATTTTGAATCAAAACAAATGGGGCAGCTTTATCAGTAGACTTTCTCTGCTTTTCTAATCCTGTTTCTCATGCGAGCTCACTGTAATAATCCAGGCTGGATGTTGTCCAGGCAGCTGGTGGATGTTGTCATTCTTCCATTGACTTGACAATGGAGGCGCTGGCCAAGAGTGAGAACCTGGAAGAATAATTGCCTTGACCACAGAGGGGTGGGAAAAGGCATTGCTGGCAGTTTTGGAGGCAATAATTATGAAGCCTCGTGCAAAATCCTCTCCATCTCATTCTGGGTGATTGGAAGGATTCAGCTCTGCATGCCATCACTGGGGTTTTTTGGCTTGGAGAGGTATTTGGAGGTTCATTCATTACATGTTATAATCCCTCCCAGTTCAGCTGTGCTGAAAGTGAAGTATTTACCTCAGAAATAACATCATCACTGCCAGCAACTGAACTGCCTGCCCATTGTGGAACCTGCAAGGGAAATGAAGTCTTCACAGCACACTTTGCAATGCCCTTCTCTTGATCACTCAGCTTTTGCTCTCTTGGTACTACAGTTTATGGGTGACCTTCAAAATAAACTATGAGCACAGCCAGGTTTTTTTAATGAAATGGGATTAGGTTTTTACATACTTCCCTTTTGAACTACCTGCCCCTTGAAGCTGTGACCAGTTTTTGGGCCTTCTTGGCTAGGTCTGCTCTCTTCAGGCTTTTGTCTTTCTCTCTGCAGATTTATATTGCCCTGTTAACATGATTCAAGTCCAAACACTACATCACAACTGTGGGCTTTTGGGCAGCTCTCCAGCAGTGTGCTGAATCTCTCTCTTTTGCCTTGCTTTTAATAATTCTATTACATGTGGACAGACCTGCTGCTGCTTTTAATGCACGTCTTCTTGAAGCTTTGCAGGCTCCTTCAGATTTACACAGGTCTCTGTTATGAAAGGAGAAACTAAATCTCTTATCCCTTCCACTCCCAAATCTGTGTGTTTCTCTTATTTCCAAACACTTCATTTAGAAAGCTGGCCAGGGAAGCCTGAGCTAATGCCACGTGCCTCATGCAGTTCAGTTGTTTAGTCCAGGCAAGCTCTGCTTTTGTAAACTTTTTTAGAGATATAGAATTAAATGTGAAACATGAGTCAAACAGTTTTTTGGATGTGTTTAACTTGGAACACTTTGTAGTTGTGATGTCCTGATTCAGTACAAGGGAATGTACTTTTTTGCCCTCAAACAGCTTTGTAAGATGGCTATCAACTGGATAGATATGTACTTACTCATCATGCTCCCAGTTCATGTGCTTTGGTTACTCCATCTCCTGCAAGGCAAACCAAGACATTTTGCCAAGGAAACCCACATGGGTGTTTCTGTGATTTCAAAATGAAAAGAAAACCCAGATCTGCAGGAAATACTCCTGTCCTTGAAAGAATTTAGTCCAGGCAGGCACAGAATCTGCTTTGGGCTACCACTGTACCAGGAGTGCTTTATGCAGACTACATGTAAGTGAATGGTTAGGTCATCCTTGAGGATATCTATGTAGTGAAACTCTCATCTAATCCATAAACCTGTAGGCAAACCCTATCCCTGTTTAATATCTTAAAGCCACCTGGGGATTTGAAAGACCTTTTGGTCCAGGTATGAGTAATTCTTTAACCTGATACTTTCACCTCAAGGGTTTCTTTGTACCAGACTACTCACATTGATACTCTGGGGTCTGGTAAACCATTTTGCAGCCCTGTTGATAAGTGCTGCAGTTTATCCTTCTGGCTTTGTCTGAATGACCTTAGGTTTACTCTTTCACTGCCAAGCCTGGCTTGCAGACCTCAATACATGCAACAAGTGAGTGTCAGCAGAGCAGGCACAGCACTTCTGGTCAGCCCTGCTTGGTAGATAGGGCAAGGGGACTTCCTGACTTCTTGGGAGGTTCATCTGTTTCATCAGTTTGAGGAGGAGAGCCTGTTAGTGCAGATCAGACCATGGCATGCCAAAGCAATGCCTGGCTTCATTTGGCTTCCAGAGACACTCAGGCTCCTTCTTGTGGGAGCCAGACTGGCCTCCCTGGCTTGCCCACTGGTTGTGTGTGTGCAAGCACTTGTCTCTGCAGGTTCAGCCCGCAGCCTCTCGAACCCTCAGCCTGTGTGCTGAGGGCCCTTCTGTGGCTGATCACCTTGCACAGTGAGAGCTAGAGCAGGCACCCCCAGGGAGCCCCCAGGCTGGGCTTTCCACAGCTCTGCCAGGGAGCACACTGCACCCCTCCTGACAAATTGCCTCCTAGTGGTTCCCACCAGGTCTCTGGAGCTTGTCTGTGCTGGATCACACAACAGTGCCAATCCCTGGCCATACCTTCACGTTCAAGAGCTTTGCACTGAATGTAAACATGACTTATCAGAGACTTCCTGCCTTGCAAGCACAGCCTGAAGAATTAGTTTTGGCACAGAAGAAAATAGTGGCAATCTGTAGCTGTGGTATCTGTCCTGTATCAAGGTCAGAGCATTCCTGACCCAAGTTCTGGTTTGGATGGCGTGGAGCTCTGTGTGCTATATGGTTTAAAGGTTTTCTGCAACAAAAAGCTATTCAAAAACTCTGATGGAATACACAGAAAAGGCAGGAGGGCATGGGCTGTTATCATAAGTCAGCTCATGGAAACTTGTTGCCAATTGAGCCAATATTTTCCACTCATCTGAGATAGTAATGGGGGTCAATGTTCATTTATTACCTCAGCTGGCCTAAAATGTCACCAGTGGTTGTTTATCTCAGCTATGCACCTCATGCAGCTACAAGTTTTAGCCTTGGCTGCCTGACAGTGCAAAACCAAGAGGGACTCTGTCTGAAGTCATGTTTTATTCAGTTACCTCTGGCCAGATTCGTTGTGTTACCCTCGTGTGGTCATCTTGTTTGTAACAGTTGGCCAAAGATGCACCCATCTACAGCAGGAGTGGCTCAGAAAGCCACAGTGGAAGTGAGAGGATTATCAGAGACCTGGTGTCTCCACCAGCAGGAAAGAAGTTGAGTCTGTATGAACAGCTCTGTGTTAGTTACCCTGGGGTGCTGGGTCCCCTTGTGAAAGTGTGAGGCCTTATTTGGGGTCTCCACTGTCTGTGTGAAAGAACAGTGCTGATATGATCAGCTTTGGCAAGTTATTAAGTCAGACCTCTTGTCATAATCCAGACTCCTAGTTGGCTCTCAATAAACTAGTTTCTGTGGGAACAGGGTTTAGGTACAAAAGATCCAATTAAAGCTTTTTTTTTTAATAACACCCACCCACCCCCAACCCAAACCTGTAATTGGTTGTTACAGTAAATTACTGAGATTCAGGTTTCAGCCTAAAAACATTACCTTTGGGGCTTTGATATTTCTTCTCCCACTGAAAACCATACAGAGCCCTTTCCTCAGCTCTGGACTCAGACCTGTTTTCTGCTCCTTTCTGGAGCTATAGACACACTCTGGATGCTGAATGTGGAGTGTTAGCTCTACCCTGCAAATCCTCAGAGATGGAAAAAAGTGCAATCTATAGTTCCACCAGATTTGTCAATGTTTGGATTCATGGATTCATCTTTGGATTCATCTTATACTTTATTTAAATACTTTTTGTGAATAAATTTGATGTGTGAGAGCAGAATTTCCATCCCAGCTCAAGATGGTAAGGAGGTTTGCTGCTATTTCGTAGAATCATAGAATGGCATGGATTGGAAGGGACCCCAAGGATCAGAGAGTTCCAACCCCCCTGCCACAGGCAGGGCCACCAACCTCCAGGCCTGGAGCTACACAAGGTTACCCAGGGCCCCATCCAACCTGGCCTTGAACACCCCCAGGGACGGGGCACCCACCACCTCTCTGGGCAGCCTGTTCCAGCCCCTCACCACTCTTTCTGTAAAAAACTTCCCCCTGATACCTAATCTAACCCTTCCCTCCTTCAGCTTCACTCCATCCCCCTTGTCCTGCCATTGTCTGCCCTTTTAAAAAGTTGAATCCCCTCCTGCTTATAAGCTCCCTTCAGGGACTGGCAGGCTGCAATGAGGTCCCCCCACAGCCTTCTCTTCTCCAGGCTGACCCAGCCCAGCTCCCTCAGCCTCTCTTTGTAGGGCAGCTGCTCCAGCCCTCTGATCATCCTCGTGGCTCCTCTGACCCCTCTCCAACAGTTCTTATATTGCAAATTATTTTCTTGTATTGTGAATTATTATTTCACTAATTTCTATCTCTTCATGATACTTTCACATCAACCTGCCAACCCCTGTGACTGGTGTGTAAGACCATTGCTTTGCATTTGTGACCATCACCCTCCAAAATTCAGTTCTTCAGCTTTAACAGCCCTTTAATCTCTTGTGGTTTATTTCCATGTTCTTTTTTAAATATCTTGCTAGGTTGATCTAGATTTAACCCCTTTGAGGTTAATTTTCTTTCTTTCTTCCCTTTTTTTCTGTTAGGAGTGATCCATTGATTTGTGATCAGCAGTTGAGTAGATTAAACCATCATCAGACCAGCCCATGGTTCTAGATTTGTACGGTGCCTTGACTGTGGAAAGCAACGAGCTGCTGAGCAAGCTGCTGCTGAAGGGATTAATGGCTGTTTATCAGCTCCATCTCAGCCAGTGCTTATAGAGGGATGTTTTTCTAACCTTCTGCTACCTGGGGTTGGAGTTCTGCAGGGGTCACTGAAGGGTGTTTGTCACTGTGAGAATCTCCATCATCAGCGAGTTACAATGGTATGTTTGTCACTCTCCTCTGCTGGCATCTTTGGTATGAACAAGATGCCATCATGGGAGGGGAGGCAGTGGTGGTTCTCTTGCAGTATTTGCTGTCTTAATCTTGTGTGGGCTTCACTAATTTATATTTATTTCCCTTTTGATAGCAGATGTGGTTTTATTCTCCATTCAGGGAAATGCCTGGCTGTCTAAAAATGTTACCTCCTCACCTGTATTACGTTGGAGGAAAGTACAGGGAGGAAGTTGAGATGGAACCAGAAGTTTTACTCCACCACCTTTGCTTTCTCTCAGTGATCCTGAAAGTCTTGAATGAATATTTACAACACAGTGAGGAAGAACACATGGGGGTTGAATTCCTGCACACACAGACAAGGATAGGGATGATAGTCACACCATGTAGTCTTTTATGGGCATCCCCTCTTGTTGGCCAGGATATTGATTGCGGCCTTATTTTCCTAGAGACCCCATTGCTCACAGAAGTGTGTGCTGTGGAAGGACATGAAAGGTGCTTTGCTATGCAGAGAGGGAAGGTTGATCTATTTTATCCTGGGTGCATGTGCTGAGAACTGTCAGACAGGACAAACAGTCCCTGTGTGAGCCCACGGGATGCTGCTTCTGGAGTTTTTAAGGGTTGGGTTACCATGTTTCCAGTAGAGCATCTTTCTCTCATTAAGAGCTATATTATGATTATTCAGGGCAAATCATGACCCTGTGTATTTTCCTCAGTGTTTCTTTCTGGGTGTAGAAGGGGAAATAATGAGAGAAAGCCAGAACCAGAATAGATGCCTCCTGCGTCATGTGGTGACCTAGACCAGAGGTTAAGATGTTGTATGAACAGAGGAAACTTCAGGTCAGGACTGCAGTGCTCCATCTCTGTCCTTCCTCACCATCACAGATTTATCTGCTGCCTTTGACTATGGTAACAGTCAGAAAAACATTTTCTTTCTCCTTTTTTGCTTTCACTTCTTCAAATGCAACTGGCAATGGTGACCACAGGGAGCAAGCAAAGATGCAAACCATGGAGCAGTCTCAATGGTAGCTCTGTGTGGATAGCCAGGGATTTCTCTCAGAGAAATCCCTGAGATCAGGCCATGTAGAAATCAATCCCTCTCCCTAAAACTGTACCCATCTAGCTTGGGGACAAAATGAAAGCCTTTACGACTCCTGAGAAGCAGGGCTGTAGCTGGTACTGACTAGTGATCTACTGATGAAGAAAATAAACCCAGAGTGGAGTAAACCCCATTTACCCACATTTTTCCTTCTATCCACACTGCTGCTATTGAGCTCTGTCTCTACTGTGGTTGTCCTGCTGGTGAGGAACTGGGGAAGTAGGAAACTGTAAACCCATTTGGTTCAGATAATCTGTTACATGAACTCCATAGTAGAGAGGGAAAAACACATAAAATATTTATTTAGAAAGTGCAGCTTGTTCCCATTTGTGACCAAGCAAATTAAGAAGATGGAGCTTTGTGGGGGTGTTTTTAAAAGGGGGAGGGGAGAACCCTGTAATCATGAAAGCCTGTGAAATAAGATGTTTTTTTTCCAAAGGAAAAGAGCTGGTTAAGGAATTTTAACATCCAGGCTGCATGGTACAATCATACTGACCTCTCTGCTCTCTGCTCTTCTGCAGAGCTTTCTGCCTCAGCATCCCCAGCCTCCTCCCTTTTACTCTCTCCTCCACCTTTCCTCCCTTTGGGATATGAAGGAAATGAAGTGAGGGGTCTTCCTTAAAAATCCAGCTCCCTGTGACCTCCCACAAGACTGAGGAAGGTTCTCAACTCAGGTTGGACAAGAGGCAGCTGTCACCTCGAGAAGTGGGAAGGGATCTGTGGGAAGTACTGTGTCCAGTTCTGGGGCTCCAAAATAAGGAGGACATGGAGCTGTTTGAGCAAGTCAAAGGAGGCCACAAAGGTGATCACTGTGTCTAGTTCTGGGCCTCCAGCATAAGGAGGATGTGGAGCTGTCTGAGCAAGTCAAAGGAGGCCACAAGGGTTATCTGAGGGCTGGAGCACCCCTGCTATGAAGACAGGCTGAGAGAGTTAGGCTTGTTCAGCCTGGAGAAGAGAAGGCTCCAAGGAGATCTTATAGCAACTTCCAGTCCCTAAAGGAGCTGCAGGAAAGCTGGAGGGGGGCTGGTTACAAGGCTGTGGAGTGATAGGACAAGGGGGAATGGCCTCCAGCTGAAAGGGAGGAGATTTAGATTTGATATAAGGAAGAATATTTTTACAGTGAGGGTGGTTAGGCCCTGGCACAGGATGCCCAGAGAGGCTGTGGCTGCTCCTGGATCCCTGGCAGGATTCAGGGCCAGGTTGGGTGGGGTTTTGGGTACCCCAGCCTAGTAGAGGGTGTCCCTGCCCATGGCATTGAGGTTTCTACCCACCCAAACCATCCTGTGATTCTTTGATTCTGTAATCAGCAGGTGGGTGCAGGACTCTGCACTGACAAGAGCACTCCCAGTCATACCAAATGTCTGCTGAAAACCTGTGACAAACCAACCCAAATCCTTCAATTTACAGCAGGAAATGCCAGGTGAAAATTTATGGTCTGGATTGTACAGGGAAGTAGAATTTGACAGACAAAGTGTTTCCTTTGGTCTTAAAAACTCCAAAGCTCTTTGCTTACTGGGGGAGAGTTAGTGTGAAGTAACACAAAAATGTTAGCTGAGGGGCCTTTCAGAGGAGCTTAAAAGAATTAGGATCTCCACTGTCAAATAACCCTTCATATCTGTTGCAGGAAAATGCTGTTAAGTGATTTATTTTCTGGCTGCCAAGTTTCACTCTCACCTTACTGGGAGGTGTTAACATTTTAATGCTGAATTAAGGTGTTTCATGCTAGAGAAGAGCTACATGGGTCTCATGCTCAGGAAGTGTGCTCCTTTGTGCCTCATTAAGATGATTCCCTTAATTTGTGCCTCATTAAGATGATTCCCTTAATTTGCTAGAACCTGTGTAGGTGTCCTTTGGAGACATACAGCCACTGGGAAGCTCAGCAGAAACATGGGACTGCAAGAAGTAAACTCAACATTGATTAATTAGGACTGAAAGAGAGGGCTCTGGTTTGAACCTAGTCAGGGGAATTGATGGTGTGGTATGGAAGGGGGAAGAGGACATTTCAGGAGCTATTCCTATAATAGTTTGGGGTCGCCTGTTGAAGGAGCTGTTTTAACTGATTCCTTCATCCCCACAAACATTACATAAGAACCACTGGCAAAACTAACACACACACACACACAGACACACACACAGACACAGACACACACACACACACAGACACACACAGACACACAGACACACAGACACAGACACAGACACACACAGACACAGACACACACAGACACACACAGACACACACAGACACACAGACACAGACACACACACACTTCTTGTACAAAGGGCTAAAAACCCAGCCCAGATGTTTACAAAACAAACACAACAGACAGGAAGAAAAACAAACATACAGAGATGTTTTAAATGCAGAACAACCAACAAACATAGGAAAAAAAATTGTCCATCTTCCTGGCAGTAGGTTTTGAACATCCTGAAGCCATTTCAGGCAGCCCTCCTCTAAAGCTGGCCCATGGTGGGTTTGATTTATCAGTTTCTATTCATGGCTTAAGGTCAAAGACTTCATCTTTCAGTATGGGTCTACTCTCCTCTAGAAAGGCAGATGGAGAAGGGAAGGCAGAGTTTCATCTACTGATGGTTTGTCCTGATTGATTTATCTGGCATTCCCCTACTTCTCTCCTTCTGACAGCAAGGAGGGTACTCTTACCTTCTGCTTCCCAGTTAGCCTGCAAGCTACCTGTCAGTACAAGAAGGATGTTGAGATGCTGGAGCCTGTCCAGAGAAGGGCAGTGAAGCTGGCAAAGGGTCTGGAGCACAAGTCCTGTGAGGAACAGCTGGGGGAGTTGGGGCTTTTTAGTCTTAAGAAAATGGAGGCTGAGGGGAGACCTTATTGCTCTCTACAACTACCTGCTAGGAGGGCGTAGAGAGGTGGGGGTAGGTCTCTTGTCTCAGATAGCAAGAGGAAATGGTTTCAAATTGCCCCAGGGGAGATTTAAGTCAGATATCAGGAAGAATTTCTTTACTGAGAGAGTAGTCAAGCACTGGAGCAGGCTGCCCAGGGAGGTGGTAGGGTCACCATCCCTGGAGGTATTTAAAAGGCCTGTGGATGTTGTGCTTGAGGACATGGTCTAGAGGTGGGCAGGGTTAGGCTGTGCTTGGACTCAATGATCTTAAAGGTCTCTTCAAACCTGGGTGATTCTATGATTCTGTGACACAAGCAGGTCCCAAAGTCGATGGCACGGCTGTGTGCTTCCTTCAGGCTGCCGTGTTGGGCCCTCTTCTGGGGACTCACTGGTTTGGAAACACTTTCCTCCCAGCTTGAAACGCCTTTTGGCACCAACCTCTTAGATTTCTTTGCTCAAAGTCAGTACCCTGGTGATTTTAAGTCAGAAATTAGCGTTTTTTCTAGGAGGTACTTTGCTTGCCTCCTTTGTTTCCTAAGCAAGAGTAGCTTGGAAATGTACTGCATTTGGACAGGCACTTGGATTCATAGAGGCCCTCCTGAAATGCAGCTTACATTTTCCAGATGGCTTAATAACAAAGCTGATTTCATATTCTTTGCACATATATAAAAGTATTAAAGGATCTCACAAATTCATGTGCCTAGGTGAGGTGGTCCTGAACCCAGGACTACCAAATACAGGGCAATGTTGGATCCATACATGAACTTCCCAACTTTGACCTGTTGCTAATCAGTATGTTCTTTAGACAACAGTGAAGGTAAGAGAAACAGTACTGCTTTTTGTTGAACGCTGTATACTTTACTCCTAAGCACTACAAAACACTGTAAAAGCTGTTTACTTTGGCTTCTGGTCTCTTGAATTTGCTGAAGGTGGTCATGGCTTTTGTCTTCCTCTACCTATGAGGCAGAATGCTTGAAGAGAAGAGGAAAAATGCTCCTTTCAGGCTGGAATGTTGAGGTTGCAATTTATCGTATGGGACTTGAAAGAGGAATTTTCAGTCCCAACTTGTTTGAAGAGGAATGGGCTGGTGAAAGAATTTAAGGGCACTTCTGAAATGCAAAATGTTGCCTGTCTATGGAATGGGCCAGAAAGGAAACATCCGTGAGGATCTATGGCTCAGATATTCCACGCTGCCTGGACAGAATAATGAAACACTTCTCTGGAGATTTACGAGCCTGGAAAACAGACTGCAGACTTCCACCAGGGCCTGCAAATACTATGGGCTGTAGTTGGAGTCTCTAGGACATCTCTTTTTATAGAAGTGATACAGGGTGGAAGCATTGGGAAGGAGTCAGGGATGAAGTGCAAATGCAAACGCAGAAAATAAATATGTTCTTTACTGTTGGGAGACTCCCAAGCTGTGTTTGTAAAAGGAGTTTTATCTTTCTACTGCAAATGCCCTTTTTTTTTTTTTTAATAACTAAATACTACCTCTGACTTCCTCCAGTACGCTGTGGGTGAGGTGTGCTGGGGGAAGCATGAGTTCTGTTGGAAGCTTCTCTCTCTTTAGCAAACAGGCAATGGAGTTGGGGTGTCCAGGCTGCTTCACTTTCCTCCCTGAAGGCCAGGGGCTGTCAGGAGTGTGCTGTGGATGCTGCTCTGTTGGTTGATGTGAATCACTTATCACCACCTACAACTACTTGAAGGGAGGTTTTAGAGATGTGGGTGATGGTCTCTTCAGCCAGGTGACAGGAGACAGGGCAAGGGGAAATGGCAAGAAGCTGTGCCAGGGCAGGTTTAGATTAGACATTAGAAAAAAAATTGTACTAAAAGAGTTGTGAGGGCCTGGAACAGGCTGCCCAGGGAGGGGATTGAGTCACTGACCCTGGATGTGTTTAAAAAAAGGGTAGATGAAGTACTGAGGGATATGGTTTAGCTCAGGACGGGAACGGTTGGACTTGATGATCTTAAAGGTCTTTTCCAACCTTGTGATTCTGTGATTCTGTGAATGCTGCTCCGTCCCTTCCTGTCGAGTGAAGGATGAGTGAGGCAGTGACTTCCACGCTTCAGGATAATGCCATTTTGCATTGGAGAGTGGAAACCACAGCATCCCAGAAAGCAGGATCTCCAGGTTAGCTAGACCATCTCTGCCCCGCAGCAGCATCAGCTCTTGGAGGCGTGTGGCGGTTGTTACTCTGTCCTGTTCCCAAAAAACTGCAGCGCTTGCGATTCCCACCCCCAGCTTGCACTGACTGCAGAGCTGAATTTTTCCCTTGGCTGTAGTGCCAATCTCTCTTGCAGCAAGTGTTTTCTATCAAATGTGTGTCATAAACCGTGGAGCAGTTAATGTTGCTTGGCAGTCACATCTGCTGGCGGTATTGTTGGTCTTATTATTTTATCACCGCTCTGGTTTTTAAAATGTTCAACCTACAGGTCTGAGGGTGATTTTGGATGCGAGAAAATCTTTGTTGCCTGGCTGAATGAAATCTCACCCAGCAGTCCCAGGGCTCAGTTCTAGGAGCAGGGACCAAGCTGTCCTGTGTAGGCATCCAAAGAAGGACTGGTTTGTGCTGCCGCCTCTCAGCCAGCTTGCTTGGTGCCAGACTCTTAGCAGAGCGTTAGAGGACCAGCTCTGGGCTGTGCTGAAAGCCCAGTCAGCAACGTGGGTGTCACAGTGTGGAGATGAACTCCTTCAAAAACCTCATGTTGAACTCTACTGTAAAAAGAACCCACTCTGTGAGGTTTCCCCAAAAGAGCTGAGCAAAGAAAGTAAGTCTGTTCTGGTCAGTCTGTACTTGTCAACATGGGTCAGTCTGTGCTTGTCAAGCCCGGTCAGTCTGTACTTGTACAGCTGAACAGGTGGAATGAAACAGGAAAGCGTGCAAAAACAATGAAGGGGAGTGCACACTTGGCCCCATAATTCTCTTAAAGTTATGGATGAGGCTTTTTCTTTTCCTTTTTCCCTGGGTTCATCATTTTCCTAAGACATTACAGAGGACAATAAATAGATTTCAGTGGCTGTTTGGAAGAACTGCATGTTAAGGGCAAGGGTTGCTCCACACGTAATGCCTGTGCCTTACTCATTGTGCCAGTACGTCGCTGTCAGCCTGGTGCAGACTGTTTCTTGGTGGCTCTGCCTGCCTGATCGAGAGCATAGAAACCCACTGAGTGTCACTGGAGCTTTGACTGGTGATTTCCTAGTGAGGCACCATGTGCAAGGACAACCCCAGTTGCATTTACAGGGAACTTCTTTGCTGGTGGAAAATTAGAACAAGTGCCTTGTGTGTGATGATTGATACTGCCAGGCAGACAATAATTATGATTTACACATGATTTCTTTATTCTTGAGGGGAAATCCCAGTTGCCAAGTATGTTAACGATGTATGTAATGGTGTGTTAACGGACACCATTAGTTTGCTGGACAAAACTGAGACCTCTGCCAAAACAAACCTTCTCCAATGGTACGTTTTATAGATCAGCAGATTCTGAAAATGCTTCAGAGTGGAACTGAATTGTGGGGCACGTGCTTCTGGAATGGCTAACAGTTTCCTAACCACAAGTTTAAAGGTATCTGTTAGTAATTAAATGCACTCAAGCATTTTGTTAATTTCAGCATGGTACAATTTCTCTATGAGGTGCAATAATTGCAGGCCGGAAATAGTTTGTTTTAATGTTATGAGTAGATTAGTACAGAAAATAGTCCCAGCTTGTAGCAGCTCATGTTAACCTCCGTCACTGGGACCAAGCAGCTTGTCCGTGCTCTGGAATGCGCTCGTAGCCCAAGGCGTGTGGGGAGCCCTACCTCCCCAGATCCTCCCCGGCGCCAACGGGACCCGGTGCTGAGGTCGTGTGAGGTTCGTGGGAGACGACCCCAGAATCACAGAATCACAGGGGTTGGAGGGACCTCGAGAGATCATCGGGTCCAACCCCCCTGCCAAAGCAGGCTCCCTATCTCATATCACATAGATAGGCATCCAGATGAGACTTGAATATCTCCAGAGAAGGAGACTCCACACACCCCAACACACTAGCGGCTGCAGCGAGTGGTCTGGCAGACCCTCCGGCTCGGGGTAGCTTCTGAGTGCTGAGGAGACTCTTGGTTCAGCTGCTTTTGGAAGCGCTGGTCTGCAGGAGTGGTGGAAAAACTCATGGACAGATGGAGTCAGGGCGGCTCAGCAGTTTTCTAAGGGGTGTCAGGGTCTGGGCCAGCATGGCCGGCTGTGGGCTATACCTGGGCAGAGTTAAAAATGCTTGTGGGTACAGGTGCACAGCATTGGTGAAGCCACACTTCGAGTGCTGTGTCCAGTTCTGGGATCCTCACCATGAGAAAGACATGGAGGTCCTGGAGCGAGTCCAGAGAAGGGCAACCAGGCTGGGGAAGGGACTGGAGGGCAAATCCTCTGAGGAACGGCTGAAGGAGATGGGGATGTTTATCCTGGAGAAGAGGAGGCTGGGGGGAGACCTTATCACCGCCTACAACTACCTGAAAGGAGGTTGTAGAGAGGTGGGCGATGGTCTCTTCACCCAAGTGACAGGAGATGGGACAAGGGGAAATGGCCTCAAGCTGTGCCAGGGCAGGGTCAGATTAGATGACAGGAAAATACATCTCCTAGCAGATGTGGAACAGGCTACCCAGGGAGGGGGTTGATTCACCACCCCTGGGTGTGTTTAACAGACGGGTAGATGAGGTACTTAGGGATATGGTTTAGCATAAGATGGGAACAGTTGCAGTTGATGATCTTAAAGGTCTTTTCCAACCTTGTGATTCTGTGATTCTCTGGGAGCTGCCTGCAGCTTGGCAAGAAGCATTTGTCCTGTGGAGGCACGCGGTGTTACTTAACCCTGACCTGGGAAAGGCTCATCTTGGTTTCCAGTGTGAGTTCTTTGGTATGAGCCGTGGTTCACACAACATTCTGTGTGCAGTCTCAGAAACCTCCAAGGCACTTTCCATAAAAACCAAACCATGCAGCCCATTCATTCCAGTGCAGAACTTTGGGGCTCTTCCTGACTTCTTTCTGCTCAGCCATTCAGCATAAGATGGACTCAATAAAGCTCATTAGAGCAGTTTATTGCCTTAGCTATGAGCCTTCATGTATTAATATAAGATTTTTGGAGCACAAATATGGATTAAATAAATGTCTGACAAGGCTGGAGAGATCAAGTGATGATGCTGGTTCTTCTCCCAAAGGTTTTCAGCCATCTCAGACACGATAGTCTGATCTTTAACCAAGGCAAGAGTTTTGCCTGGGTAGTTTCTAGTCATGCTAATGGGACCTGTGAAAACCTTGTGTGTACCAGCAGCAGAAGTGGCCCCTTTTTCAAAGGGAATGGTTTGGATTGTTTCTTAGTGCATTACAATAACCAGCCACAAGACTCAAGTGCTTTTTTGGTCCCACTTTCCCTCCTCTCCTCACATCTTTATCTCTCCACACCGTAAAAATACTGTGTTTTAAAATGAAATGGGGGAGACAGAAAACAGGAGAGACCTGTTTTGCATAGAGGGAGGAACATGTGTTAGGAATAAAGACTGGGAATGGGCAAACATATTGAACACATCCATACCTTCCCTCTCCCCCTTTTGCACCCTCGCAGGCGAGCGGGCGTGAAGCTGCTCTCCTGTCTCGCCTGGCTGGGAGGGGGCTTGGTTAACGCCTGCAAAATCAAGCCCCCCTCTTCCCAAGGGAGGGGTTGGGTGGGCTGGGAGTGGAGTGGAAGTTTTTTCCACCTGGGGTTGTTTTGGGTGGATGTGAGTGTGTTTTTTGGTACTTTTATTGGAGCTGAATACGCTGCTGGCACAAGCAGGTGAAATTCCTCTGGCAGAGCCAGAGGTGACCCTGGATGGGTTTTAAAGGGAGTGAGTTGTTCTCGTTGCTCCTGGGAAGGATGGAGAAGCTGGGTTAATCACGTTCATCCTCTGTAACGAGCCTGTTTAGGACATTCAGTAATCAGACCCAGGTCAGTTCTATGTGAACTCTGGTTGGCATGGGTAATCCAGCATGGATAACACAACTTTCCCATGGAAATGCTCAGGTGACTCACAAAAACCTTGATCCAACTTCTGACCTGTGCCACTCACCTGAGCTGGATCTGAAGCCATCGTGGCTGTGTCCATGCTGTCCTGCAGTGATCCTGGGGCAGGCAGAGCTGAAGAATGAAGGGTTTCAGGGAGTCTGACTCCATTGGGGCCTGTGCCTTCTTTTCTTCTTTGCCAAGAAAAATAAAAATATATTCCACCCACCAACTCCTTAAAAAGGGGGGGGGAAACTACAGAGATATTTTAAGTACTTGTTTTTCCTAAGGGAAAGAAATGCAATGTGGTTTCATTCTAGCCATGCAAATATTTATGTGAGCAAGAGAGAAGCAAGATCAGAGAGAAAAACTGGGTTTGGTTGCGACACAGGCTTTGATGCCAGAGATGTGGATTTACTCTTGGCTCCACCAGAGATGACCTGCGTCACCAGGAACCGGTCACGCTCACCTCTACACCCAGAGCTGCCCATCTGCTTGAACTGATGACAACCCCTTGTTTTTATCTTCATTTTAGGAAATCCATCGGGCTGGGGCAGCTGCAGGGTGAAAAAAAAAAGGAGCTTTTCAACTCCACAGGAACATCTGAGTGCTTAGGTGATGTAGTAATAGTGGAAAATTACAGCAATTTGAGTTAGGGAGGATACCTCCAAAATCTGTACAGTACCCTGCACACTGAGCTTGATTTGCTGGACTCTTCGAAGTGCTACTGTAATGCAAACAATGGTCTGCATTCAGTAAGTAGCTCCTCAAATTTCCTGTGGATATCCCCAGCAAATCTGTACTTAAATAAGCAATAGTTTCTTAATCCTGGGCTGCAAGTTGCTGGGGCAATTTGTACCCAAGGTGAACGCTGAGGTTAGGGAGATGTTGAGATGTATACAAGAAGCTTGCCATCCAAATTGTTTCCATCTGTTTGTATTACACCCTGCTCCTGCAGAATAAGCCAAACATTTTAGCTTTCAGCTATTTCCTTCTGGAGTCTGTAAAGCTACCTGTTCTCAGAAGCATCATTCAGTGTCTTTAAGTGCTTTAGTCTGATGTTTTTAACTATATTCAGCCGGTCAAGAAGCCACCTGTAAATAAGATAGGGAGGGTGGCTGGAAAACAATGGGAAGGCAGTTTGATGGAATGAAAAAATCCAGGCAGTTGGCATCACTCAAAGCATAAATACATTTTGGATATGCTAGAATTTCTTGACAGTTGTCTGGTTTTGCCCTGTGGGGGTTTTTTTCTACCTCTCCCCTGCCAAAATTGCCGGATCCACGGAATTTAGTAAACCGTGTATCACCTCCTGCCCAATTTCTTGTGCCCTGTCTGACCACCCTGGCACTTCAGCCCAAACAGCCCAGAGCTCAAACCTGTGTTGTTGGGGCTGTGGGTGACATGTCCACCCCCAGATCTAACAGAAATGAGCAAAAAGTGTGGGGGCAAAATACAGCAAAAGTCTTTTAAAGACCTTTTTTTTTTTTTTGACTTTTGCTCCAAACCCCAGAGCAATTCAGTATCTGCTCCAATCACCCTGTACCTTCCTCAGATCTTAAAGACCAGAAGGGATTGACTGGGAGAAGAGCTTCTTGAGAGCAGCCCTGCTGAGAAGGACTTGGGGATTGTGGTGGATGAGAAACTTAACATGAGCCAGCAGTGGCTCTTGCAGCTCGCAAGGCCAATGGGATCCTGGGCTCCATCAGCAGAGGGGTGGCAGCAGGGACAGGGAGGGGATTGTCCCTCTCTGCTCTGCCCTGGGGAGGCCCCATCTGGAGTCCTGTGTCCAGAGCTGGGGCCCCCAATACAAGAAAGATGTGGAACTGTTGGAGAGGGTTCAGAGGAGCCATGAGGATGATCGGAGGGCTGGAGCAGCTGCCCTACAAAGAGAGGCTGAGGGAGCTGGGCTTGTTCAGCCTGGGGAAGAGAAGGTTGCGGGGGGACCTCATTGCAGCCTGCCAGTCCCTGAAGGGAGCTTATAAACAGGAGGGGATTCAACTTTTTAAAAGGGTAGATAATGTCAGGACAAGGGGGATGGATTAAAGCTAAAGGAAGGAAGGTTTAGATTAGATATTAGGGGGAAGTTTTTTACAGAGAGAGTGGTGAGGGGCTGGAACAGGCTGCCCAGAGAGGTGGTGGATGCCCCGTCCCTGGAAGTGTTCAAGGCCAGGTTGGATGGGGCCCTGGGCAACCTTGTGTAGATCCAGACCTGAGGTTGGTGTCCCTGCCTGTGGCAGGGGGGTTGGAGCTCTATGATCCTTGGGGTCCCTTCCAACCCAGACCATTCTATGATTCTATGATTCTATGATTTCCTCCAGAAAGAAGTCTCTCCCATAATTGAATGTATTTCCTCCCAGAAGTGAAAAATATATCATGCCCTTTCTTTTTAGTTAATCTATTTGCATGTAGCTCTGAAGAGTGGTTTTTATATGCTAGTTGCCCAGTTGCCCAGACATATATGTTACCTTAAAAGAAAAGTAACTGATTTTTAGCCAAAAGGACAGGAGAAAGGTTAGGAATGTGCAACACAGTTTCTCATAACTTTGGAGGAGGCAGATGTTTCTCTTCTGGTTCCAACCTTCATTTTCTTTGCATGAAGAACGAGTTCTTTAAAAACCAAATAAATATCCCTTTGAGAAGAGCATGGTTCCCACTGTTATTCTTTAAATTAACTCTTTTGTGGCTGAGGCAGGGCTTAGCTTGTTGGATTTTATTGCAAAAATGGAAGAAAATGAGATTATAGTGTACTTTCTTTCTATAAATGGCTTCAGTTACTATGCTCAAGAACTGGTCAGAAGAGCAGCAACAGCAAACCCTCTGACATTTGACCTGATATGTATTTTTATTGCTCATTCTAAGTTGTGTAAATAGGACTAAAAATACTTTTTTCTTGCAATTAAGATTTCATAACTGTGAACAGAGCAGCACAGATTTCACCTGTGTGAAGGGAGTGGGGAGAAGAGTTGTAGCTGTTAGCAGTAGCCAAAGGCAGACTTCTACTGAGGCAGCAGAAGGGAAAGACAACCAGAAGCTGCTCCTCCTGGAAGAAGGATGGATGGTGCTGTCCCTGGCTGCAATGACTCATCTGTGCACTTAGGGCAAGCCATACCTGTGTTGGTGATGGAGACAGTAGGGTGCCCTTCACCTCCTCAGGCACTGGAACCAACACAGAGGGTAGGCTTAGATAAGGCTCCAGCAGAGAAAAGAGTGGGAGATGTCTAATTCCAGGTAAATATCCTTCCTCTGCTGTCAGTGGGGATGCCCCTGAAACTGATGCAGCTCATTCCATGCTCCTCAGCCCCTGTTTCCCAGGGAAGAGGACGGAAATGTTTACTAGGGCAGAAAGCCTGGCAGGGGAGACTATCTGTGTGTGGCTGGGAATGGACACTGGGATATCTCTAGGGCCTACTGAAGCAAGGCCAGGGGCTGGGGGTCACTGATAAGGTAACCTTGTCCATAGTTTGGATTTAGTCATTTGTCTTCATAGAGCCTGACTGATGGGAAATGTGGACAAAAGCCCCTGTGAAGCTCTGCTTGCCATATGTAGCTGTACAAGGCGACTGGCCTGTTTACCCACCACATCTCTGAGAAGCATTTGTTTCCTAAGTTTATAAATCAACATGGGGATCCCTTTCCAGAGGAGGGAGGAATAGCTGAGGAGTTATGGAAACCACTGTCTGAAGTGTATGTGTGTTTGGCCACGGTGGGATCAATGAACTCCTCCATCTTCCTCTCATCCCTGCTCCGTGCTGAGTGCTGGGCAATAAGGACTTTCAGAAGTCTCCACTGGGAAATCTTGGGAGGAAAGAGAAATGGGAAAAGGAGACAGGTAGAAAGTGCCACGGAGGGGTGAGACAGCAGTTGTCTCTAAGGAAGCCTGTAGTAGTCAGCGAAGCAGAACTAATGTGTGGAAAGATGTGACATTCCTTGTGTGTACTGAGCCCTGATGAGAATCTGGGCAAGCCAAAGCAGGATCTAGTGGTGTAACAGTCAAGGGGCAAAGTGTATATGGAGTCAAGACTAAAACTGTATCATCTAAGCAAGATCAGGCCTGAGTGGTTCAGCCTGCTGTCTCACAGAACCACTGGCTGCCCTGCCCAGGGAGCAGGGTCCTGGGCCCCTTCCCAAGAAACCTGTGCTGGGTTGAGATGAAGATGGGAGGGTAAAACTGGAGGGTTTTCCAGAGGAGAAAGAAGGCTTTTCACGTGTAAAATCGCAGGTGGCTCTTTAGGGCCGCCCGTGATTTATTGTTTCCACATTGTGGGAGTGGGGGGCTCCCAGCCCACCCACAGGCAACCTTTCTTTCCTGTAACAAACAGAAGAACAGAAAACATACGAGTGAGTCCCACATGTTCATACTCAGCTGACTTCTTCCTCACCTCTGTGATCAGCAGTGTCCTTCTGCTCAGCTCCATTTCCAGCTGAAGGAGTGTTTGGTAGCAAAGTACTGAGTCTGCTGGGACATCTGTGGACCTTGTGCCCTTACAGAGATATATGGCACAGTGAGACAAAGTGGTTCAGTTCCCCTTCCCAAAACATCTTTATCTTTTCTTGTTACAAGGAAGGGTTTCCATGCTGGCCATAGCTCTGGAGGTTTTACAGTGAACATTTACAGTATTTTCTTCTGCTCTCTCACATTTCCTTCTAGACTCTCCTAAGGGAGATACCTCTGGCAAGAATCTCCTGGTTGGATATCAGCCCCACTGATCAAGGGGAACCTGGGGCTCAGTTGCCCCATTCTGCTTGGTTTTTTCACCTAGGGCTTTCATGTGATCTCACCTGAACTTCTGGCAAACTCTAGCTGCGTGCAGAGGCATTTCTGCCACTTCTGGGTGATATTTTTCATTGAGCCACTTGAGACTGAAGAACCTGTTTCCTGTTTAGAGCTCAGAGAGCTCAGCCCAGCCATTTCCTTGCTACGGGGTTTGGAAAGGATCACCATTTACATCCTTCCAAGCACAACGGAGGCATCTGAGTTCACATCTGACAGATTGGTACAGATGGATCTGCCTGTTCCTGCCTGTGTTCTGCCTGAGTAGGGTCAGGGATCCTGGCCAGATCCAGTGCTGTGTAAAGACCAGTTCAGTGCACGCATGATTTCACCCTACCGAGGTATGTGGCATCAGGCCTGGAGATGATGTCTGCAGCATAGACATCAGCCCTGTGTTGCTTTGCACGTGCCCTGGGTAAACCCCTGTACTGGGGCATAAGGACTCCAGACTGGCCTGTTCCTCACACGATTAGCAAAAGGCCAGGCACAAAGTCTGGGTTCCTGCTCCAGTTGTCTTGAAGGCAACTTTTCTGCCCACAAAGCCACAGGGCTCTAGCAGACCAGAAAGGATGGTTACATCTGAGGCTCTGCATGTGGATGTGCCTGTGTCTCTGTAAATCTGGGTGCTTTTTGGCTGGTTTGCACCAATGCATTTCCAGAAAGTGCTAATCCTGCATAGCCAGGGTGAAGTTTCCATGCATGGGTTAAACCAGAGGTTGTACCAGCTTACCCAGGGAGGTTTTCTGAATGCTTTGTAAGGCAACTGGTGAGACAGGACTCTGCAGGAAAGCTGAAGAGGTGCCTAGCTCTGGGTTTGTTTTACACGCTGCATCTTTCCAGGTAACACACTTCTGAGGCCCAGTGCAGTATACTGAAGTGCTGTGCGTGACCTCTTCTGACAAAGGGGAAGTGGTTTGGTTCCTCACAGCTGCAGTTGAGGTACTGCACTCTGTAATCTTACCATCAAAACCCCCCATCTGCCCTTACATTGCCATCATATCTATTTGACGCTGCTGTGAGGCAACAACAACTCCATTCTCCTTCAGACCCCAGGAAAGATTTCTGTAGAATTTAGGAGAACTTCTGCCACAACCTAAGTAAAAATGGGTGTCTGTCCTGCTCTGACACCACTGAGGAGCATTTCAAAGGTTATCTAGAAGTCATTTTTGTACAACTCTACCAGCTTAGTTTAGTTTCATCCTGAAGGATACTTCCACTTAAGAGAGTACTGCTGATGCTGAAAGGTATAGAGTGTCCTGGAACTGGAGGAAGTTCTTTCACATATAAATGTCTTATTAAACCTTAGCACACATCTCTTAGCAGGCAAAAAGTCCATGCCCTGAGATCTGAAAAAGCATTCTGTGTTGCAGAGGGAAGGATATTATATTCAATAAATCATATGGAACTATTTATCAGCAATCACTTCTTTAACTTTTCCACAGTCTTCAGTTTCAAAGCACATTTTGAAGTGACTGAAGTTTGTATAGAGCAGTTTATTTAAAAAATTATTTTAGGAAAATTACCTCAGGGTTGATTGTGTATTTATGAAGGGTTTCTCTTTTCTTTTTTTTAAAAATATTAACATAATGTAAGAAAATGGCTTTATTAAGAACAGTGGAAAAATGTGTAGAGAAACAGAAAAGATTTTGTGGCAGCCAGTCTGCAGTGGGAAAGGTTATGCTTGTCATGCAGTCACAAATGACAAAGTCAGTGGCAAGATCCTGATTTCAGTGGGCTTTGGATCGGGTTTTATTAGTGTGGGATTGTCCACAGCAGAATCATAGAATCATAGAATGGTCTGGGTTGGAAGGGACCCCAAGGATCACAGAGCTCCAACCCCCCTGCCACAGGCAGGGACACCAACCTCCGGGCCTGGATCGACTCAAGGTTGCCCAGGGCCCCATCCTACCTGGCCTTGAACACCTCCAGGGACGGGCCATCCACTACTTCTCTGGGCAGCCTGTTCCAGCCCCTCACCACTCTTTCTGTAAAAAACTTCCCCCTAATATCTAATCTAAACCTCCCTTCCTTTAGCTTTAATCCATTCCCCCTTGTCCTGCCATTCTCTGCTCTTTTAAAAAGTTGAATCCCCTCCTGCTACACCTCTGTCCTCCTCAGTGACGGGATTTAGATTTCTCTATTTTTCTCTCCTCCTTTTATTAACCTCATTTACCTACCTCATCCTCCTTGCCTGCTGTTGTCTCCTTATCCCAAAGCCTCCCCTGATCTCCAGTTAAAAATGAAAGTAAAAGGCTCAGGGTTTAAACAAGCAGATGGTTTTTTACCCTGCAACAATCATTGCATGATCTCTGGTAAATCCACGCTGGCCGCGTTGTGTCCCGGCCATTGTTCACTCTGGGGGCAGTCATGGTCTGCTGCAGTTTCCTGATGGTGTCTTTCAGTACACAGCACAGCGTGGTGCTCATAGTGATGACTTTGGGATTTTCTAAATCATGAAATAAATCTGATGGTGAGTATTTGGTATGTGGTGTACAATCAGCTGGATTATGGCTTTTCCCAGCACGGCCAGTGTGTTTATAGCAAGCCCACAGAGGCTGGAGTGGAACCAGCTTTTGGCTGTAGATAGATTGTAGTGGGCTTCATGGTTGTTTTATTGGTTTGTTTGGGGTTTTTTTAGTGTTTTCCAAATACATGGCATCTATCTGAGCCATGCTGGTATTCCATGGGCTTAGCTTGGGGTCTACAAATACGAGCCCTGACATGCTGGGATGTGAAGGTGCAGTTTGGATGCCATAGGGGCCAACAGGGCCCTTTCCCAGGCATCCGCGACTGATGAAAGGGAAATTGTTTGCAGTGACTTGGAAGGGATTAAGTAGACAAAATATGAATGTTTGAATAAAATAGTAGCCACAGCTCTTGTGTAGACAGTAAACAATGGTTTATTGACAGTAAACTCTTATGGTAAAATGTCTTGAATCACTTATTTCCTGAAAGGCTCAGGCAGGGTGTCTTTGGTCACTCACACATGTTTTGTACTTATCTCAAATCAAAACATCCTGATTTCCAGTCTCTGGAACACATTACTTGTCCATGCTTCCCCTGTTTGAATTAAAGGTGGCAATCCCAGCTGTGCACTCATCAAGGCTGTTTTAGGTAACATCTATGACTTGAGAAAAAGCTCTGGAGAGATGAGACTCCGGGATCTGTGTGGCAGAAAACACCCTTGGACTGGGCTTGACAAAAGGGAGTTGTGCTGTTGGATAGCTCTTCTTGGTCCCCTTCTGCTTAGTCTTTGGTGCAATTGCTGTGAAGGAATAGAGTGCTTTGTCTCTCAAGCAGGAGCCTCCAGACTCTTCCACGTCCTAGTTAAGCTTCCGTGGCTTGATGACCTTCCCTGAAGGTTTCCATCGTGTCACACCACTGCAGAGGGGAGCCAGCCTGAGTCCCTGTCTGGGTAGTCACCTCTGTGTCAGCTTGGTGAGTACAGAAGGGTCATCTGCTGGGTGATGGTGTGCTGCTGGTCGGTGTGAACAATCAGAATCTTCTGAGAGTCAGTCTTTGCTCTGGTCTAGAAACTGCTGCTCAGGTTCAAGAAGGCCACTGTTGGATCAAATGAGTCCTGACAAGTATTCAGTTGGTTTTTCACCTTCCACGGTCCCAAAGCTTAAAATAAAAACCTCAAACAAGCCAGCTGATATGCTGGATAGAGGGGACTGGTCAGGCTTCTGCAGGCCAGAGCATCAGCTGATATCCACTGACTCCTCAGTACAGCTACAACAGTTAGCCCCATCTAGGACTGTAGCTGTGTACCATCTTCTCAGAGATGGTACAGATGACTTTCCTTTCTCAGGAAAGCTGCAGGAGACCTCAGGGAAATTGTCAGCTACCAGAAATACAGGGACAAGATTTTTCCTCTGTTCATACTTTATGATGAGTCTAGTAGCAGATCTCAAAGTCGCCGTTAGTGGACAAGGACTTCTTGGGAGGATAATTTACCTGCCTCATCATCAGTATCTGGAGAAAGAATTAAGGGAATTCTGGTTAAATCTGGGGCTAAAGGAGCAATGGCAGCAACCACGATGCCTCATGTCAAATGCTCTTTTTTCTCTGTAGTACACCAACCTAAATCCCTCATTTTCTAGGTGGTCTGTTAACAGATGTAAATCCCTCTCCCACACAATAGGGTGGGGTATCAGTAACCAGAGTGTTTGTTTCGGGTCCTTTGGTCCTGAGGTGATGCCAAGGCATCTTTTCTGGCTGAAGATGAGCTCACTGATGAGGTTACTGGCTCCCAGCCACATCCCCCTGATCTCTAACTGCCCCAGCCTCAAGTGTGCAGGTGAAGCTGCATTGGAACTTGCTCTCTACTGTGATACTGTCAAAACGAGCCAGAAAAAACCCAGTTCTACTAGATGTATTTGAGGGATCTGGTTGTTATGGTAGCAGTGGCTTTAGGTGTGATTGCACCATCAGTTGTGCTGGTGGACCTGATGGGAGGGCAAAGGAGTAACCAGGGATGCACTTAGAGTAAACCCAGGCAAACTGAACTCACTTCCACCCATGCAGAGACGTGTGAAGGAGACAGACATAGGCTGTGAGCACACTGAGTGCTCCTTGGATGGGTGACAACTGCTCTGTGGTACCCAGCCATGCGCTGACTCCTGTGGGCTGTGCACAGGTAGCATGTCCATCTTCTGTTGCAGAGCAAAATGACCACAGGTCCTTCCCCTGGGCTAGGAAGACGTGCACATCAGCCAGTAAGGGTCACCCAGGGCATTGCCCATATGTGGGGCAGTGCTGGGTGGCTCCTACATGGGTGCTGTGCAGGTGCCCCCTGCAGTGATGGAGCTCCATTGAGCCTGTTCATTAGGAGGAGACCACAGGGCTGAGGTTGGAAGCTGGAGGGCTGGACAGGGCTGGCAAAAAAAAAAAAGCAGTGGGGAAGGACCAGATGGTGGGGGGCTGCCTTGCTTCTTCCTCTTTAGAAACAAACCCCTTCGCTGAGATTTTACCCGCGGTCCCGAATGGCCCAAAGCCTGGGCTGCTCCTTTCCAAACTCCTCCTTGCAGCCCTCAACAGTCAAAGGACTCAAATCTGTGATGCTTCCAGCTTGCTTTTTCCAGGGAGGGACTTGCTGTGACCCTCCCTCGAGGGCCCTGGCCTCAGGAGGTGCAGAGTGCTGAGCACTCTGTCAGCTGTACCCCAAGTGGGTTGTGTTTAACGGTCTCCGCTGCTGTTTATCTTCCCTAATGCGCTGCGGCTGGTGTTTGTTGCCATTAAAACTCCATTTGTTTGGAGGATCTTTTCAACAAACTGAAATCCAATAAATCATGAGTAAAATATTTATTGTTTCAACTGGATAAGAAGGAGTGGACAAATTTGTATTTCTTCAGCAGCATGTTAAATGGGAGACCACGGGGCTGCGTTACCCACAGGACTCTGTCCCCAGAAGAGCGATTAGTTGGCTGGACAGGACTGGTTGCAGTGACAGCTTCAAACTGGGAAGCAGAAGTGGAGCAGAAATACTCTTAAGTACTCCAGCTTTATCCTGTCTACCCATGTAATCACATCCACAGATGATGGTAGTGAGCTCAGGGCTTGTGGATTAAAACTGTCAAAAATACAAGCCTCTAATGCCTGAGTTAGAGATCCTGGGTGAATAAACTGGTCTCACTTATGCTGGTGGCAAAGCTGCTATTGTCTGAGGTCAGGATTTCACTCCAGGTCTGGTTTAGTTCACAGACAGTAGCAGACTCCAAGCTCCTCATCCTGCTGTAGGGTATGTTACACTAGCTTGTGGTGGGACAACTGACATGGAGATCTGGAGCGGGCTGTGGAAAATGTCATCACAAGCATCATTGCATTAGAGCTGTGTGGCTTTGTTTGTTTGTTGAATAGTGAACTTGATTAAAAATAGTGTGGGATTTAGGGCTGTGCATGTACTTCTGCGTTCAGCCAGTGGCTTTGGCTGAAAATGCAGAGGGAAACATGGGAAAGTCAGTCAATGATTTCAGCACTTCAAATACAGAATATATCCCCTCCTCACTTGGAAATGATGGTTAGGTTTCTAATGGGACATTTTTTTCAGTGCCAGAAACACAATTTTGCTTTTGGACTGATCTGAAATGAGCTAATTCTGAAATCTGTCCATGAGACTATGGCAGAATCTCTTCATTGTCCAGTTTGGAGCTCCAAGGACAGGTGTGAAGTGTGGATCCAAACATTTAGGAGATGTAGCAGGCTGGATGTATCCAGTGTTTTAATTAAGAACTGGTACATGTCTATACCTGTGGCAAAATCTGTCTCTTCAGTAAGGAAGATGCCCTTCTGCACCTGCAAACCAGACCCATAGACATTCGTGCATGGAGTGGACCTCAATTTCAAGGTGCTCAGTGACAGGACAAGAGGCAATGGGCACAAACTTGGATATAGGAAGTTCCACCTAAACATGAGGAGGAGTTTCTTTACTGGGAGGGTGGCAAAACACTGGGACAGGCTGCCCAGAGAGGTCGTGGATTCTCCATCTCTGGAGACATTCAAACCCTGCCTGGATGCTGTCCTGTGCAGCCTGCTCTGGGTGATCCTGCTCTGGCAGGGGGTAGGACTGTGTGACCTCCAGAGGTCCCTTCCAACCCCTGTCATTCCACGATTCTGCAATCCCTCATCCTGCATGATAGTTTCCACCCCACCAAGTCACAAAAGCCATCTCCTTCAGTAGTAAGGCCTCTAGGTGCTACTATAATACCATAAAAATGCAGGATCCTAGATAAAATAAGTCAGTGTCCCATCTGTCAAAAACAGGACGTGCGGCAACCCTTCCCAGTGAGTCATCTGTTCAGCATTCTCAAGTCTTTGAGACCTCTGCACTCACCAGGGAGCTCTGACATTTACCAATGTTATCTTTCTTATTTCAGTTTTGGCACCTTCTTCCTTTCCTCAGAGACTGAACTGGGCAAAAACCACATGAAATGAGCGGCAGACATAATCTGTCATCTTTTTCTGAAAGGTTACTGGGCTCCAGTGTGTTGTTTGGCCACAGATGGTGGTAACTTCACCAGAAAAACACACACACACACACAGAATAACCCCATAGTGAAGGAATTGTTAACTGGGCAGAGTTTTCCATGAGGGGTCCATTTATCGAAGAGGAAGAGTAATCCTTATTCATAGTGACTTTTGGGATGACTAAACCCTCAAGAAGCAGATTAGAAACTCTTATGAAATGCTTTGCTTACTATCATTTACTGTGAGTCAGCAAAAAAGTCATCACCCCATTGGCAACATTCCCTCTGAGGTCAAGGGAGCTGGGGTTTCACCCCTGGAAGTCCTGCTCCACAGGGGGGGCTCTCCATCAGTCTGTCTCCATCCCTTTTCACTTCTGTGAGCAGTTGAGAGTCTACTTACAGTGTTTCATAATACAGGAACAAAGGGGTTATTCAGTGCAAATGAAGGAGGGAGAGATTTAAAGCAGATGAGAGTAAATACTTGCTGCACAATAATGTCAACACCTGGCTTTTTATTGTCAGTAGACGTCAAAGTGCTTTACAAGAGTGGCCAGTACCAGCATCTCTGTTTAACAAAGAGACAAAGAAAGATAGCACTACTTGTTGAAGGTCATCAAGCAGACAATGCCAGGAACAGAGTGGAAAATATCCTCCTACACCATGCAGTGGCTTCTGGTTAAAATCAAATTACTTTTATGCTACAGAGCTCATTGCTCCAGGTCAGCATGACACCAAGAATTCAGGGGTATGGACTGTTTATGTGGAGAACAAGCACATGGCACTGGAAAGATGTTAAAAAAAAGAATTCAGGTCAGACAGCAGCTCCTGTTCTTGTAGCAATCTGTCTGATGCCAGAGAACAGGGCCTCTCTGGCTGGGTGACAGGTCTCTTTTTAATGATGATGCGGAGCACAGAGCTGGTTTCTGCCAGTCAGGGTTCTCCTGAAATCCCTGCTGACTGTCCCAAGTATTTGGTGGCCTGTGTAGGAAGGGAGCTGTCATTTTGGGAGTCTACCTTGTCCAAGGTGAGTAAAGGTGTTCTTGGTTCCCACCAGAAATATGCCCCCATAATTCCCATCCTGGAGTTATTGAGGAATGGACTGAGGCCTGAGCTACGTGTTCTTGTGAGGCTTCAGGGCTTACCCAACCAAGCAGGCAGGACTCAGGAATCCTTACACCTCCACACCAGATCTGAATCTGTCCTTTCAGGTGCATTCCAGGAGGCTTTTGCCAAACCCATAGTGGGCTCAGCTGAAGATGAGAGGGTTGTCCTCCCATACCCATGCACATTCACACAGGGAGAGTGATCCTTGTTCTCCAGCTGAGCTACTGCCCCTCCTTTTACCTCTCTTCAAGAAGCTTGTGCCCCTGGTAGCCCATTAACCCTTCCCAGACTAACATGGGTTTGCACATGTGCTTTTTAGTGGCATAATTCTTGGCAAGAGAGGCAAACCTTAATATTGCTGTTGGGCCTATGTGCATGTCTGTTGTTCATCATGTGTAAATTAGATGGAGTACCCTGAGCTGGAGAGAGGGAGACTAATGATTGCCATATTGTTTCCAGCGGTTGTCAAGCAAAAGAAGCTGTTTGAACTTTCCCCCAATGATGCTTCAGCCTCTTGCAGTGATTTTTGAATCGTGGTTTTCTACCCTTGGCAAGGTGATTGTATTTTGTAATGATGCCTTTGCCCCCTTTCCCTTCCCAGGGGAGTGGGTGAGCAGAGTGAGGGAGGGGAGACAGGGAGAAGAAACTACAAAAACTAGTTCCATGTGCAGCAGTACGAGGCGTGGTAGCTGCTTCTCTTCCTCCTCCTCTAGTTTCCAGCAAATTCCCATGTGCTTTCAGATATTTCGTTATGCTTGGATTTTAATTCCTCTTCAATGCACATATTGACATGTTTCTCCCCATCTATCTCTATCTCCCCAAGCTGGGCTTGTTCAGCCTGCAGAAGAGAAGACTACGGGGGGACCTGATTGCAGCCTGCCAGTCCCTGAAGGGAGCTTATAAGCAGGAGGGGATTCAGCTTTTAAAAAGAGCAGATAATGGCAGGACAAGGGAGAATGGTTTAAAGCTAAAGGAAGGAAGGGTTAGATTAGATATTAGGGGGAAGTTCTTTACAGAGAGAGTGGTGAGGGGCTGGAACAGGCTGCCCAGAGAAGTAGTGGATGCCCTGTCCCTGGAAGTGTTCAAGGCCAGGTTGGATGGGGCCCTGGGCAACCTTGTGTAGATCCAGGCCTGGAGGTTGGTGGCCCTGCCTGTGGCAGGGGGGTTGGAGCTCTATGATCTTTGGGGTCCCTTCCAACCCAGACCATTCTATGATTCTATGATTCTATTTCTGTCCTCCTTTACCCAGTAAAATGATCCCGCTGGGAAGGCAGAGGTCCAAATAGAAGGTGAAAGGAAGGAAAGCTTCTTTCTTCATAACTGGAAGCAGAGTGATTGATGGTGTGTGACTCTGAGGCAAAGACCCTCTCTGGGGTGGAGATCGTAACCTCATTCTTACCAAAAGGACGGGCAAGAGGTTGAAGCTAAGAATGGGGACTGCATTTGGAGCGGTGCTTGTCTGGCCCTCTTCCCAAAAATCAGGAGAGAAGTGCTGCAGTAGGCATTGTTTCCATCCTACAGGATATTCCAAGTGCTGTGCTTGGTGACTGAGGAAGAGACTGTGTCCTGCTACAACTGCCTGGCCGAGCCGACAGTGACCGGAGCCAACCTTCTCACTATCGCTTTCAAAACCTGCACCTGGGTCTGTCTTGCTCCACAACCATGAAATGGACAGTGGAAAAAGCAGCAGAGAGTTGAGAAAATCCCTCCCATTGTTTGGATTGTTGGTAATGAATCGGAGGGAGTGGAGAAGGCCTGCCTTTTTGGCAGGGCGATCCCACCATTTTGATAGAAGAAATGAGAACAGTCACTAGGATAATCAATCAGGCCTCCCTGGGGATGGAGTAGAGTCCCAGAATCACTGGAGGATTTCAAGATGTGATTGCACAGGGTGCAAATAATCTCATGTAGGCTTCCTTTCCCTCAGAAGGCTGGACCAGATGATCTCTTCAGATCCCTTCCAAACCGCGCTGAGCTGTGATTCTGTGATCATCAACATGTTGGTTGGCTGGGTGTGTAATATTTTCTAATCAAAGGTGTCCTTCAGTTCTTGCCACGAGTGAATCCATGCTTTCCTCTATTATCTAGGCCTTTAAAATCTTACCTTGCAGGTTTAGGGGCAGTTGAGAGTCCCCTTAAGATTACCTACCTGGCTGTCATCTGATAGGCTTTTCTCTCAGCTCTATGATTTGATCAAAGGTGGGGCTCTGGAACCTGCAGTGGGTGGAAAACTTGCATTGCTGCAGGAGAACAAACTGTGGAAGCTCACCTTCTGAAGGACCTTCCCTCTGATGAATAGTCTGGCTCAACCTGGTGGCTTCCTGGATTTGGAGACATGGAGATCTGAACTGTACCCCCAGTGCTGCTCTGCTGTGTTTGGTACCTCAGCTCAACTGCACGTAGGACGTGTGTGTGTGTGGGTTGGTTGTTGTTTTCAATCTGATAATCCAGAATACACTGCTGGAAGTCCCTAGGACAGTTTGAGTCAAACCAGAAAATTACAAACCAGCACCCCTCACCCCCTTGCCACCTCTCTTTGATTTGATGGGAATTAAATTACCAATGGGAAAGCCCTTTAGTTGGAAAGCATTCTCAGGGGAGAAATGTTGAAGGACAAGGTCATGAAAGCTGAGACAAGATGTAAGAGTGTCATAAGCACAGAGGCCAAACTGGAAGAGAATAGAGAGCTGGCCAAGAAAATGTCATCGGTGGCCCTTGTGAACACTGCTTTGTTGGAACAGGGAGGATGGAAATCATCTTGGAGATGATCCAGGATGCTGGAGATAGGGAATACACCTGCTGTGCTTATCTTGTCCTTGACCACAGATGAATCCAGATCCTCCGGAAGCTTCTGAAATAAAGGAGGTCCCAGGAGCCTTATCACTGTGAACATCTCAGCAAGGACCTTTGTTCTTTAAATTGCAGAGAATTTTGAAATCTAACACTGGGGATAAGTCAGCTGTCTGAGTAGGTTTTCACATCGTTGGTAATATTTGAGTGTGTTAATTTGCCTTCAGCAGATAAAATTGGCCACATCTCAAACACTGGGAATCCAAGTGGAGGCAAAGATGGCAGGCAGAGCTTGCAAGGGTTGTGGGAGGAACCAGATCAAGGAGAAAAGTGAGCAAAATTGATGACATCTATAATGTGGTCTGATAGCTTAGGTGGGTAAAGATTGTGCTTGGAAGAGGTCATGAGTTTCCTGGCTTCACAGAAGACCGTGAAGACAACATCACTCAAAGCCTTCTATCCTCCAGGATGCAATTTCCTCCCTGGTCTACTGACAGATCCTTTTCTGCTGTGTATATTTTTCTTTCAACCAGCTCAGCACAAGTACTGAAAACTGGCAAAGCAGCTCAGAACAGTGAGAGATCTTGTACAAATTCCTGCTTCCTTCCCAGGTTGTTGAGACATGCTGTAACAGAAGATTACAGATGAAAAGGGCATTTTCTGTCAAAGATAATAAAAGTTTTCCACAGCTGACCAACTGCAGTGCATTCGTCCTGGCAGGTCCTGAAACCAACATTTTAGTAGTTCTCCAGAGAGCCAATTAACTTGAATACTGGCACAGCTTGCATGATAACCTTGACTTGCTTGCTTTAATGAAAGGAGGGCTGGAGTGGAAGCTATGGGTTTGACCATTCATCTTGATGGCTACATGGTGCAAACCTCCTGTTATGTAACAAAATACCCAGACCTTCTGTTTATGACTCCTTATTTACCCCTGCAGACTCAGAGACCCTCAAAAGAGTCTCATAAATTGCAGTGGGGATTGGCTATAACAGGCTGAGTTCCTGAAATCATTCCTTAGGGAAATTCTTTCCTGAATGCATGCCCAGTGGGAATGCCAGCTGCTTTATCAGCCGTTACTAGTCTTGGGGTCCCATGGCCAGTGGGGTCATGATTATTCCACTCTCCTCTATGGGCCTGGGCATTTGCATTTCAGCTGTCATGCAAGCACAGGCTTTGAGTTGAGGTTTGGCTTTTAGGGTGTGTTTTGGTGAGTTTGGGCTGTGCCTCATTGCCCAGTTCAGATGTGCCTACTGTGCCCATTGCTTGGTTTTGTAGAGAAACTGCTAAGGTGAGCATGAAAACCAGGCTCAGGCACGGTGCTCTTGGGAGGGGTGGCAGGGTGACGCTCAAAATGTCTTCAGAAGAGAACCAAATCCTTTCAAACTGGACAGATCTAGCATAGGCATGCAGGAATGTCAATATACATCCTGAAACTGGCTGTTCCTTAGCCGCAGGTGGTTGATTTGAGCCTGAGCTGGAGCAGCGTGACCAGAAGAATTGTGTGTGCCTCATGCAAAAGGCTGTTCTAGGGACCTGCTGTGTAGACACAGCCTTCTCTACCCAGCCAAAAATTAATGTGCTAGCTGGTGCTGTGAAAAGCTTGCTGCTCCAGAGGTTGTGCATTCCCTCAGTGGATGTCTTTATAGCTTCATGTGCCTCTGAGAGTAGAATCAGCAGACATTTGGCTCTCACAGATCAGGAAACGTGTAGTGCACAGGTCAGGGACAGATGGCTGCTTTCAGAACAGCTCTGCTGGCTGAGGGAGCACCACACTTGTAGCTCTTCTGAGGGGACAATAGTCTGAGTTCCCTTCCAAGGTCTTTAAACAACAGTGGTTCGATGTAACCTCACTATCTGAGTCAGTCATACATAGCTACAGCTCATGCTGCTCTCTAAAACCAATACGGCTCCTTGAAGCGTGGGGTCCCCCTGAGCACTCCTCACTGAGAGCAGGCTGGGTTCTGGGAAATGCCCTGACAGGGTTCTGCTGCTGTCACTGCTTTGGGCAGCAGCAGGGCAGTCTGTGGAGGCAGCCTTGGCTTCTCAGCAGCAGTCTGTGCAGCTGTGTGGGGTCTCTGTCCTGGCCTCCTGTAACGCCTGACTCATGTCTGGAATAGTGCATCACCATCAGCTCACCTGAAATCACTTCAGGTTGTCCTTGCTGCTAGTAGAAGATTGGATTAAATGACTCTCTCCCAACCCACAGGAGTGAAGGGCAGCGAGCTCAGGACCCCTGCAGCACAGGCTACCTCTGTGTCTCCCTGAGATGAATAGGTGCATTGTGTGGGCACCCAGAGGCCCTGACAGACAGTCCCTAGCAGACATCTGAGCTCTTACTGTCCTCAGCCATCCGCCTGTGTCTCTGCCAGAGGATATCACACTTGTAGCAGCAGGAGGGAAGGTGTGAACTGGAGCAGCTGAGGGTGCTTGAATTGTTTGTTTCTACAAGCTGCGTGTCTTGGGCCAGTCGTGGTTTAGACCATCACAGCCAGTTGCTCAGATAATGGGAGACAGAGCTCCAACTTCATGCAGCCAAGCTTGGAAAATGAAGCCAAAGTGACTTGAGCTTGACTTGAGTGTGGAGAAGGGATGCTGCAGCCCTCCGTACCGTCTGAATGCTAAACAAAGCAGAATGTGGCCCAGAAACCAAATGCTTAAACAGCCTCCCACCTCTAAATATTAGCTTTGAATTGGCTTTGATTTTTATTGCATATTTGTCCACAGCAGCTGTCAGAAAGTTTAGATGCTGGAATTACAGCTGGAATAAATACATCCTTCCAAGGCCTCGCCGTGGCTCGACCCGTTGGGAGTTTATGTAACAGACTGAGTGGTACAAAAACTATGCAGAGAGAACATTTTGCTTCCTGGAGATTTCAGCTGGGTTTGACAGCTCAGTGCTGACTCACTGTCAGGACTGGCTTTATGTCTTGGTATAGCTCTGTAAGTGCCCAGCAAGCCCAGCCATCGACATTGCCACAAATGGATGTGAAACCTGACTGTTACCATCCTAAGTGACTTCTTGCCTTGGCAGTGCAGCTGCATTCAGCCAGAGGCCAACTTAGAGCAAGGCAGTAGGTGAAGAAGCAGAAAAGACCCCAAAGTGGTCTCCAAATGCTGTACCAAGGTGAAGGTTTCTTTTTTAGTGCTATTTTTAACCAATACTCTAATTTTATCTAGTTTCCTTACATAACTTTCGGAGTTACAGCTGAATAAACTTCCAGGGAAGAGAAGTTTTTTCTATTAGAGCTCCAACTTTCTCCAGCCTGATTCTCTGAAATCATCCACAAAAGGCTTCCAAGGCATGTGTGCAGTATGGGTCCTGTGTCTATCAAGACAGAGATCCAAACTCCCTCACAGCTGAGGTTGTCCCTCATTCTGGAGACAGCAAAAAGAAGTTATTTTGTTTGTGTTGCTTCTGGCAAGAAAATGCAGTTTGTTGACAGCGATGGAGCAGTTTCCAGGTGGGTTTGGTTAGATGGGGTTAGCACACCAGAAGCACTTCTGCACTCCTGGCCTGCCCCTGCTGCCCCTGCCTGCATCTCCTGAGCTCTGAGCACATGAACAGCGAGCTGAGGTGGCTCTGTCTGCCTCCCCTCCAGCCAGTTCAGGGCTGGCAGTGGGACATGATGGAGACAGCTGTAGCTCTCTGCTCAACCCGAGCTGGTGGCTGTCCCAGGCAGCTGCCTACTCTGCCTGCACCCAGAGCAGAGACCTTTGGTACTGTGAGGGTCAGGGTGTAGCTAAGGTTAACTGTGTTCTGGCTCTTCTCTTGTCCAGGGGCCATGGGAGGAAGATCACGAGCTAGGAAAATGTTGAGGATTTTCTAATGCTCTCTAGGGACCAGGTGGATCCCTGGCTGCTGTGGGATATGGCCAGAGAAAGCCTACCTTGTCTTTTCCCAGTTCCCTTCCCATGTTTACATCTGCAGGAAGAAAATCACCAGAATCCAGGCCAGATGTCTTCTCCAGCCCCTCCCTGCATCTAAATGTGGCATCCTAGACAAGCCAGTCTGCTGACCAGCCAAGCGTGAGGGATGGGGAAAATGAGGGATAGAAGAAATGTGAACCAAACCAAACCCAACAGAACTTATAACTAGGAAAAGTGGCTGGAAAGTGATGCACCTGCACCTCTGCAATTCTCAGGGCTGGTGAATTAGCACGTTGTCTTGCTCTGTGTCTCCCCAAAACAGAACCTGCAGTTGGATGGCAGTTCAGGGTCTCTCTTATGCTAAAAACAGAAATCTGGCTAACATACTTCAGTAACTGCTAGCCAAATGCAAAGCCCAGTGAAGCCAAGGAAGGTCTTCCACTGACTTCTTTAGACTTTGGATGACTCTTAACTATATAAGCAAAATAACACACAGGAGTAATCAGCAGTTGTCCCTTCTTGGAGATGCATCAGCCCAGAGGGGCTGTGCTCTTGCATTTGTAACTGCATCTAGTTAGAGGGCTGGAGCAGCTCCCTTGTGAAGAGAGGCTGAGGGAGCTGGGCTGGTTCAGCCTGGAGAAGAGAAGGCTGCGGGGGGACCTCATTGCAGCCTGCCAGTCCCTGGAGGGAGCTTATAAGCAGGAGGGGATTCAACTTTTTAAAAGGATAGACAATGGCAGGACAAGGGGGATGGATTAAAACTAAAGGAAGGAAGGTTTAAATTAGATATTAGGGGGAAATTTTTTACAGAGAGAGTGGTGAGGTGCTGGAACAGGCTGCCCAGAGAGATGGTGGATGCCCTGTCCCTGGAAGTGTCCAAGGCCAGGTTGGATGGGGCCCTGGGCAACCTTGTGTAGCTCCAGGCCTGAGGTTGGTGGCCCTGCCTGTGGCAGGGGGGTTGGAGCTCTGTGATCCTTGGGGTCCCTTCCAACCCAGACCAGTCTGGGATTCTATGATTCTATCATCTGACTCTGACACCCTATAAGGAGAGCACAGCTCATCATGAGGCAGAGTTTGAGATCTTGGATGTGGAATTGTTTATTGAACAGTGACAGACTGCAGCACATCGCTTCTCGTAACGATAAGGGAAGGTTTATGCAAGCACACATCTGCACTTGGCTGGGTACAAAGCACGTTAATAATGTCATGTTCCTGATTAGCCATAAATTTCTCCAAAGCAGTTGCTGAAGTAGGAGTGCCTGTGGTGACTGCTCTCTGCTGCTCAGCTTGTGTTGTTTCCTCTGCTCCAAACTTGGTGTGCAGCAGACTTGTGTGTAGATTCTGCTGGTCCTTTTTCTTCTTTTTCTGTTACAGTTTCACTGTTTTGGTGCTGCTTGGACTCTGCTGGGAATGGTGATATTTTAGTCTCTGTTAAAGATAAGTGCTGAGAAAGTTGGGCTGGTTCAGCCTGGAGAAGAGGAGGCTCCAGGGAGACCTAATTGTGGTGTATTGATACTTAAAGGGGTCCTGCAGGAAAGGGGGAGAGGGGCTGTTCACCAGGGAGTGCAGGGACAGGACAAGGGGCAATGGCTTCAAGCTGAAAGAAGGCAGGGTTAGGTTAGACATTAGGAAGAAATTCTTCACTCTGAGGGGGGTGAGGCCCTGGCACAGGGTGTCCAGAGAGTTTGTGGAAGCCTCATCCCTGGAGGTGTTTAAGGCCACGTTGGGTAGGGCTTTGGGCACCCTGGTCTGGTGAAGGGTGTCCCTGCCCATGGCAGGGGTTTGGAGTTAGGTGATCTTTGATCTTCCAACCCAAAGCATTCTGTGATACTATGATTCTATGATTCTGTGATATGTTCTTCTAAATACAATGACCTGTGTAATTAATTATCCAACACCCCCTTCAGTCACGGGCATTTCCCCTGAGAATGATAGGTGAGAGTGGGTGCAAACTTGTGCTGATGTGGGGCTGGAGATGCTGGAGAGCATATTGTAAAGACATCCCAGCGTATGGTGTGTGAACTGGCTCACCTGTGGATGGCCAAACCATCTCTAGTGGCTGAACAAGCAATCCCTTCCCCACGCTGTGCTGCACTGGGCTAACGTGGTGAGGCTCATCTGGATGGGGCTGTATGGTTTTCCTGGGACACTGTGTTCCTGTTTGCAGAGCTCTGGGTCTTCCTTGTTCTGTTGTGATCTGCAGCTACTGAAGCAGACTAACAATATTTAGGACTTTGGCTGCAAACAAAGGCAGGTTTTTCCTCACTGTTCCTGCATCTCCCAGAGGTTGTAATGGAGATTTTGATTGCTCCTGTGGTGTGTAATCCAGAAAGGGTTTTCTGTGTAATGCATCTCTCTGAAGACCAGTAGTTATTTCCTCAGGGCAAGAGGTAACAAAGGCTTCTTGCAGCCTGAAAACCTTCTTCTGAAATGAGAAGCAGGGCACTGATATTAGATCTTGCCCTAGGAACGTGATTGCAAAATGCATGTAGCTGCTCCCTGGTGTGTCTTTACATCGAAATTATTTCATTATTCACCATTTTCTTCATGGTCTTACAAGTCTCCTGTTACCTCCCAGATTGTGAAATGTGCCTAAAAAGTGACCAGGTCTTAAGACAGAAGGAAAAGGGGAGCAAACACGAGTGAGGGCTCAGAGTACTGTTTCCTTCCAGAAAGTATGCCTCCTTGTCCCAAATCACAGAATCACAGGGGTTGGAAGGCACCTCGAGAGCTCATGGGGTCCAACCCCCCTGCCAAAGCAGCTCCCCAGCTCATATTGCACAGGTCGGCATCCAGACGGGGCTGGAATATCTCCAGAGAAGGAGACTCCACACCCCCTGGGCAGCCTGTCCCAGGGCTCCCTCACCCTCACTGGGGAAAAGTTCTTCCCCATGTTGGTGTGGAACTTCCTATGCTCCAACTTGCAGCCACTGCCCCTTGTCCTGTCCCCACAGACCACTGAAAAGGGGCTGGCCATTTCCCCCTGCATCCCATGTCAAAGATATTTATAGACATTAATAAGGTCCCCCCTAAGTCTTCTCTTCTCAAGGCTGAACAGTCCCAGCTCTCTCAGCTTGTCCTCATAGGGGAGATGCTCCAGGCCCTTAATCATCTTCGTAGCCCTTCTCTGGACTCTCTCCAGGAGGTCCCTGTCTTTTTTA
>VZTU01027988.1:123375-136902 GCA_013400835.1 Zapornia atra
GCTGGAACAGGCTGCCCAGAGAAGTAGTGGATGCCCTGTCCCTGGCAGTGTTCAAGGCCAAGTTGGATGGGGCCCTGGGCAACCTTGCGTAGATCCAGGCCTGAGGTTGGTGTCCCTGCCTGTGGCAGGGGGGTTGGAGCTCTGTGATCCTTGGGGTCCCTTCCAACCCATGCCATTCTATGATTCTATGAAGGTCAGAAGCAGTATTTTGCTGTGTGTTCAGGAGGGTCCTTTTTGCATCACCCCAAGGCCAGTCATGCCATTCCTTCTGCTCCTACCCAGCTACTCGGTCCTAATTCTGTGCCTGGGATACACAAGACTCTCTGCTCTTCGGGCTCAGCCCTGCGTGTGCTTCCAGCTACCACCATGCTGCCTGCTGGCACTGCAGGTTCCAGTCCTGCCACCCATCCCCATCCAGGCCATGGAGCCCAGAGTCCCATCGGGGTGGTGCTGTGACCTCAGATCACCTATGTTGTTGGGAGTGTGAGGTTGTGTGTTTGAGCCAAGGTCACCAGGTGGCTCTCGGCCTCCGCCCTGAACTTTTGCACCACGCTGAGGGGAAGGTGGATAATTTGGGGGCTGTGAGAAGCCTGAGAATATAGCAGCATTCCTGTATCCAGACTAGGTGGGGCGGCGACAAGGGGATATTAGCTCTCCCTAGCAGTCAGTGTCTGAAACTTCCTTGTATTGTTTGTCCAATGCTAAGAGTTTCCCCCCAACACTAAAAATAGCTTTTTGTTTGTAAGTTCACTTTGCATTCAAGCTTCCTCTCTTGGTTTTCTCAAGAGGTTCCTTGATATCTTTAAATTTGCTTTAACCACAGGAACAAAAGGCAGCAGAAATCTCCCTGTGTGAAGATGGGGAGGTTTTCACCTCAGAAAGATGGAGAGGGAGGAGGCAGGTTTTAATACCGTCTTGTCCTCGGTGCAGGTTCCACTGGTGAGAGCAAGCATCATGTTCAGCCTTTATTCCCTTTACCCAGTAAGAGCAGAAGGGGAATGCATTGTCCTCCTGGGATCCCAGGGAATAGTTGGCAGCGATACCACACAGAGAAAAAGTGTTGTTCTCAAAAATATTCCAGCAACCACCAAGCAACAGCGATCCCTGTGCCTCTTAGCTGAGCCCTTGGCAGCTGTTATCTGGACCAGATGTTGTCTTAAGTAAAAGATGCAGTTTTACTGGGGCAGAGATATGTATTATTTTTCTTTTCTCCTGACAATATTCCTCGATTGATTTCTTTTCAGAAGAATGCACTGCAGAATGTTAATAAATAGCTGTTTATTTTGACAGCGGTGTCAAGAGCATGCTAATGTGTTATTGTTTGTACTGTGGACACTCAAGACATATAAAGGGAGTTTGTGTTGCTGGTTCCAGGCAAGCAGGAGGGTTTTGCTAGTGGTGGACCCGGTCCAGGGAATGTGCATTACATATGGGTGTTTATATCTCGCTCCGTCTGTAAGAGTTCATTTGGTTGATGAAAGATTGTTTGCTAGCACTCTTGGAGCTGGCAGGATGGTATTTATACCATTGTCAATTCTGATAAACATTTCAGATGTTACAAAAGCTCAGGAAAAATAAAAAAAATTTAAAAAAAAAAAAGAGTTAATTAAATTTCTTCTCAATGTGTTTATGTTCCAAAGCGATCTGCCTTCCTGGCTGTTGAATCTGGATTGATCTGCTTGGTTTCTACTGCAGTGAATCCGGTTTGAAGCCAGGCAGTCCTGCAGTAGATGCCAATCTAACCCCAGCTCAGCCTGGCATGGAAAACCAGCCTGTACCTGGGGCAAGGCAGCTCATGCGGTAGCTGCTGGTGGTATAGAGCAACGTAGCTGTGACTGATAACTGGGGCTTCCTCCAGGTAGATCCCAAAACTCAAATCCTGGGTGTAAGTGGAAAAATCTAGGGGCTGGAAAAGGCCTCCTAAAATGTTGCCTCCTCCTTCTCCTCTGAGCCACAGAGCTGAACCAGCTCTGCGCGCATCAGTCTGGCTCTCAGCAGGGGATGGACACACTGCAGCCTCCCCAGGCTGACTGATGCAATCCTGCACTGTCCTCACTGCCTAGAAACTTTTCTTCAGGTGTAACCACAGCCGTCCTGGCTACAGTTTGCTTCTTGTTGAAACTATGGTGGATGTGTTGATACTGCAGCTCATGAAAAGTGCTGAATACTCTGGTTTTTGGGAAACATTCATAGAATAGAATCATAGAATGGTCTGGGTTGGAAGGGACCCCAAGGATCACAGAGCTCCAAGCCCCCTGTCACAGGCAGGGCCACCAACCTCCAGGCATCATCTAGACAAAGTTTCCCAAGCCCCCATCCAACCTGGCCTTGAACATTTCCAGGGATGGGGCATCCACCACCTCTCTGGGCAGCCTGTTCCAGCCCCTCACCGCTCTCTCTGTAAAGAACTTCCCCCTAATATCTAATCTAAACCCTCCCTCCTTCAGTTTCAATCCATTCCCCCTTGTCCTGCCATTGTCTACCCTTTTAAAAAGTTGATGATTATGTCTCTTCTGCCTGCCTTTAGCTAGCGAACAGCACAGTGCAACTACCTTGAGGGTGTAACGCCTCTGTCTCCTATCTCAAAGGGAAGGGAGCTCAGAGCTGTGAAACAGGGCCTGTTATTCCTACCAAAAAGAGCCATGAAGATATGTGAATACCAGCTCCTTAGTGAAGGAACACATTCCCAAATCGTCACTCTGGCCGTTGCAAGTGCACGGTGTGTGGTTGAACCATCTTCGCCTCACTGAGGATACACCCCAAAGACACCACATGTTAACAGCAACAGCAAAGCTTGTGTTTCTTTGCCCGTTACACATTGGAAGATCATGGCACTGAGTCACCCAGCAGGTCTTATCAACAAGCAGGACTGTTATATGAGATGTTAGCCCTCATAGGCGTGAGAATGTTTCTTAAGACAGCATCTGAATTTATGTAGTGTTACTCAGAGGTGGATACATTTTCCACTAGCAACAGCTACAATAAAACCAGATTGCAACCACAACTAAAGGCTAAATGGAATTGTAAAAATAAAATAAAAATGAAGTGCTGGTGGACTCCCATCTAAATCCGATTCAATTAAAGAAACTGTGGAGGCCAAAATTGCTCTTGAGGCAGTTGTGAAGGACAGGCTTATAATGTCATCTCTGAGTCAACATTCAGATGATTTACTGGCCCTTGGAGGGAATTAATTCCCCTCGAATTCGCGCAGAGGAACAGCCTTTTCAGCTGGTGTTTCTGAGTTAGTCCGCCTGTTTACACTCCCAGGTTATTTTGGGCTGTTTGGGACCGGTGTGAGGCTGTGGATGGAGAGGGTGTGCAACAGTGCCTGCTCACATCCCTCGAGTGCTCCCAGCGCTGGGTGTTCTGCTCACTTCCAGGACAAAGCTTGGCACAGCAGGGTGGGAACAGAGGTTTTCTGCTCCAGATAATCATAGAATCATAGAATGGTCTGGGTTGGAAGGGACCCCAAGGATCATAGAGCTCCAACCCCCCTGCCACAGGCAGGGCCACCAACCTCCAGGCCTAGAGCTACACAAGGTTGCCCAGGGCCCCATCCAACATGGCCTTGAACACCCCCAGGGACGGGGCATCCACTACTTCTCTGGGCAGCTTGTTCCAGCCCATCACCACTCTTTCTGTAAAAAACTTCCCCCTAATATCTAATCTAACCCTTCCTTCCTTTAGTTTTAATCCATCCCCCTTGTCCTGCCATTGTCTATCCTTTTAAAAAGTTGAATCCCCTCCTGCTTATAAGCTCCCTTCAGGGACTGGCAGGCTGCAATGAGGTCCCCCCGCAGCCTTCTCTTCTCCAGGGTGAACAAGCCCAGCTCCCTCAGCCTCTCTTTGTAGGGCAGGTGCTCCAGCCCTCTAATCATCCTCGTGGCTCCTCTGAACCCTCTCCAACAGTTCCACATCTTACTTGTATTGGGGGCCCCAGCTCTGGACACAGGACTCCAGATGGGGCCTCCCGAGGGCAGAGTAGAGAGGGACAATCCCCTCCCTGTCCCTGCTGGCCACCCCTCTTCACAGAAAGAAGGGTGCTGGGGTGGGAACTGATCTTTAATCCAACTGGCACATACAGCATAAGGAAGGGGGATCTTTGCAGAGGGTGCTGTTCCCACTCAGTGCTTATTTGCTTGGGTTCCTACTGGTGTCTTGAAGTGAGTGATCTCTGGCTTCCACAGGAGCAGCGACTTACTGAATTAATGCTTTAAAACATTGTTCTTTATTCTGGTGGGAATCTGCCAGGAGGTTTTTTTTCCCTTTCTTTGTGCTCTGATTTGGCATTTTCTTGGAGTGGTAATTGTGTAAAATGCCTGGTCAGGAGTTTTCTGACAGGGTTTTTGTCATCAGAAAATGGTAGCATAGGATAACCTGCCCATGTTTGCATGCACGGTGGGGGCAGTTGGTAAATCTCCCAGGCCTCAAAATGTTTCCAAATGGTTTCAGAAACAGAAAGCACAAGGTCTGGATGGGTCTTTTACTGTTTTATCTTGCTTGTCTGTAGCATTAAAACCAGAATGAACATTTCAGTTGATCCATGCCATTTCCCCTCCTGAAGATGAAACCTTTGGAAGGATTTGGGAGCTCTGATTTTCCATCCCATCTCAGGGTGGTAAAGCACTCCCCTGACTCTGGTCTTATGTGAGTACAAAGATTTACTCAAGTTTTCTGAATCTGAGTTCCAGATAGGTGGAGGAAGGCCTTGCTGTAGGGATGGATCAGCTGGCTACAGTGCCATTTGCCACTGTGTTTTTCCTGTATGTGTAGTTGCTGGAGTCACAGCAGCCCTGAATGCTTGCAGACATTTTTTTTACCCCTGGAAGAGAGCTGTGGCCTTTTCTTTCTGGCACAAACCCCACCCTTTTCCTTTTAACTGGGCTCTTTGTCAGGAAGCCTAAAACTGATTTTGATGGACCTGATCTGGCGGGAGGCCATGGAAGCAGAACGAGGCAAAAATAAACTGGCTAAAATATGATGTACTGGGTGATATACTGGGGTATCCTGGCTTTACCTGCCCCATGAGGTCTTCAGCAACTGCTCAGTTACCAGAGAACAGAAACAGACCCATAGAAAATAGCGCAGTGAGGTTTGACAGGCAGAGGTAGAAGGGAAGTGAAAGGAGAGAGATGAAGCCATCCATGAAAAAGACTTTTCTAGCCTAGACGTGTTTGAACGAAGCCAAATGTTTCCTTGGAGGCAGGTTTTCTTCCAGAGAGCCCCAAATCTGTGTGACCTGAGTGACAGATGCCCCTTGACGTGACTGTTTCCTCTGGAGGAAATCATTCACTTTCTGTGGAGGCGTGGGTATGGCCTTCCCTGCTCTGTGTGCCAGCACTTCCTAACCATTACAGCAGTGGATGATGCAAAGATGTCCTGGGCAGAATCCCTTCCCTGGGTGGTGGTACAGCTTGCCACAAAGCACTCAGTGACTCTGCGTGCGCGTTCAGGCTCAACTGGAGAGGGAAAATGTCGCTGTTGGACTCGTATCTTGCTAAAGGAATTCAGTGTTGGGAATCTTCTGGGCTGCATCTGCACCCTCTTGAAGTTGGTAGCCACAAGGTCAAGCACATCTGTGCGTGCTGATGCCCACACTGCAGTCCCAGAGCTCTCTGTGGAGGGGGATGGACAACCGCTGCGTTATCCCGCGGTGCTCATGATTCGGGTCATACGGACCATCCCGGGGAAGAAAGATGAACTTGCATTTTTCTCCAGTGATGATGGTGATGTCATGATATGGTAAACAAAGTATTTCATCTTTTCTCCTTTTCTTTGCTCGCTTCCAGGAGCTAGTCAGGGGTTTGTGCCAGAAAGCTGACTTTTCTCCTGGCTGAAGCTTGAGGGCCCATCAGCGCTGAAACATCGCTGGAATGTTCTGTCCTGCAGACACGAGGGAACAAAAGCCTCTCAGGAGGAGGAAACACTAACCCAAGAGCTACACGCTTTGTTTCTGTACCTGTCATGGTTATTTATTGTTTCAGGCAACTTCTGAATTTATATAGTGCTCCTGAAAACCGGGGCTGAGACCTGAATAAGTAGATGAACAGACTCGCAGCACCTCACTGTTCATTTTGGAACAGTGATGGAGTGGAAGGTATAGCATCTGAAATTAATGGGTCATGTAGCAACAGCTAGAGATGCTTTTAACTCCTGCTGGTACAGCTTGGAAAGCAGCTGAGTATAAAGGCAGTTTGCTTGTGATCACCTTTTGTTGACGTTGCCAAAAGGCCTTGTCCAAACAAAGCCATGTCTGAGGTGTGCTTACACACGCGTGCACATGTGCTTGCACACACACATACGTGTTCTGGCATGATCCCACACCAAAATACAATTCTTTCTCTTGGTTTGCATCAGCTGAGTTGTACCCAATTTGTTTCCCAAGCATTCTGCTTGGCTTTGGGTACCACGGGCCTCCTCTGCCCTGTCACTGCCTGACCCTCACAAAAGCTGCGTTTGCAGAATACTTCTCCTGCCAGTTACACAAACATCAGAAGACCTGGGATGACGTCCAGGCTGGTGCCCTCTGCTCCTGCTGCGCATCCTTTCCTGGCTGTGCTCCCTTGCTTCTTCCTCCTCCTTGCTCTCTGCTTGCTACTGATGCTTTGGGATAAAGTGACTCAGCAGAGAACGGCAGAGAGTGACGCTGACTCAGACTCAGCCGTCAGTGCTCAGGAAAGGGCTCAGACTTCTTGGAAGCTCCATTTGTTATCCTCTAACTATGCCTAATATGGCCTTGAATCTACTTCTTGGTTTTATGGAAACTCTGTGTGGCAGTAGGCTCGATGAAGCAGGAGGCTTAGAACTACAGTGGAGTTAGTTGTGGGTTAAGATCTGTGTACGGGGAATGGATCTGCACCTGTGGGAAGTTTAGATGTTGCAGAGGCCTTGAGACCCATAAACACTCTGGGAAACATTCCCAGTGTGGGTCTCCATCCCACCTACACAGGCAGCCTTTCTCCGTCTTCCCAGCAGTTCCCAGTTACAGGGGGTGTTTGTACGCTGAGGATCAGGTGCAGCAGTGCTGGTGCCGTGGTGCTTCTTGTGAGGTGACAAGGTGCAGGAGGAATCCAGGAGTTGCTGAGGGATGAATCTCAGATACGTGCACGTTTCCTCACTGGAGGAAATGTTTGCTGGCAGCTGTAGATGTGCTTCTATCCGTCAGGGAGGTGTGAGAATTCCAGAAACCAGCCCCTCTTCTGAGCTGGAAGATAATTGAGAAGGGGAATCTTGTTTTCATAAAATTCTCTGAAACTGGCCCCTGAGAAGTGTGCTGTGGCCAAGAAAACTGTGTCTACTTGCACATCTTCACGTCTTCTGCTTCTGAATGTGGAGCAGGCATGTTAAAGATGGGTGTTTGTGCTTAGGGTGGAGAAGCCAAAGCTCATTATATCTCAGAGTGTTTTTTTCCTGTTACATAGCTGCAAAGTAGCAAAAAGAAATATATTTCTCTGTCAAGTATATCCGTCAGCACTGATTTATCCTTGGGTACCTCCTCAACCTTGCACTGGGTCAGGGGCTGGATTTTTGCTCTCAGATCCAAACCTGCTCCAAACACGTATCTTGGATAGAAGACATTAATTTAATTTGCCATCATCCAGCTAGGTGAGTGATTTGTCCACATCCTGCTTCTCCTAGGTAGGTCCTAACTCCCTTGAGGCCTTTGGCATTGCCCGGCTTGCCACGTGTGGGGCAGGGCTGGGGGGTAGCAGATGGTGCTGTCAGGCCATCGCTGGGATTCTCTGACTGTGTGAGAGAAATGAACTCTTGGGCATGCTGTGCTGTGGTTTATTTTCATAGAATCACAGAATGCTTTGGGTTGGAAGGGACCTTAAAGATCATAAAGTTTCAACCCTCCGCCATAGGCAGGGACACCTCACAGCTGCTCAACACCCCATCCAACCTGGCCTCGAACACTTCCAGGGAGCAGACATCCACCACTTCACTGGACAACCTGTTCCAGTGCCACACCACCCTCATAGTGAAGAATTTCTTGCTAATATCCAACCTAAACCTACCCCTTTCCAATTTAAAACTATTTCCCCTTGTTCTATCACTACATGCCCTTCTAAAAAGTTATAGGATCATAGACTCACAGAACAGTCTGGGTCAGAAGGGACCCCAAGGACCAGAGAGTTCTACACCCCCTGCCACAGGCAGGGCCACCAACCTCCAGGCTTGGATCTACACAAGGTTGCCCAGGGCCCCATCCAACCTGGCCTTGAACATCCCCAGGGATGGAGCACCCACCACCTCTCTGGGCAGCCCGTTCCAGCCCCTCACCACTCTCTCTGTAAAGAACTTCCCCCTAATATCTAATATCCCTCCCCAGCTTTTGGAGGAGGCTGTTTGCAAAGTGGTTTTGTCCCTGCCTTATATCACAGTGGTTAATAGTTGGGTCTGGGATAGAGTTGCTCCCTCAGAAATACAGTTTGGCCTAGTGTTTCCAGAAAGGCCTCACAGCCTGCAGACAGACTGCCACCCTCTCCCTGCAAGGATTTGCGTATACAGCATGTCACCAGATCTATAGGCCCCACTCTTTGGAAAGGTCTGTTGGACCATAGAAGCAGCTGTGTGGTTAGGAAAGGAGAGCAGGAATAACGTCATAGTAAAGCAACTCTTCCCTTTCAATACTTTTTAATTATGTAACAGAAAACTGAAGTAGAAAAGTCAAAGGGAGTGAGAAAAAGCTCTAGAAGATATTTTCACTGGGTTGAGTCCTTCAAATTCAAGCTGAAATGGGGCCAGAATGGGAAGTCTGAAAAAATCAGACTGAAAAAAAACACCCCTCCCTGGAATTTATTAATCAAAGCCTTTTTTTTTTTTCCCCCAGAAAAACACAGTTAGAAACATTAAACTGCATTGAGTAAGAGCCTCTCAGTCAGCTGAAAGTGTGGAATGATGTGCTGCTATTTAAAGTCTGTAGGTGGCATGCATAGACACTTCTGTTCACCTTTGTGCTCTAGTGAGTTGATAAAACAATTAAGAGGTGTGCTAGAAATGATGAGATGAAACATGGTCAGTGGAGAAAAAAGCTGAAATTGGCTTTAAAATAAAGAAGAAAAGGAAAGAAATGTAACCAGAGGAATGGGTCCCTGTGGAAAGCTGATGGAAGCTCTGTCACTTGGATCATTTGAAACCGGGCTGCACATTTCTCTTCAAAATATGCTGTAGGTGTGTTCCCCTGGGGAGGGGCAAGACAACCTAATATATCTTCTCCATTTCTAATTTCTATGCTTTGAATCATGTAGACAAACCTTGAAATATAACCTACAGTCTGTTAATTCCTTCCTTTCTTCCTGTCTAGAGAGAGATGTTGAGTTGAAGGCAATTGCCCAACATTTTTTACTATTATTTTTAGCCCTGTTTCCTACGGAAATGAAGCTTATGTGAACATAGTGTCACTGTGTCTGCCTGCCAGTGCCTTCTCTTTCCTCTTCCCCCAGGAAGTTCTTGGTCAAATTTCAGCAAAACTTGGGGTAGGGCTGGTGACAATGAAGACATTAGAGTCCTTCAAGATTTAAGGGTAGAGGAGGCTGTAAGGAGAAGGAATTGTATCATTAGACAGAGACTGCTTTGAAGGTGGACCTACATTTGGCATCCCAAAGTTTGCAGCAAGCTCAGTGTAGGGCCATGAGCCTGAGGAAAGAGGTGGCCTTGTAGCAAGGCAGCAGATGGCTGAGATGGGGCTGTGGGGGGACCGTTTGGCCAGAGGAACTGGGATGGCAGCCTCTCCCTGGTCACAGCTCTGCAGCCTCTTTTGCGTGCCTGCCATGCTGTGCTAATGCTTTCCTTCCCCTTTGCGTTGTCCCTCTGGGGTGTGCTGGGGTGAACTGCTGACAATGGGGCTCCGACATGTGGCCTTCAGGCCAGAAAGCAGACCTTCTGGGTTCTCACAGGAGGGCTTTTCCCCTAACTCCTCCTTTGAAGTCCCCTCACCCTACGCCCAAGGAAGCTGATGTCATCGGAGGATGGGAGGCTGTGGCAGCTCTCGGCCAGTTCCCACCTTCGGAGGAAGGAAATTCCTTGGGGCAGTGCTGTTTATCTGTTGTCCCCCAGAGAGCTGGACTGAGAAATGATGTGGCTTTCTAAAAGCTGTGGATTTTAAATTCCCCCCTCGCCTCCCCATGCTTGCTGTGCTTTCATTGTGCCGGTGGGCTGCCTGGGGACAGCTCATTGATTGCAATGTCAGAAAGCTGAAGCCTGGCGCCTTAATTACTTTTACACCTTGCTTGTGGAATTTGCTCCACAGAAACACAAAGCCTCATGCTAGCTGGTTTCTATGGACTGATTAAGGAAGAAAAGCCCAACAAACAACCCCCCCCTCCTCCCCCTGGGATTAGCGAGGGCAATGAGCCAATGCAGCTCTTCGAGAAGGAAAAGGTGGGACTTGCTGCTCCAGAGGATGCAAAGGAAGAGGCCCTTGGAGCAGCCTCCAAGCCTCCTTAAACAGAGCACTGAAATTGCTCGTTGTGTCAGAGTGTGATGGCCAGAGCAGGAAGGATGGAGGGGGTCTCAGACCGTCACACCTGAGGCTGCTCACGGGTTACATACACGAGGCTGCAGAGTAGCAGGGCAGAGGAATTCACCTCGGCCTTCAGGTGCTCACTTGCAGCACGTGGTGGTACATACCTGCGTGGGGTCTCTCAGGTGAACCCTCCCCATAAGAGAGCTCTGGCTGTGTGGCTATGGGACATGGAAGCCAGCCTCTGAGAGTACAGAGCAAATAGAAGGTGCAGAAACAGTGGGAAGGAAAAGTGGATTGCACAGCCTGAGCATGTCTGGTGTACCCCAGACATCTGCGGCCTGCATGGAAAACTAGAGACTGGTTGTTGCTGCTGGGTTAAAAGAAACCTTTAGTGTCACATCCCTGGAGCATTGTGTTGCTGTGACCTTGGGTACTCATCTCACAACCCTGTGTCCATAGCAGGCAGGAGCAAAACCCCTCGGGTCCAACTGTAAACCCCACATGAGGCAGAAGCTGCCTGCTGATGTGAGCAGTGTGCCGTGCCAGAAGCCCAGGAATGGCTGTGTGTTATCATACAGCGATCCTCTGGTTGGGGATCGTCTCCAATGAGGAGCTCACTTGGCAGCCAAGAGGGACCAGCTTCTGGCTCCGATCACCCAGAGCTGCACCTCTCACCACACCATATGTCTCCACGTCCTCTTAGATACTGAATAGTCTGTTCCTTCCTTTATCCTTCCTCTGTCCCAGGTAAAGACCTCAGAGAAGTCAGCCTTAGATCTCTCCTCTCCTGCAGAAGGAATGTGCTGACGCACAGATATCGCAGGGCTGGCAACCTACACTGGAAACACAGTTACTGTTGCCAAGAGGTTTCTTTTGCTGGTGCAGTTTATCAGAGCTACCCAAACAAAATTAGCTATACTGGAAAGAAAAAAATAAATAGACCCCTCCTTTTGTAGCACTGCATCCACACCAGGGCTTTTTGTTGGCGTAAAGATCTCTCATAGGGATGATGTATTTGTTTTTTTCACGCTCTTAGCTGACATAATTAGACTTGCAAAATGTCCTTGTGAAGACTAGTCCTAGCAGAAAGGGGGTCAGCTTGCTTCAGGAGCACTTCCCTAGACCATTGAGAAATGGTGTTGTCTCGAGATGGTGTATTACATGTGGATTTCCCACAGTGAAGAGAAGAGAGCAATCCTAAAAGCTTTGATTTGTCCACTCAGGTCTGTTGATCTGTTGTACCTCTGCGTGTGGAGCTTGTTCACAGATTGCTGTAGCACAGAGATTGTGGGGTGTTGGTGAAACAAGAACGTGGAATTTATTTGCATTTACTCAGGTGGATGAAGAAGTGTGGAAAGAGAATACCATAACCTGATGGCTGTGATTGATTGTTTCAATCTGTTAATTATGCTGTGTAAAAATCAGGACCAGTGTGTTGTTCTAAGGAGTGTTGGATTGATGTGTTTAAATGATACACTGCTGTTCATCCTGAGCAGGTGGAACAACCAGGGATTTGTAGTCATAGAATCACAGAATCTCCTGAGTCAGAAGGGACCCGTAAGGACCATCGAGTCCAGCTCCTGGCTCCACACAGGGCCAGCCAAGTCAGAGCATGGGACTGAATGCATCGTCCAGATGCTTCCTGAACTCAGTCAAGCTGGGTGCTGTGCCCGCTTCCCTGAGGAGCCTGTGCCTGACCCCCCTCTTATTAAACAACCTCTTCCAAATACCCAACATAAACCTGCCCTTTCGCAGTGTCACGCCATTCCCTCTGGTTCTATCCCTGGTCCCCAAAGAGAGGAGATCAGCGCCTGCCCCTTTGCTCCCCCTCATCAGGAACCCACAGGTGGCCATGAGGTCTCCCCTCAGCCTCCTCTTCTCCAGGCTGGATAAACCAAGGGACTTCAGCCTCTCCTTCTAAGACTTCCCCTCCAGACCCATCACCATCCTCATCTGTTTGCTGAAGTGAGAATGCTGCTGAGGGGAAGCACAGAAGTGAGTGAAGCCACAGCAGGTTGTTGAAGATGTGTAATTGGTTCACACCGCCCACCCCTGGGACTGGTGTGTTTGGGAAAGGGGAGTCACTTTGTGTGAGGGCCACAGAGTACCACAGTAGGATGCACCACAGTAGGATGCCAAGACATAATGCTAGGGTGCAAGGCCAGTGTTTCTGGCTTGGGAATGAAGAAGGCTTTTTTTCTGGGAAAGGTGTCCATAAACTCCTTTCCTCGTAAGGCAGAGCCCTGGTTTGATGTCCTTTACCCAGCTGCATGACTTGAGAGGAGCTTTTCTGGTCAGTGAGAACAGTCAATTCCAATCAGAGCCCTCCAGCCATTTCATGGAAAGGCCCAGATCTTAGCTCCCATCCCTTCATCCCTCCTTTCCTTTTGTGTGACCAAGCAGCCCCATGAAGGCCGCCAGCAAGGGCTCTGAGGACCACCACTGGCTCTCTGTGGTGAGCAGCATCAAGCCTGGAAGCTATCGCCCAGCTTTGAAGCTGAGTGGTCAGCCTTTGTGTCCCAAGATGGAGAGATTGTTTAGATAATATGCTACTGGATGGAAAAAGTTTTATCTCCCACTCCACAACCACAGTTTCAGCCTAACTAAATTAAGCTCAGCATGAGTATTTAGGCTCAGTTCTGCAATATAGCATTGCACCCTGAGGTATGGTGCCTCCCGGTTTGTTGTGATATTAATCTTGGAAGCAAAACAAAATCCTTTACAAAAGATCAATTTAGTGCATCTCCTTTGTCTTGGCAGAAGACAAATTGGAGCTGCAACATCTGTTTTTCTGAAGGGATAGTACTTTTCCACTCTTGGTTTTCTCTGGCGGCTGCACGCCGCCTGAAAGGCTGAAGTCAAGTACTTGTCAGTGGTACCTCTGACACTGAGCAGGATAATGGGCCTTAGAGATGAGCTTAATATTTCAAAGCACTGGGCAGATTTTAATTATCTGCACCATTATTGCCTTTAACCCACCAACGACTGTGGATAAGCCACGGGGAGAAATACCAAATCATGCAAACACTTTCATTTAGCAGAAAAAAGCATTGTTAGAA
>VZTU01027988.1:136959-208455 GCA_013400835.1 Zapornia atra
TGCCCACCCCCCCCCCCACCAAAAAAAAAAATGGAATGGGAAATGAAACTTGAATGTTCAATAGGGATGGGAATTAATCACAGGGGGAAAAATACCAAGGGAAGCGCTGGCTTTTCTCCATCTCTTGATGTTTCAGATGAAGATAAGTTGCTCTTTTGTAAGAGATGGAGAGATATATATTGGTCAAACATAAGCAATTGGCCTTGATTCAGGCACAACTGAGTAAAATTAAAGGGTTTTTTGATAGAGAGAAGCCAGACCAGACTCCTCTTTGTAGAGCTTTAAGCTCTATAAATCCATGATGTTAACTATTTTCCCTACTTTATCTAAGGAAAAACCCAAACTGGCAGGTGATACAAGTTGCCCAAGGCCATATAAGAAATTAATGGCAGCATCAGGAATATAACTCAAGAATTCCTGGCTTTCTGCCCGGTTCTCCAGTTGTGCAGCCCTGAGAGATGCTGATGCTGCAAGGGAGAGGCTGAAGCCCTCACTGTCTGCTCTTCCCAACTGCAGCCAGCTGCCATGCCCCAGCTCAGGCAGCCTGCACCCCTTGCTGCTGCTGTGGTCCAGCACCTGAACATGAATTTTCCACCAGCATTCAGGCACTGCCAGGCTCTGAAGGCTGGAGCAGGGACCTCAGGCTCTTCTTCCTGCTGGGCAGCATAGGCAGACCTTTTCCTCCCAGCTGGGTCACTGCCCAGCATCCTTGGGACATCCCTATTTCCCTACAGGAATAGGCAGAGGTTGCAGCCAGGCTGAAGGGCTGCAGCTGAGGAAAGTGAAAGGGTGATGGAAGGTTTCCCAGTGCAGGTTCAGATGACCTGACTGGTCACCTTCTGGTGACCAAACTGGACTCATGATGCAAAAGAAAGAAGAATGGGCTGGGAGTGGCACTGTTAAGAGCCCTGACACCGTGTCAGCACATTGGTTGAGCACATCCTCAAACATACATCCTCCTGACCTCCCTTAAACATACTTGTCATGCTACATGAGGGGGTAAGGGCTCAGCTGAGCCAAGCCTTGTGGAAATGGAGGGCTGCACATCATTTAAGATATGACTTTGTAAACCACCACCTATCCTAGTGTAGATAAAATCAGCCCTTACCTCAGTTTATCTAGAAATAAAATACCTGTTCCCAGGAGTAATAATATTTCAAACATAGGGAAAAAAATCCACCAGGAAACAGCTCACCAGGAAATCAGACAGACAGAGTGTTTCTGTGCTTGGGAGCTGATGTGACCCATTAATAGCAACCTGCCAGCCCAAAGGCATCGTGGTGCTGTCAGGCCTGGGGACTGAAAGGTGCAGACTTGGGAGGAGCAGGGAGGACTGGACCCCATCTGAGACCAGCAAAAACATTTTGCTGGGCTCAAGGTTTGCCTGTGTTTGGATTCCAGGTCATCGGGACCATCTGATATAGCTGCTGTGCTGGTGGGGAGGTGACTACCAGGTTTTAATCCTGGGGTGGAAACACTTGAGCAGTAAATGATGTAAATGTTAACTGTGTTTTTTCACTGGGATATTGGATATACAGCCAGCCCTGCAAACGTTTGGGTCTCTGAGTAGTACCTGAAAAGCTTATGGGCACAAGCCCATGTCTTTTTACAGCAGTTACTCCTGCATATGTAACTGTGGGTCTCACCTTAATATATTACCACTGGATTTTTTAGGTTGAAAGCAATGTAAGATGTTATCAGATGGATCTCATCTCCTGTGTTGTGCTGGGACTGTGTTCATGCAAAGGCAGCCTCTTTTCTGTCCTGCTGGGGCCAGAGCCAATCCCAAATCCAAACAGGAATGTATGTCTTTTAGAGCTGGTTGTATCAAGCCATGAACCTTTGAATAGGGTCCTTCAAAGGTTTCTTTCAAGCACCTTCTTTGAAATGCAATTCTTCCCTTCCCTTTTTCCTTGAAGTTTCTATTCCAAGGTACCTGTAATCTTCAGCACCTGATAAGAGCAGTTCCTGGGGGAGTTGCTGGAGGGGCTCTGCGGGCACACAGGCACCTGCGAGAGCAGCAGGTGTGACATCCCCGGGGTCCCACTCAGGGCTGGAAAGTCCTCATCTGTCCCTCTTGCACAGAGGGGAGAAAAGGGCTTGCAGCCCTTAACCACATAAAGCAGGCTCCCATGCTCCCTCCTGCTCCCTCATCTCTGCTGTCTGCCCCAAAAGATCCAAATTCCCAGCAGAGGATCCCAGGTCACGACATATTGGAAGGTGGACTTGTTCTTTATAGCACTGTTTAGGTGTGGGAGGAGAATGGTGCTTGATTGAATGATAGGGGGAAGGTGAGAAGAGCTGTTGGGGCTGGTGTGCTGTGGTGGAGGGGCTCCACATTGCAAACTGAGCAGGAGGGAGGGCAGATGGGGGACGTGAGGTCAGGAAGAGCCTGCTTGAACATGATCTTAATCCCTCACATTTTTAATTAATTCTGCCTAACCCATTGCCTAACTACAAAGAGAAACTAGACCTGTGGAAGTGGAGGGTTACTGATTCTTGGTGTTAATCCTGCAGATCCGTGGAGATGTGTCTCCACGACACTGGAGAGCTGCAGTGTCCCAGACTGGAAGAGGGCAGCATATCCTCACAGGTCAGGAAATGCTGTCTTGGGCTGGAAGCTGCGAAATAAAATTGCACAAAGAAGCTATTGAAGGGCCCCGTTTCTCCATCCTTTCAGAGAAAAAGCAACAGCTTTCTGTAAGCCAGTTATTCAGCAAGGGGGTGGGTGGGTTGTTTGGAGGGGTTGGGTTTTTTTTTTCCTTTTAATTTAAAAATCAGGCAGAAAAAGCCAGTGAGATACTGCCTGAACCCCCTGCAATGGAAATGGGGATGCTGGTTGCTTGTGGTGTGCTCTGTTCCCTCTGCAGCCTCTCTCAAGTCATTTTTCTTCTCCCTCCCATCAAATCCTTTTATAAAATAATGAAACAGACACAACACTGTGACACTGATATGGTGAAATTCCAGCAGAAAACCACAGGGTATGGCCAGCTGGGGCATGAGAAGGCAGAGAGCTTTGAAATGGGCCTTGCAGCTGGAGAACTCACAGCTCAGACCTTCTGGCTTTCTAAACAGCCAAGTATTCCTTCAAGCAATACACCAATGGACCTGATCAAGAGCTGCCAAGGAAATGTAAATGGCAATATAAGTGGCAATAAACTGGGTTGAATTTCCAGTCTCAGAACTCTTCAGGTTTTACTCCAGTTGTATTTGAAAAATAAGCCAAGCATTGGCTCACCTGGAAGGATGCTATTTACTGCTTCTGCAGGCAGATGCTTTCCTAAGGAAAAAGTGGGTTTTGTCACATCAGATAAGGGAAAATACTTTCTGATTACAGATATCCTCAGCAGGATGCTGTGAGCACTTGTGGCCCCAGCAATAGTTCTTGCAGGTGGCCACAGGACTGGGCACGCTGAGCAAGGGACATCGCTTGAGCCTTGTACCACTATGAGCAGGGAAGGAGAGGGAGGTAGGGGGTACCTGCAGCCACCCCTTCACATCTTGCTAGAGGGACCCTTCTTGTTTCAGGGAGCAGGGTGCTGCAATCACACCCTTTGGCAGTGAAAAGTAAAGGAAGAATGAGAGAGGCTAATGTGTCATTTCTGTGTGGACACTGTCACTATGAGTTGCATTTCCAGTTGTTGATAGGTGGTAGATTAAACTAGCCTTTTTCTATATTTTTTCAAATCAGGAGCTGCCAAACTGTTAGAGAAGTGGCATGAACTTGTCAAAATGGCATGAACTTGCCTGATCTTGACTGTTTCTGCGTAAATCCGGAGCTCTCATGTGCTCCTTGGACGTCTGGAGACAGAAGGAGTGGCTTGGAGTGTGGGGAAGTCACATTTCCCACCCTTGGGTGCCACTGAAGCTTGAAATGAATTGTATTATTTTATGGCAAAATAGCTTATTATCCATTACCCACCCCAAGCCAGAGCTCCCCTGTTGCTGGTGCAGTAACCAGCCGTGTGGTGGGCCGAAGCAGGGTCGAAGAATTCCCTTTTCTGTCAGACAACCTTGCCCCAGCCCCGTTGTGTTTGGTGTTTGGTGTTTCCATTTACTGCTCTCCAAGCTGAAACACATTCCAGATGTGATTTGCAAGGGCTCCCACAAGGTCACAGCCACGTTGAGGAGCTCTGGCTGGCCTGTGGTGACCCCAAGGTGTCCTAAGGTGGGGGGCCCTGCTCCCTGCTGCCGGCTGTGCCCTCCTGTCTTTTGGAGGAAACAGATCCACAGAAGCCTCAGGGCCTGTCCCAGCAGGCTCAGGGCATGTCTGAGTGGGAGCTGGTAAAGTGGGAAGGGGCACTAGGGTTTGACTCGCACCCACATTTGTGTGGTGGGACGCTCTGATGCACCCATGGCATTGGGGGGCCCAGCGTGATAGCAGAAAGGCCTCTTTGTGCCAGGCTCCCTGAGCAATCAGGGTCTCAGTTGGCAGCTGAGGGAGCATGGGATGGAAGGTGTGGTGCTGCTGGCCTCAAGACAGGTTTTGAGTCCCCAGTGAGGTGAGGGCCTGGTGAGACATGTGAGATCAGCCCCATCTGGAGTCCTGTGTCCAGAGCTGGGGCCCCCAATACAAGAAAGATGTGGAACTGTTGGAGAGGGTTCAGAGGAGCCACGAGGATGATTAGAGGGCTGGAGCACCTGCCCTACAAAGAGAGGCTGAGGGAGCTGGGCTTGTTCAGCCTGGAGAAGAGAAGGCTGCGGGGGGACCTCATTGCAGCCTGCCAGTCCCTGAAGGGAGCTTATAAGCAGGAGGGGATTCAACTTTTTAAAAGGGTAGACAATGGCAGGACAAGGGGGAATGGACTAAAGCTAAAGGAAGGAAGGTTTAGATTAGATACTAGGGGGAAGTTTTTTACAGAAAGAGTGGTGAGGTGCTGGAACAGGCTGCCCAGAGAAGTAGTGGATGCCCCGTCCCTGGAAGTGTTCAAGGCCAGGTTGGATGGGGCCCTGGGCAACCTTGTGTAGCTCCAGGCCTGAGGTTGGTGGCACTGCCTGTGGCAGGGGGGGTGGAGCTCTCTGATCCTTGGGGTCCCTTCCAACCCATGCCATTCTGTGATTCTATGCAGTGGGGAAAGTCCTGGCAGATAAATCCTGACTTCTTCGCTGAGGGGGTCTTCTCAGTCTTTTTGGGAGAGGGGAATGAGCTGTGCCATCACCTGTTTAATTTCTTGATGAGTGCACTGAAGGCAGAGGGACATCTCTTCTCCCCTCTTCACAAGGGGAAGAGGTGTTTGTGCCTTGAGGAGGGGACAGCAGATGGGATCAATGAGGGCTGCAGGCCTGAGGGGAAGCCTTTGCAAACTGTAGTGTGGGTCTGGCACTCCTCTGTGGGATTATTTTCTTCCTTTTTTTTTCCTCTCTGGGGTGAATAAAAAAAAGGGAAAGAAAGCAATGACTTCCCTGATGATATCATTCACCTCTCAATCCCTTAAGCTCACCAGACCTAAGTAACGACACTGGTGTCTATTAAAAATAAATGGCTGTTTTTTTCTGCTACTGTTCCCTCAGGACAAATTCAGGCTTAAAGCATAAAGACAACATAAATTCCCTTCTTCTCTGTGAGCATACGAAGAGCCTGATTTGCAAAGGTCCAAGTGCAACCAGGAGTGGGTACCAGGGAAAACCCAGCTGCAGGTTCCTGCTCCTGGAAACGCTTAATGCAGATGTTTCAGGCAGGGTCCTGCTGTGAACAGAGATTTCACATCCCTGGGACTGAGGTTTAATCCCTCAACAGCAGGTTCAAGGGTAACCCAACGCTTGGGGGTTGGACTCAATGATCTCTTCAGGTCCCTTCCAACCCCTTGCCATTCTGTGGTTCTGTATTTTGGCCATGTTGACTGCTCAGGCTGCTGGGTAGAAGGCTCAGAGACCCAGCTAATTAGCCTTTCCTGCCCACACTCGTCAGGCAGGGCCAGGGTGCACTGAGCTGGGCAGGTTTGTCAGTCCCTTCTCAGAGGAGCTGCCAGAGAAATGGTTTCTGTAGCTCTGTTGTCCAAAGGCTGCAATGGGTTTGTAGGAAAACCAAGCATGGTCTGGTCACTGTATTTTAAGATACCATGAAGGATTTTTTTCTTCCAAGAACTTGCCCACTTGCCCTTTGAACCCATTTTTTTCCTACTACATTGTGTGTCAAGGAGTCCCACTGCTTCCCTCTATGTTGTGTGCATATGGGTCTCCTTTTGTCTGATCTCAACCTGCCACATGGAAGCTACCTTCAATATCTCTTTTAGAGCTGGAAGACAGACCTGTGTTTCCAAGTTTTGGGCTAGTTCACAAGGTCTGGGGTGAATTCTGTGCACTTACGCCATAGTTGGGGACTTTTTTTCTGATGGCTATGCTGCATCATCAGCTTGGTGTGCTGAATAGTGGAATCCCTGAGTAACTTCTGTGACCCATCTGTGTTCATACTCCTCAGTACAGTTTTTGTTTCTTTAGTCTCAGCTGAAAACCACCAAGAAGTAGGTCTGGTTGCTCTGAAAAACCCATCTTCAGAGTCCAGGGTCAGGAGAACCATAGCTGCAGACAAATTCTGTCCCAGTATCTAGCCAACCCAATCTACTTTTTTCTCTTTCAGCCATGAATATTATCTTCATTCCCTTGAAACATCTTTTTTCCTTCTCTTTTTTCCAAACAAGTCCTGACTTTGGTGCACTGAAATGCACCACAGGACTATAGGTAGCACTGCTGGCGTTGGAGGAGGTACCCAGAAGATGATTCCCCTAGCAGTGGTCAGCAAGTGGCCCCCCCCAGTTACATGTGCACAGCAGAGGACCCTGGGCTCCTCGTTGGGAGACTCCTGGGCATTCCTAGCAGCGAGGCACTACTGGGTTTTGACCTCCTGGTTCTTTTTCCACCTCCACCTCACCTCTCACCCACCTCCTCTGGATTGCTCCCTGCAGCCCGTTTGTGAGTTCGACGCGCCGTTAAGGCTTGAAATGACCCAAGTGATTGGGAGCTGGGAATTGCTGCGGCCTCTCAGGAGTGAAATATGGCTTTGTGTCTGCAAAGAGGTTAAAGCTGCTCCCCAGCAAGAGCAACGGAAGGAAATGCCCTGTAGCTAAGTTTCATTTCGGTGTACAGTATGAGAACATGTGCAACCCATTACAATAAAGCTCTTGCTGGAAAATGCCTAACCTATGCACTGTAAAACCTAATTAAGGGATTCCTTAAAAAACAAAGTTACCAACCAGTATCAAGGAGTGGATAATGAGAGGCTGCTTTGTGTAATCCAACCCTTTATCTGTAGGCCTTCGGGGTGTCCGTGGCCAGAGTCTGTCCCCTGGTTGTTGCTGAGGCCTTTATTGCAGTCACAGCCCCTTCTGGCGCGGGAGCAGCTCACCCATCTCTTGTGAAGCTGGTCGGCTCCACTTCGCTCTCCTGATGGGCCCAGCTGCCAGTTCCTCAGACAGATCCACTGGCTGTCGCCTTGGGGATGGGTTTTCTGCAAGTGTTGGAGGGACAGCCCGCAGGGATCTGTGTCCAGCCTAGGCAGAATCACAGAACATTAGGAGTTGGAAGGGATGAAAGATCATCCAGTCCAGCCCGCTGCCCGGATCACCCAGACTAAATCACACAGGAACAAATCCAGCTGGGTTTGAATGTCTCCAAAGAAGGAGACTCCCCGACCTCTCTGGGCAGCCTGTCCCATCGCTATGTCACCCTCACAGTGACAAAGTTCCTCCTTATATTCACATGGAACTTCCTATGCTCCAGCTTGCACCCATTGCCCCTTGTCCGGTCTCTGGCCACCACTGAGAAGAGCCTGGCTCTGTCCTCCTGATTCTCACCCTTTACATATTTATAAACATTAATAAGGTCACCCCTCAGTCTCCTCCAAGCTGAAGAAGCCCAGCTTCCTCAGCCTCTCCTCATAAGGAAGGTGTTCCACTCCATCATCTTGGCAGCTCTGTGCTGGACACTTTCAAGGAGTTCTATGTCCTTGAACTGAGAGGCCCAGAACTGGACTGTCAGGCACTGAAGGCAGCAGACAGCATACAGGTGATGGAGATACCATACCTGGAAGCACCCAGGCTCAGAGGGTGAGGGAGATATCACTTCCAAGGGGGTTTCCCCACCAGAGCTGAGGAGGACAAGGAAAAATGAGATAGCTGGAGGCTGTCTTTCGCTGAGACCTGCCCCAAGCCCAGAGCCTGCTGCCGACTCCTTTGCCAGCTGACATGGGTGGTAAGGATGCAAGGCCCTTCCTCCAAACCTCCAAGGGAGCAGCTCCCAGGGGACATTGATCGCTCTTAGGACCACACTGGAATGGCGGTGGCCCCGAGCAGTTTCCCAGTTTAGCAGGCAGCAGCTCTGCAGCCCCTCTCTGTGACATGCAGAGCACGTGTGCCATCCCTGCAGTCATGCAGGAACCATCCCGTGCAGTAACTGCACTTCTGACCTGTAAACCAAATTAACTTTCTCCAGATGCTCCATGGGTGCTTGGTGCCATCAAGTCTCTATTTATTTTTGGTCTTCTTGCAGTGGGGCCAGCCCCAGTGCAATAGCCACCTAATTCCCATGTGTCCTGGTGTGGTCAGACTCTACTCGGGCAGCTCCCAGCTCCTCACTTCATCCCTCTGTGCTGCTTTTCAGAGCCTCAGAGGGACTCCCTTCCTCCTTCAAAAAACCAGATAAAGCCACGTAGAGGATTCTGGGTTTTTGGTATGTGCTGTAACACATCCTCAGGCCCCATCTGAAGTAGACAGGAGACAGAACTTGCTCCAGTAGGAGCTGAAACTTGCTTGGGACTTTGTGGCTGGACATAACCCAGAGATTTCTTGCAGGTGGTGAGCAAGGGCAGATTCTTTCTGCAGGCCAGGTAACACGCAAACACTCTTCTTGCCACCAAGCGCACAACGTTACAAAAACGTGGTTGTGGTCATTAGTGAAGGGTCAAACCCAGAAGCTCCCCCTCTGTACGTACTCAAAGCCAACAGGAGCAGAGGCTGAGCCCTCTGTTATCGCTGTCTGCATCTCCCCCCTCCAGCCCGGCAGCTGCAACTGAGTTTTACAATATCTGTAATTAGCAGTTTTTACAGTGTGCTCATTTGCTATATTCTAGGTAAGGATCAGTCAGTGTTTCCATTATGTACCCCTCTGTTTCCAGGGGTTTATAACCAGGCTATAAAAACACACTCTGGGGCAAAGCTTGCCACATAAATTCTCAGCAGAGAACCTATTTGTGTGTTGGGTTGGTTTTGTTTTGCTCTCAGAAATACAGATTTTAAATGTGTGGTAAATACAGGGGGAAAAATAATAATCAGGTGGCTTCTTCAAGCATGTGTTTTGCCAGGTTGCAGTTTAGCAGAGGTGTATTGCAAGGGGGGGATTGATCCTGGGGGCTTTTTGGGTAGCCTAAGAACGAGAAGTTTCCTGTAATTGAACTGAAAGGCTATCTGTAAACTAGCAGCAGTTCTGTTGCTCTGAGTTCAGCTCTGATAGCATACATACAGACCCTCAGCTCCACATCCCAGGCTCGGTCTGTGCACCTACACATCCAAGGAAATAGGAGATTTTAGGCAGAATTAGGATAGGAACAAAAGGCTTTTGGTAGCTAAATTGAAGAAGGGAGTTGCAGTGGGGATTTGGGGCGGGTGAGGGTCTGGCTGTTGCAGTGCCTACAGGGCTAATGGTCTTCACTTTAGTGTGATTCCAAACAAACATTCATCAATGTTTAAGTTTTCCTGTAAGTACCAGGATACAGCACACTGCTGTTGTCCTCTAAGAAACTCAGTGCATTAAATTGTACCCATCGGGCAACATAAGTGTTCTCTCCCTTGGTGGCAGAGCTGCTTTATAAAAAGCTGTCTCTGCTTCCAGCAGTTAGAGGTGGATGAGCTGCAGTGTCTGGCTGCTTGTCACCATCCTGGTGATGCCAAAAGTCACCCTTGGTGCATCCAGACAAGGGGCAGGAGAGAAACCTCCGTTGGGGGCGACTGTCCTGCTACCAGAGACTCCTTGGAGTGGACACACCAAAGGGCACATTGGTTTCAAGGGTTCATGATCAGTTAAGAACATTTACTGTGTACCAAAGGCCAAATTTTGCAGCCCTTTCCCTACATAAAATATAAAGTACTGATTTATCTCCCTCAAGAGCAAGGGCTACAAAATCTGCTCCTCATCTTCTGATGATGATTTTGCGGTATGTTTCTCTGATCCTCAGTCTGATCCTTTTAATTTCAAAAGCTTTAATCAAAACCTCTTTAACAATACTCCCAGTTACTGGTTCTGCGGTTTACATTTAATTCTGATTGATTTTTTAAAAGGATGGTTGCATTAAGATGCTATGGCTTCTGCTTGAGTGATTCATTAATATATGCCTGGGATGGCACAACCCCAGGCAGATTGAAGCTCTGTGTTGACAGACCACTAAAATAATACCCTGCGTGTGACTTCCCTGGGAGTAAATTGAGAGGGAGACCTTAAACCCTTGTAGCATCATGCACACACGCTCAGTTAAGGCCTGGAAACTCATAGGTAGAAGGCAGAGCTCTGTGTCAAACAGGGCTGCTCAATGTGGCTCTGCTGATGGGTTCAAGGTGGATTTAGGTCCTCTTTGTCAGAGGGAATCGACATACAGATTGATCTGTATGGGTGTGCAGTTAAACTGGGATGAGCTACTGCCAGATGAATTGAGATAATAGGATCTGGGGTTTGGGTTTAATGACAGGACTAATATGAGAACCACTTCTGCAGGAACGCTGCCCTGTCAGGCAGAGGAGTGTGGCTCCATGTGATTGCATTTAACTGGGCTCTACTGGAAGCAGTTGGCTGGTGTCTCAGTGACCTGGTCTGCCTGCTGCCCTGCATGTAAAAATGGTTGAGTAACTGCCTTATTTTTATTAACTGAGATACTGACCTGATTGCAAAAGTCCAAATGATGCAAAAGATCAACAGCTGATGCAGTTTAAAATCACAGCTCCTTCCTTTCACCGGGGCTCTACGAAGTCACAGCATCCTGACAACCACATGAGTCACTTGAAGCTGTGTTATCTTTTCAAAATTGACTTTTAGCATTTGTTTCTCTCAAATCAAAAATATTATTCATTTCCTCCATGCTCCTTCTGAAGTACCTCTGCCAAGAATCATGGCTAGCACCAAGAAGAAATAGGGAAAAAGAAAAAGAAACCTTTGTCTTGAGCCATCTAAATGCAGCTATTTGATGTCAAAGGAGGGCTTACCTTGGGTCCAGGTTAATGTCACATTTTAACATTGAAACAAGACAGGTGGTAAAGAGTTTTTTAACAGGAGAATAAAAAAGGTCAGGAAAGTTTAATTTCTTCCAGCCTCCTTATGATAAGAAAGGCTGTTGCAAGAGGTGCAGGGACAGTTTAGGGATGAGGCGTTACGTGGGATAACCCCGCAGGGCATCGCTCATGGGGAGTGAGGGCAGTGCTGGCTGGAGAGACAGGGATTAAAGTACTGCTCCCCAGGTGCGGCTGCTGGTGTGCCAGGGGGCAGAAGTGATACAGTTAGGAATCATAGAATGGTCTGGGTTGGAAGGGACCCCAAGGATCATAGAGCTCCAACCCCCCTGCCACAGGCAGGGCCACCAACCTCCAGGCCTGGATCTACACAAGGTTGCCCAGGGCCCCATCCAACCTGGCCTTGAACACCCCCAGGGACGGGGCATCCACTACTTCTCTGGGCAGCCTGTTCCAGCACCTCACCACTCTTTCTGTAAAAAACTTCCCCCTAACATCTAATCTAACCCTTCCTTCCTTTAGTTTTAATCCATCCCCCTTGACCTGCCATTCTCTACCCTTTTAAAAAGTTGAATCCCCTCCTGCTTATAAGCTCCCTTCAGGGACTGGCAGGCTGCAATGAGGTCCCCCCGCAGCCTTCTCTTCTCCAGGCTGAACAAGCCCAGCTCCCTCAGCCTCTCTTTGTAGGGCAGGTGCTCCAGCCCTCTAATCATCTTCGTGGCTCCTCTGAACCCTCTCCAACAGTTCCACATCTTTCTTGTATTGGGAGCCCCAGCTCTGGACACAGGACTCCAGCTGGGGCCTCCCGAGGGCAGAGCAGAGAGGGACAATCCCCTCCCTGTCCCTGCTGCCACCCCTCTGCTGATGGAGCCCAGGATCCCATTGGCCTTGCGAGCTGCAAGAGCCACTGCTGGCTCATGTTAAGTTTCTCATCCACCACAATCCCCAAGTCCTTCTCAGCAGGGCTACTCTCAAGAAGCTCTTCTCCCAGTCTGTATCTATGGCTGGGATTCTTCCGACCCAGGAAAGGATGGATTTGGTACCTGGGATGAGAACCAGCACTGAGCCGTATCTGTCTCTCTGCTGCCAAGGGTCTGGCAACAGCAGTGAAAGGCTGGATGCTCAAAGTGAAGACATTTGTTCTTTTCCTTTTCCTGCCCATCCCACAGAGCAGGTGTGCCCTACAAGGGGAGCCCTGCATGCCGTGGGAGAGCCTCAGCAGGGTGCACAAAGACACCTTTTCTTCTATTTGCAGAAGAACTCTGCAGCAGGGCTCACCGATACAGAGAAATATTTGTCCCTCTTGGTGCAACTGTTGTCCTTACAGAAACACTCAGCTGTGGCCTTTTGTCTCAGCTGGCTGGCTCTGGGGCTCTTTACAACTCTTTTGTAAGGCAGGGTGCTATTTAAATCTGTCTCTGGGATAATGAGGAAGGAGGAGTTGTTCCTACTAAAGGTTTCCTAGTGATTTTGGAAGAAAAGAATCCCTTGAATTACTCAGGACAGTTTCATTTTGTGTTTTCTTTCTCTCTCTTGATCCAGGCACCTTCACACCTGAGGGCCCCTCACAGTCCTACACCAGGGCTGCTTGGGCAAGAGAACATCGCCTTGGGAGTGCTCACTGTTAAAAACCCACAGTGTTCATGAGGAGCTGGCTGTTGCTGCTAAATGTAAGTTGTTTCTTTTTAAGGAAAAAAACTGTTTTCTTTTAAAAATTCTCTTGCTTTGAAGAGAGATCTGAACATTTTTACCAAAGGCTCAGAAACTTGAGGAGGGGAGACATTCCCTCACAGCCATAGCTGAATGACAAACAATTTCTCCAAGCCATTTCTGTGTAGCTGTTTTTCTTTTCCATATTCTTTACTGTTGTAAATTCATATAAGAAAGGATTTGGCTGGCTTGGAGTGGGGTAGTTTGGGAAACTGTCTTCTCCAGGTGGCCACTTTGAAACCTCTTAAAAGTCCTGTGAAATGAGTCAGTCTCAGCCCAAATCCCAGAACAACTTTGCCCCCATCAGAAGAGAGTGATCAAAATCAGTGCCCTTGCTGGCTGTCCCCAGAGAAAAGTCCCAGCCTAAATGAGCCATGAAAACTGAGCTCTTTCACCATGCTTTGTCCAGCCAAGCATTGCACCATATTTTTTAGCAAAGCACTGGGGAAGTTTATTCTGGGTATATACAGAACATACTTACATCTTCATAACTGTCCAGCCAGCCCCTTTCAGGGGGCCTAAACTCTCTATATGGAAGAAAAGAATTCCCTCCTGTGCTATACCTAATGCCATGAACCTGAAAGACTGAGGGAGCTTTGCACTGTGGAAGAAAATAAGAGGATCAAAAAGACACAGGAAAGGTGTTTGTGTAGGATCTTCTCAGGTGTTTCTGTCTTCATCACATGCATTCATGACATGCAATATTACTCATTGTGTCCCAGCTAAAAAACTGCTCTGCTTCAGGTTCTCTTTTTCCCAGAGGAGTTTTCATCTCTTTTCAGCTCAGTTGCTTGAATTAGTAGTCAGTTAGAGTATCTGTTAACTTGAATGGGCTTTTTTTCTTCCCCATCACTTTTAATGAAGTTCACACCCGGTCCTTTGATAGACCAGCTTGCTGTGTTAGTGAAGTTTAAGGAAGCCTGATCTTCCCTGCTAAGCTCAGATGAGGGAACCCAGATTCAGAGGGGCCAGCTGACCACATTTTGGATCCTCTTTTCTTCCCAAAACATGAAATAGCTTTCAGCTGGGGCTGCCCTGCTCCACTGATTAAACCCACTCTAGAAGAGGTATTGACACACAGCTGTGCCCTTGGGTGGCACCTGTCCCTCTTCTTGGGGATACCCTGTCTGGCCATACAATTTAGCCCAACTAACAGCCCTCAAAGACTGGAGAGCTCTCAGGGGGCTGACAGGAAAGCTTCAGGTGCAATAAAAGATTAGTTTGGGAAAACATCTTGCTGGTGTAGTTTTCTGTGATAAAGTTCTTCTGAGGCTTTGGGACAGGCAGTGGGAAGCCTTCCCCTGGCAGTAGCATCTGGGAGGTGAGAAGTGATGTCCTGTTTTCTCAGTGATGGGCAGGCTGCTCCAGAGCAGCGCCGGGTAGCACCAGGCAGCTGGAGCGGCAATCGCGTGCTCCTGGTAGGAGCCAGACAATAAAACTTCCTCCTGTCTCCCAGGCTCTGCAGCTTTCTGATGTCAACAACAGCAGCAGGAGGCTTCAGGCACGTTCCCGGCAGCTGATCATATTTATCAAGTTCATGTTCCTTGCTTTTTTCGTCTTCTTTTTTTTTTTTTTTTTCCTTAAATATCAAGGTCCGGGAGCCACAAGATTGGCCAAGTTCCAACTCCAGCCCCTTTAAGCATAGAGAAATGTGTGCTGGGGGCTGGAGCAGGGACATGCTTTCTCCATGTGAGCCAAAGAACAAACAGCAGAGTCCTCCACGGGGACTGATTGTTGACATGTTTATGATGATGAAGTGGGGTAGAGCTCTCAAAGGGGGATGCTAGAAATGAAGAAGTAAAGTGTGGCACTGCTGAGGGCTTATATAATGCTAAATATTGTAGGAAACTGCAGTTTCTTCCTATTTGTGACTGCTTTGCTGAGTGGTTAGAGAAGTCCCATCCCAGCTGTACATCACACGTTCCCCATTTGGGGCTGTAGCCTTAACAACAACAACCCAGCAGGCGCCAGGAGTACAGAGTGATTGGGCTGAAGTTACAGGGACTCTCGCTGTAATTTATAGCCCTGCTCAAAAAAGTGTGAAAGATATGATGCTACGTGCCTGGAAATCCTCCCCAGAGGACAGCTTACAAATGCTAAGTGGGTATCAGGATACCCAGCCAACTGGGGCTGGATATTCTGTTTGGGGTCACGGGCAAAAGCACTTTGTCTTCCTCTGCCTGTGCACATGTGTGTCCACACTGTGGGACAATCCTTGGTTCTGCTGCCCAAGGTCAAACCTCCCACTTGGCACTAGAAGGAGAGAAGGATGAGTGAGCCTGGTTAAATTCTCCCTCATGGTGGTTTGGCCCTGGCTAGAGGCCAAATGCCCACCAAGCTACTCGCTCACTCCCAGAGGGGAAACAAGGAGAGCCACCGTGGGTTGGGATAAGAACAGTTTACTGCTAAATATCAAAGTGAATACAGAACAATAATGGCTAGTTACACCAACACCCAGTGCTGACACAGAGTACCTTACTGACCTGACGATTACAGAGGGCTGCCCAATGGTAAGAACTAACTGACCTGATGTCCCAGCCACACTCCAACTGTCCTAGAGGCAAAAAACAGCCCCAACCCTTCCCCAACCAGCTGCTTTTATGGGCAAGTGGTGTCAGGTAGTGTGGAAAACAGCTCCGGCTAACTCACCTCACCTGGGCTGACTCAGCTCACCTGTGTTGGCTGACTGGGGAGGTCAGCCCTGGCCTGGCCAGAACCAGGACAGTGATACACATTCTCCTGTCTGCAGCAGCGCCCGTGGGACACTTCATGGGTGGCTCTGTGGACTGCACTTCCCCTGGGACTAAGCACATGGCTTTGGTGGGAGCATCCATGCACATCATGCTTCCCAGCACCAGGGCCCTCAGTGCTGGCTCCTTATTGCAGAACTAATCGGGCTCTGGGTGCTTGTTTTGCTCTGCCCTGTTCGGCGCTGGCCAGAGGAGGCTAACTGGGGTTCTGTGCTATATTGCAACCATAAAGCACCTTGCTTTCAAGCTGATTTGCCCAAAAACAAAGTGACTGGCAACACGTGTCCATGGCTGCACATGGTCAGCTGAGAGAGTGTCTGTAAGACACTGTAAGAGCCCTGGATTAGTCTTGGCTTGTGTTTGGTCAGCTTGGAAGGTGTGAAAGGGAAAATCTGGGTATATTTGCTCTTAGAATCATAGAATTGTAGAAGCACCTGTGTTGGAAGAAACCCTTTAGATCATCGAATCCAACCTCTTGCCTGGTTAGACAGGAGTTTAGAAAAGCAAGGAGCTTCTCCAACAGTTCTACCTGTTGGGCTACCCACAAGCCAAGCAGCTCAAAGCAGTGTATGAGCTCTGAGCCTCCACTCAGCACTGCAATAGCTGCTTGGAAGCAGACGAGGAACATGTGCTCAGGGGCCGTGTGTTGCAGGATCACTGGAGCTGTTACCTTTCCTGGACCCTGCTGGCTGACTCGGAGCACACCTTGTCTGGGGGCAGGACAGCTTTCATCCTGAAGGAAAACAAAAACAAAAGGAAAACATCTTTTTTCAGACAATATTGCTGTCTCTTAACCTGCTCTGGGTTTCCCTCTGGGCTTCTGAATGTATGAGACATGGGAGCCGATGGCTTTGCCTCTGAATTCTGCTGCTACTGTTCTGGGGGTTGGGTGTCCCTTGCTGGGATGACAGACTTTGGACAGATGCTTTTGCGCCAAAAGATAAGGGTGTTTTTTCAGCAAACATGTTTCTGGCCTTTTTCTTCCCAGTAGAAAATGTAACTTCTCAGCAGCTAAATGGAATTGTCCAGGAGAAAGGGGTTGTTGCAGGAGGAGGGGGTGTCTCTCGAAACAACCACCACAGGAGGACTTGTGATTTTAGTACATCACAGGATGATGTGTTTTCCCCAGAAAGCAGAATAAGTTTTGACATTTTTATCCTTACTGCAGTGTGGTAGCACCTGTATTTCTGTATCTGGTTTTTGGTCCAATGTGTTATTCCTCATTGATAAAAGCATGTCTGCCTTGCTGGAAGCCACTGTGTTTGCATTACTGCTTCCTATCTACTGGCTTCTGGCCCCACTGTGGGGCTCCTGATTTTCCCATCTCTGGCTTTTTTCATCTCTTGTATTCCTGAGCTGTATTGACTTGACCTCATGTCCCAAACCACTATCTGATATCAGCAACCATCACACTGTGTCCTTTCAGCCCAGCTCTCCTCCCATGAGGAAGGGAGATGAGAAGCAGCGCCTGAAAAGCCACAAGCAGCTCACTGTTTTCTTTTCCTCCTTCTCTGTGCTTTTTGCAGCATCTCCAGCTTTATGGTCCTCTGTGAAGTGTAGCAATTCTCCTAGACCTTTTATGTTAGATGTTAGGGGATTTAGACCTGTGTTTTTTCAGTGATTCCTTCACCTTTTAAGAAAAAATGACTTCTGAGCACTCTGCCCCTTCAGTTTATAGTCCCATCAAGCTGAAATCCTCACACACCTGCCCATATGAATGAATTTTTCAGCTGTACTTCCATACTCTTGGAGGCCCTGAGTGTCATTTGCCACGTGTCCAACATCTCTCAGGAGTGTGATGCAAGGGTGAACGCAGACCTCCCATGGGATGGCAAAGGATTTTTTGGCATAGCTGTGTATCAGGCCAGGAGTCTGGAAATCCAGGAGAAACTGGGCTGCAGGATGCCTGTCTGGCTTTGTTTTCTCTGGTGCTGGTGGCTCCACGCTACTCTCTGCGTGTTTTACATTTCAGACCTGAGTTGGTAGAAGAAAGTCACCAAACAGAAAACCTGACAAACAAACCACAGAGAACATCTGATCCGATCAGCAAATACGTAAGCCTGTTAGTGACTGTAGGCACAGCAAGGGCTAGCATTAATGGAGAACATATTTGTTATTAAATCCCATCCACATAAACCAATCCGAAACAGATGTGAATGTTAGTGGTATTAATAAGTGGGCAAGCTCCAGGGATCCTGAAGGTACTGCTGCATAGGGGAGTGGGGACAAAGGGACATCTTTGCTGTCATGTGGGGTTTATAAGAAGGACTATGTTTGTACACTGCACCTTGCTTTGAATTCCTTGTAAGGACTGAAACAAGCAGCACGCGGGGTGTGGAGAGAAGGGTGCTGGATGGGGGGTGAGGACAGCATCCTTGAGGAGGGAAGGGTGCTGCCTGGGAGGAGAGTTGAGCTGAAAGAAAACCAGCTTCTCTGCCCCTCTGTCTGAGTGCAGCTATCCCAAACCATCCTGCCATGGCCAGGAGGGCAAAAGGCAGGATGCCCTCAGGATTGATGGAGTTTCTGAGTGTATGAGATTTTTTTCACTGCTTGCAGACATCCAGTCCTTTCTCTAAAGCAGGAGGACCCTGGACCTTCACAAGACAAGGTTGCTAGGATTTCTTACATTGCAAACCCCTGTATTTTCCCTTGCCATCTTCTCTGAAACAGCTGAACCTTTCTTCAGCTGATGGCTCAAATAAAGAAGGAATAACAAAAAAATTCAGCCCAAGGCAAGACACTTGGCATGGAAAATTGCAATCCAAGTGGTTTAAGTTTAACAAAGTTATTAGCAATTGAAAACAGGGCTTTATAATTGGAAATGTTTGGCAAGCTCAATATTAGGTTGTGCTACCTGCCCTGCTTCTAAGATGTGTGCATGTCCAGGGACGTGCATGCACCCGACACGAAGAGATGCAGTTGCCTTAAGATGCTTCTGGCTGGAAACATGCACAAACGCAATGGCACACTAATATCCTCCCTTCTTATTCACCTCTCTCTTCTCAACCTTCATTCTTCAAGTTTTCATTGTCCTTCCTTCTCTGATTGTAATTAAATCCAGACTGCGAATGCTTCTTGTCCTCCCTGGAACAAAACGCTGGCTCTTCTCACGCTCTGAGGTTTTTATTGAAGGGAGAATTGACAATGGCTTTTGGGTGGTGCAAGGGCAGCTTTTGGGGTGCTGGGAAAGTACCACTGATGCTTCGTATCTCTACTTTCTTCTTGAACATTGCAGTGGGACTGGGATTGGCTCGTTTTCAGTCTGTGTGCATTTGCGTGACTGCATCGCATCAGGTGGAGATGACAGCTTTTTGGGTGGCTTGCCTGACTGGATGACACCTACTTGGGGTAAGAGTTGTCCGTGCTGGGCTGGGTCAGCTTGTCCCATTTGCTGTTGGCCTTTGTTAGGGCTCTCTGTGGTGTTTGCTGCTGCTCCAATCAGGCGACCCAATAAAGTTTAAACTCTCGATTACCACAAGCCCCACTGCAGCCAGGAAACGATGTCGAGTCATCATACTGTTTGAATTACACCAGTATTGAAAATACATGAAAGCCAGAAGCCAGCATTTTCCCTTCTATATAAAAGGGGTTATGGCCATATTAAAAAACACAACAAAACCTACTAGCTTTTAACAGGAGATGGTGGAACCGAGGGCTTAGTGATGCTGAAACAGCCAAGCATGAAAGTAATTACATTTGAAACAAGGTCCTGCTCTTTCTTCTGCTCAGCAGCATTAGAACCCCCGCTCCTGTCCCCTCTGCATCTCCTCTGCTGCCTTTCATTTTGGAGGGGGGACAAGAGCAGCTTTGGGCTGTGGCTGCTGAGGGGCAATTGATGATGTTGGGATTGACAGGTGAGGGACGAGAAGTGTGAGCCGTGGCAGCTGGCTAGAGCAGAGACCCTGTTTCTTCTTTGTCATCATGTGTCTGTTGTCAGTTGATGTTGGTCTTAGTGACCTGGCTACAGGTTGTATAAAATCTCCAGTTTGGCCAGTGCTGGTTTTGGGGGTCTCTGTACCTGGGGTTCAACTCAAATGTGATGAGGTCTCGTTTTGCAGAGGATCTGGGTTGCTTTCCCCTGGTGTCAGCATAAAGCAATGGGATGGAAAAGAAGCCTCTGTCCTGCCCTTTGAGACTCTCAGACCCTGGGCCATCCCTGCTCTGGTGAACTACTAGCGGGGTAGGCTGAGGCCAAGGGGAAGAAGGGTCATTTGTCTTCCTCTTTTACAAGTAAAGAAGAAGCCAGATATCCTGATGTTCATGTCTTCTCATGACCACAGATGGTGCCTCTGCAAGGCTGGACTTCACCACCTGCAGCACGCCAGCGAGCACTGTTTACTGAGGACACAGCATCAGGTCCTTCTCAAACACTTTGTTCTCTCTTGACTTCCAGTTAGACCTAACTGTTGCTAAATCTGAACTGACTCATGCTTTCAGATGCTGCCGAAATCCCCTGAGAGGCTTCCTACTTCTTCTTCAGAAGCTCTTGTGCACTGCAACTCAGGCTGGATGTGAACCGTTTGGTTTTAACTCTCTCCGCGAGGCTCGGGTGTGCTCACAGATCCAGATCTCAGGCAAACAAGCCCTGCTGAAAGCCAAAGCTGAGCCTTCATCCCTTGCAGGCTTCTTGTTTGTCTCAGCGTTACGAATGGTGTTTGCAAGCTTTTTCATCATCCCAGCTCAAGCAGTTGGGGTCCTTTGCCATTAGTAATTTTGATGTATCGCTACCGCGCTACACACCGAAAGTATTTCTCCTTTCTTACCTCCCCATATGTGTGCAGTCAGGAACAATTACTAATGTCAATCGTGTCTGCTTGCTTTTTTTTCCCCCTCTTGGTCGTGCTGTAAATCATTTTCACATTTACAACATTAGGAAGGCGCTCTGAGCAATCATTCTTGTGGTCAACAAACTGTTACTGCTTCTCGAGTGTCATGGGTCACTACTTAATTACTGGATTTCACTCCTGGTTAAAACCATTAATCTTGTCTCCACCACCTTTCTCCGGGTGTCCTGCTCCGGCATGTTTTATGTTAGGCACTTAGGACTCAAAGTGCTGGGTGTTTTCACAGCAGTGGAGGTTCTGTGGCTGGGATTTCTGGGCTTGATAAGCAGTGGAGGCTGCCTTTGGACTGAGTTGCTATAAGCTGAGCCGTTCTGCAGCATCGGGGGGTTTCCAAACAGATGCACAGATACTGAATACAGCAAAAATAGCAGGAGGGGGAGTTCAGTGGTAGCGCTGAGCTTGCATAGGGAGATGCCACCTCAGCCCCAGGAGTTCCTCAGGCTTCATCCCACCCCAGTGTTATCGCTGCCTCCTGCACACTTGGCAGCTGCTCTCGGCCGCTGCCTGACACCGGGATGGGTATGAGCACAACCCGGAAAGGCAGGGTAGCCTGGGAAAGCAGACATTAATTTATGAGTCCTGAAGGTTCATGAGGAGTTGAACTTGGCTGAGAAAGGCTTTGAGAGGGTCGTCTTCTGCTCTCACTTACTCTGCTCTCAAGCAGGGTGGAAGCCCATCCGTGCTGGTGGCATGGCAGCATCCAAGTCCTCCCCATCTGTTACTCGCATTGATGGGAATTCATAGGTGTTATATTGGACAGAGAAAGGCTTCCCTGTTGTTCCTGACATGAAATTGCAGCAAAAACATATTTAGAATTATAAGCTCAAAAATGGAACATAAGGACTACAGAAATCTAACAAAGCTTGTTTCATAGGCCACATCCACAGTGCATCCATACAAAATGCCACATGAATCACACTTAATTTACTACAGAATATATTTTTCTATTTCTGAATAAAAAAAGAAAAGGGGGGGGGGAAGCAGCAAGCTTGTGGAGGACAAGAGCTTTGCTGCTTGTTAACTGTAAAACTTCCACAAATGTGGAATCTATTAAAACCATTATTTGTTTATAATGTGAAAGTGATTAGTCTGTTCCCAAAACAAAGCCATGAAAACACTAAGCGCTGAGACTTTTCAGGAGGATAGCCACTGATTTTTGATTATAATAATTTATATGACTTTTTTTCTATTCTATGTATAATTAGCACTCATATTATATTACATATATTCTATATTACATATATTCTATGTATAATTAGCCTTAGCCAAAATCAAGGTCTTCTTACACGTTCATCTAGTAAACACAGCCCCTGCCCTGAAGAGCTTCTAAGGAGACAAGAGTGGGATGACTACCCTGGCTTTGCAGTTGAGGAGCTGAGATGGAGAGTCAGCATTGCTCACCCAAGGTGGTGGCGAAGGTGTTGAGCAGCAGCGGGGATACCTGGGCTCTGGAACCTGGGCTTGGCTCTCACCTGGAAGCACGTGTCTGGGCTGGCCGGAACATTTCAGCCCGAGCGTGGGGACATCCATGTGGCCCCAATTACAGACCCAGGGCCTTGGTTTCAATTCCTGGACTGGATACGATAACAGGATGCTGGGATATTTAGGCTGTGTTCACTGCTGGGAATGTTTTTTTCTTTAGAAGCAGAAAAAAAGAGTTTGTTTCCCTCTAAGATGTCAAATCATGGCAAGATGGGGATTGGGACTTGTTCTGTTTGTAGAAACCTTGCCCAGCTTTGGCTTCTCACCACCTCCTTTCACAACACTGCTTACTTTTTGATTTTAACATCTTGCCAGTGTTTATGTACTCCATGCCTTTTGGGGAGGACTTTTGGCATATCCTACCCCTGAGCTGCTTCTCGCTTTTGAAGCATGGGATGTTTCTAACAGATGGAGCATACACAGCTAATGGTTGGTTCAGGTGGCCCTGCAAATGCCATCCGTGAAAGCTGTTGTCAGTGGGAGGAGATTCTGGTCCTTCACTGATCATCAAACCAAGTAACTTTAAGTTCAGCAGCATGTCAGAGCTTTTGCTTTATTGTTCCCAGGCACAGCAAGGGGCTCTTAGAGGTTTTCTGGTCTATGTACTTTAAGCCCATCTTTTTGTTTAAACCCCATTTGATTTGAGGTGCAAAAATTTGTCAGTCATCTTTTGTGACCCAGGAAGAGCAAGTGTGGCTGCCTGCAGTTTCCTCAGCCACAGTAACCTGCCTGCTTGTTTGAATGTATTGGTAATTATGGGTGTTGGACAAAAGAAGAACAAAATTCAATTGGCCTGGGGAGGAGGAGGCCCTTCCTCTCTTTTGAAGGTCTGTTTTGGGGAAGAGACAATTAACAAAGCAAGGGAGAAACACTGAGTTTTGGGAAGCTTTAGTATTTAAATTAGATTAAGCGCTGAACTGTTGCAAAGTCACTGTCAAGCCAAGCCTGACAATGTCAGGCCAAGCCGATCTTAGAGAAGAAAATCCCATGAACATTCCCTAACTGTGCAAGCTCCATCCTGAAATCCGTTAAGGTCTGTTCATCAGGCTGCCCCTGAACTGCTTCACTCACAGCCTGAATTACCTCTCAGCCCAATCACATCCCCATGTCCCAGTGCTGGTTTTTACCTTGTTCACTCTTCTCTACTGTCACTGGAGAAGTGTGACAGCTGCAGTCAAGGGGTCTCTTCACTCTCTGTATAAGCAGGCCATCCTCTTCTGGTTTCAGCTCCTAAAAGTGCATCCCTCTTGTGCTAATCCCAGAGTTCGTCCATGCTCCCAGGCTTTTCCTCTACAATGAGGCTGCAGTGATAGGTTGCCTGACACCACAAATGTGCTGGCATTTTCTGTGACTTCTTAAGATCATCCAGTCTGTGTTAAGCTTCTCGTTCTCCTCTCTGCTTAGAGTGTCTGAAATGGGGATCAGCAGAGGGTTTCATTAGCACATTTCTCACGTTATGTGCCATGGTCATGAATGAGAATACCTGGCAAGATGAATTCCTAAGAGCCAGTGCTGATGAGTTCCATGAGTAATTCCCTTTAGCTGAAGAATTTCCTTTTCACTTAATGTGTTTCCTTTCATACAATTCAACACTTTATGTCCTTTTCGGATCTTGTACAAATTCCTATTTTTTCCTGTAAAGAGCTATTTTCCATGTGGTCCTGCATGACAAACTTCACTGAAATCCAGTGAATTCACTGTATGTCCTCTAGGAAGTCTCTAGCAAAGAAGCCAGATGAAATGAGTATCTGTCTTTGGCAAATCCTGAAGTTGTACTCCATCCCAATTCCCATATATGCTTGAATCTTTGATTACTCTTTCCTTCGACTGTTTTAAAGCCCAGTGTGCTATTAAAACTGGTTAATGGCAATTAACTTTACCCTCTGTGTTAAAGCAAGGTATTTTTAATCTTTGTCCAAAAGTGAATCTTGGTCTCCAGGATGCAGCTGACACTTTCCCAGGGCTGAATTTGCAAGCTGGTTGGAGAGGAGGTTACCTGCCTCATTGGATCCCGTATGTGACCAGGAGTACCAGAAAGTCTCAAAAGGCATCTGGACATTAGGGACTCAGGTCATAGTATCATGGAATCACAGGATGGTTTGGTTTGGAAGGGAGCTTAAAACCTATCAAGTTCCAAACCCCTGCCATGGGCAGGGACAACTTCCACTAGTCCAGGGTGCCCGAAGCCCTGTCCAACCTGGCCTTGAACCCTGCCAGGGATCCAGGGGAAGCCCCAGCTTCTCAGGGCAACCTGTGCCAGGCTCTCCCTGCCCTCACAGGGAAGAATTGCTGCCTCAGATATCTCAATCTGCCCTCCTTCAGCTTGGGGCTGTTTCCCCTTGTCCTATCACTCCCTGACCTTCTAAACAGCCCCTCTAGCTTTCCTGTAACACCTTTAGGTACTGGAAATTGCTATAAGGCCTCTCTGGAGCCTTCTCTTCTCCTGGCTGAACAAGCCCAACTCTCTCAGTCTGCCTTCATAGCAGAGGCGTTCCAGGCCTTTGTGGCCTCCCCTAAACTCCAACAGCTCCATGTCTGTCTTGTACTGGGGAGCCCAGAGCTGGAATAAAAAGAGTTTAAATAAAACTTGTCAGATATGGGTGTCTGACTGGTGGAATCCTGAATCATGAGAAGGGAAATTCGAACCTACATGGAGTGTGGCAGCCAGACAATAATTAATAGATCCAACAGGAGGGTATGGATTGATCTGGGATGCTAAGTGTGCAGAAGAGAAGGAGAAATTCAGCTTTTTTACTAAGAGGAGAAAATTCTTCCTGAAGAGTCTGGCATGGAAAGAGGCCTGGAACGGATGGGAATCTGGATCTCCAAGTGAAGGAATGTGTGAGATGAGTCAAGAGGGAGAGAGAGATTTAAGGAAGAGGAAGATTTACTTCCATATCACAGATGGGGGAAGGGATACCAAAGGAAGTTCTTAATACTTTGGAAGATTTCAAGCTGATGTCTTGATTTTCAAAAAGGGATCTAAAGGTCAATTATTTTTTTTAACCTTGTCTGTAGGAAGATCTTTACTCTGTCTTGCTAGAAGTTGCCTTTATCCTCTATTACATGTCTTAAAGGTCATCAGTCTTCCTGCACAGCACTGTGCACGTAGTTTTCTACCACATCCAACATGTAGTTGAATCACACCCAGATCCATATAACAGAAGGCAGCTCAGAGGAAGGTGAAGGATGTGTAGTGCTCTTTATCGTGTAGGCCCTGTGTGAGGTTTCTGCGGTAGGCCCAAAACGCAGCCACAGGGGCCAGGCCCTTAAAGCATTACTAGGTCTGCTCTCTGCTCTTTGTTTTGCTGCCTCAGGGTTTCTGAATGCCAGTGCTGAATGTACCACACATATGTGGTATCCCAGGATTTGATGTGATTTTAGTTCATCTGTGCCCTTCTGGGTTAACTTTCTACTAATGCCCAAGCGCTAATTTTACTGCTCTGGAAACCTGATGAATATTAATTTCAAGGCCACATAGCTGCATTTGGAACCCAAATTGAAAAGCTGATGAGGCAAATAGTATGGCTTAGAAGTAACTTGCCAGCTTCACAGAATCACAGAATCGTAGGGGTTGGAAGGGACCTTGAGAGATCATCAAGTCCAACCCCCAGACGGGTCCAAACCCAAGACAGCAGGGATGCTGTGACCTGTCACAACCGTGTGACAAAGCTCCGATGCAAAGGGCAAGGTGCTTTGTTCCACTCTGTGCCTCAGTTTCTCCAAAGTGAAATGAGGCAACCATCTCGTCTCCCGGTGTTTTTGACCAGTGAGAGCTGGATGTGGTGACAAGTGGGTGATGATATTATATCTTCTTGCCATTGTTTGAATCCAGCAAGATTTCCATGTCCTTTCTAGCTTGACAAATTTGAGAAGTTAGCCGTGGTAGCATAAATAGACACTAAAAGGGAAACTTCTAGTTAAAAAAATGACAGATTGGCAATTTTTTCTTTTAAAAATTAGTACGTTGAATTGAAAATTGTGGCAGATCTCTTGGACAAAGCTGGAGATGTGGCTTGCCTGGGCCTCTGGTGCCTGGCAGGCAGAGAAGTCTCCTTCAGCCCACCCGAACTGCCCAGATCTTTGCATGTTCAAGTAGAAGTAGTGAGTGGTATGAGGCTGTGAGAGCCTGAAGCTGCATCCTAACGAGGAGCACCGAGTCTCTTGGCTGTGTGGAGGGAACATAGCTGCCATGCCCTCCCTCATCCCCTTTGCAGGAGCACCAAAGGCAGGGTTTAGGAAAACCAAAAAGGGCCATGAAAAGCCTCTCCCTCAATGCAGCTTTGCAGCATCAGATGGAATGAATGCTGTGTGTCCCGCGTCTGTGGTGCATTTGTGGGATTGAGGCAGGTTCCCTGGGGTGTGTCCATTTTGCTCCAAGCAGTTCGTAAATCTGGTAATTGCTAACAAAGGATATTCTGTTAAATGTAAATAAGATCTGAAATTTAATCTCTATAAATGTGGTTCGTTTAGCCATTAATTTTATGGATTGTTGAAGTAATTAACAGCGCATAAAGACGACTTCCTCCAATGCAAGTGTGATCTTTGGCTGAATGGACCTTTGTAGTGATCTCCAAGACGGTGTTGTAGAGTGGAACTGGCATTTCATCTTGCCTTTATTTCCTTATTCTAGCATGTTAAAGTGTTTCTAAAATGAATTTTTTATGTGCTGTCCTTTAGTAGTTTAACTTGTTTGGTTTTGTGGGTCGGTATAAATCAAATTGAAATGCATGTCCCTCTCATGGCAAATGATTTAAATTATTGACACAGCGACCTGTGTGAACAAACACTGCTGTATGCAGGCAGGCTGTCAGGTTACCTATAGCTGGACAGAATCTGCAGCATGATCCAGGTATGTTTTGAGGTGATTCCACCTCATTTGGGTTTTTTCCCCTCTCTTCAAACACACCCTTTTCCTTTGGCTCTCTGCATGCCCAGTCAGTAGCTAAAATCATTTTAGAAATGAAGTTCTCTATTTATTCTTGTGTTGGAAAGTTACACTCTCCCCGTGGGGAATGGTCCAAAGAACAGAACATCCTCTCCTACACCGCTGCCACTGCTTGATCTCACTCCTTCACCTGTAGACTCTTCCACCATTTGAATTTACACAGACCTTTTGCAGTTTCATAACCATCTGCAGATGAAAGCCCCTTCTGCCTTCCTTCTTGGGGTTTTACTTTGAGAAAAATGCCAAGAAATTTGCTCTGAGAGTATGGGGAATTGCAGAGAAGGCAGAAGCAGCAAACAAAGTCAATGCAGCAACCTCACTGTGCAAAACCTCGCTCTCCCCGTGGTGTGAGGACAAAGACGTGCTTCAAACATAAGCGGAAGAGAGGGGCAGAACCAAAGGCTTTATTATATTCCCCTCCTGTTGAAGCATAAGGACAGAGGACTCGTATTTCTACTATCTCAAAACATCCTGAACTCCCCCCCCCAAAAGACAGCCCAATCTAGCTGTGGATTTTGCATGATCATAACTGGATTTTCTTGCAGTGTAGATGTTGCGGATCTCACGTGTCCCTTTAAGAAGCACATACTTGATACGAGCTGTTGTGTGGCTACACCTACCTATCAGAACTGTCACTTGATTTCTCTGGGAGAGTCAAAAGAAGAGTGAAAGCCCCAGCCCCCTCTGCCACTAGTGGTGGATTCTCTGTCAGGGTGAGCTCTTTTGATCTACTCCATCTGGATTCCTCTTGCAAAGTTCTTCAGAAACATTTTCAGGCATATTTTTATCGTGGTTAACTTTTTTCAAATAGAATCATAGAATCATAGAATTTGTAAAGTTGGAAGGGACCTTTATGGCCATCTAGTCCAACCCCCTGCAGTGAGCAGGGACATCTTTTCTAGATCAGGTCGCTCAGAGTCCCATCAAGACTGACCCTGAGTATCTCCAGGGATGGGGCCTCTACTACCTCTCTGGGGATTCTATTCCAGTGATCTACCACCCTCATACTGAAGAACTTTTTCCTAATACCTAACCTAAATCTCCCCTTTTTTAGTTTCACACCATTACTCCTCATCCTATTGCTCCATGCCCTCGGGAACACTTCTTCCCCAGCTTTCTTATAGGCACCTTTCAGGTACTAGAAGGCCTCTATAAGTTCCCCCTGGAGCCTTCTCTTCTCCAAGCTGAACAAGCCCAACTCTCAGCCTAAATTTGCATCCTTTAGTTCCCAAGATGTCTTTGCAATGTCAACATCTGTTTTGGTAAAGATTTGCTTAATAGGTAGCTAGAGCTCAAACTCTTTGCTGTCATGATATCCTTACCCTTAAAGAAATTAAGGGGTGCCCATTTGGCATTTATTACAACAACTCTTCCTTCCTTGTCTGAAGGAAATGATACCTTATTTCTCTCATTAGAGTAAAATATAACCCTTTTAATGTGTTAGTGTATCATTGCATAAATTACGAGGACCTCTCTCTGTTTATATGGAATGCAGACTTTTCAAAACTGGAGCACATAGACTTTGGGCTCTGAAAATAAAAAGCAGATGTCTTTCTCCCTCTCTCTCCAAAGGTTAAAGCTTATCAGGGTATTTTAACTCTTGAGGTCCTGTGGCAGGCAACATCTATTGAACAGAGGGAGCTGGCACTCTCAGGTGCAAGATGGGGCATCCAGTTAATCCTGGCTTGCTCTCAGGATTTGAAGGGAAAAGGTGGCCTGTCGATATCTGCCTGGCTGTGTCACTGGCTCCTTCTGAAGCCCCCATGGCACATGTTGTGAAGTTGCTTGCCTGGTTTGCTTATCAATATGAAATACATTTTCCCCTCTGCACCCATCACTGTGTGGCTCTTGTATATCATCCACTGCATCTAAGTGAGTGGTAGGAGTCTCTCTCTGTGAGTGCTGAAACACTTAGGCTGCACATGGAAAGAAGGACGAAAATCAAAACACTTCCTTACCCATAACCTCTGTGCAGAGGAGCAGGAGACACAAAGCCACCCATGCCACATTTGGAGATCTCCTGGGCAGGGGCAATTCTAACATGTTCCTTTAGGTAACATTTCCAGCTGTCTGGCAGTGTCGGAACTGCACCTGGAGCCCGAGCCCTCGATGAAGACATAGTGGCTGAGAAAAGTAGTGATTTCATCAGGAGAAAATGAACTCAGGGCATGGCTATACCTCCTCAAGGGCTGTAGGGTGTGTGTGGAGGAAGAGTGGCACTTAAAGAATCTGCAGAAAACAAATATTCGTCATGAAATACTAATTTAAACAAAGCACCAGAGCCAGGCAGATGCTTCAGAAATGTGTGGCTGGCCTTGCACTCCATGGTATTGCCACAGTGGTTTATAGTGTTTGGAGGGAGAGTTATGACGCAGAACAAATGAGATAAAAAGCTTGTTTAAGTGTGATTAAATGGGGCTAAAAGCTGCCCATTTTATGGGAAGGAGGTGCAGGCATGGTGCCAAGCTGTAGCATGCTGTGTGGCTCACCAGCTCGTCGTATCCATATGGGCTGGTTCAGAAGAATCTTTTAAAAAGTCACAGGAACAATTTATGGACCTTCTCATCACTGGGCCTAAGAGTGTGAAGGGAAGATACAGCCAGCGAGGTCATAAAACAGTACCAGCATCTTCTTCCTTTGAAGAGCAGCATTTAGATGTTCAGAATTGTCATTCTCTGACATCACCCCAGTAACCATTAGCACTGGTGGAGTGGTCGTTGCCTTGACATTTCCATATGGAGCAGTACTTGTTGTCAGCCAGCATCAGTGAGACAGGATCACTGAGACTGGACGCTCATGTGAGGCAAGTCACGTTGCAGATGGATCAGATATCCTAGCAGTGAAAATGCTCCTTCAGCCAACAAGTTTCTTCTTTGATGGTTTATCCCAGAGAATTGAGCTGGTCAGAAATGTTCCTGTGAAACATCCTTCCTTGAGGCTGGCTTATTTTGCTGGAACAGTGCTGAGCACAGTTGACTTTCCCCATGCCTGAGGAAGAGAGCTTGAGGAAACCCACCTGTACTCCTGGCAGATCTCTTCCAGGATGGGAGAAACACGGTGTGTACAAGTCTCTGGCTCCCGAGCGGATGCACCTGGTGGATTTGCCCCCAGGCCAGGGATGCTGGGAGCTCTGCAGCTGCCCGCTGAGGCTGACAAGCTTTGACTTGCATTTCACTGGGAGGCTGCAGCAGGGTCTGGGGAGCTTCTGGCTTCCTGGAAATTGCTGTCTTTTCAAAAACCTGAAAAAAGTTTCGGTTCAATTTGGATCAAAATCAAAATTTATATATATATATATATATGTATGTTTAAACCCTCACATTTTCAAGGCACTGGAAACACTGCTTTTCAGCCAGCTCTACTTGATAGTTTTATAGAGCTTTGCCATAATAAAAGCGAAGTGAGACGAAACAGAAAAGCCCTGCTTAGTAACAACAGGGGATGGGGGAGTGGGAAGGGAGGCCTTAACCAGAGACAGGCTTGCTGGGCGACTGTTCTGCCAGCAGAGGACAAAATACATGTGCCAGAGAGATGATTGAAACCATGTGGGTACAAGGCTTTGCATCTTGGTAGTCCCACAGTCCAGAACAAATCAAGGTTCCTCTTTGGAAACTGGGGTGCTCTGTCCAGAACAGTCACTGGTCTCTTTGGCCAGGTGGATACTGGATGATTTCTCAGGCATATCCGAACAGATGCTTTTAGCCTCTCACGGCTGTCTTCCCACATATGGAGCTTTGCTTTGTCATCAGACCCTGCCAAAGATCCAGTCCTCCTTTCAACAACAAAGAACTGTTTTTATTTACTATGAAATCTGGTCTGGCCTTGATTCCTGGTTTTGTGAATTATTCATCTCGTGTCAGTAGTAGTGGAGCTCCTCTCATGTTAGTGTTTCTTTCCAGCAAACTATGAAGTTCACTTTTTTGTTTGTGGGTTTTTTTGGGGGTGTTTGGTTTGGGTTTTTTTTTTGGGGGGGATGTAATAAGGCAGAAGGGACTTAATAGCTCATGGGTTGTACTAACATTATCAAGCCAGGTGACCATCTCCCCCTTAGATAATGGCTTATCCACCCTTTGCACTGAGAGTAAATGTGTCCTGTCCTGTATGGGGGAGTGAGTGATAAGTACCCTTGCCTTCTTGCTTCCTAACTCAGTTCTTCCCTCAGTGGAGGTACCTCTGAATTGCTCAATTGTAGAGATAATCGATATAAATAAATATAGATAATTGGAGGGGACTATCATCAAAACTAGATCAGATCTGGGTCAGATCACACCCAGGCTTGAAAACAACAATGGATGCAGATGCAACGTTCTCTCTAGATAACCTTTTCCAGAGCTGCACCACTTTGTAAAGGAAAATGTTTCAGTGATGTTCAAGCTTCCCATAATGCAGTTGGTGTTGTGCCTTTCATTAACTCTCTCTCCTTACCTAGAACCATTTGGCTTCCTTACCTTTATAAGGACCACCAGCCTCCATGTAGCTGTAGGTGGCTGTTAAACTCACCCTCAGCCCCCTCTTCACCAGACTCTACAAGCCCAGCTCTTTACCCTGTGTTTCTTCCCAGATGGCAAGGAACTGCAGAATCATTGATTGCCACGCTTTGAGTCCAGCTGTCCAGCATGTTTTCAACCCACACAATGATCTACTTGTCCAGTCTGTACATCCTCAGCTTACAAAAGAGACTGCTGTGGGAAAGAGAATCAAAACCCCTCCTAAAAGTCTATTACATCACTGCTCTCACCTTGGCTATATAGCCCAACATTTCATCACATGGAGTGATCAGATTGGTCAGGCATGGTCTGCCCTAGGTAGATCTGAGTTGCCTGTTTCCTATTTATCTTCTAGTTCTTCCCATATGTGGAAATGGACTCCAGAGGATGTGTTCTGTGGTTTTTCCAGGGTTGGAGAAACCCACTGCCCGAGATCCTTCTCTCACCTCTCTTGGAGGTGGGTGTAACGTCAGCCTTTTCCTGGCCATTAAGGACTTTCCTTAATCACTGTGATCTTTTGCAGGTAATCAACAATGACCTCATAGTCACATCATCCAGTTTCCCCAGCATCCTGAGGTGAAAACCACCCATCTCAACTGACTGGAATGGTTTCCCCTAAACTGTATTGTTTCTAACTTACTGCTCCACCACTGTTGGCTGTCCCTTTCTTTCCCAAGCAGATCTGGTTTGTACAGAGGTCTAGGAGGAAGATTTACTGGTGAAGACAGAGAGGAAAAAAAAGATCTTTAATACTTTGGCCTTTTTCAAACTAAAAGCTTTTGTCTGTGAGGAGGTGTCCTTCCCTGCAAACTGCAATTTTTTTTGAATGACCTTATTCTATTAGAGCTGCACATAATGGGACTGTGGGTAACGTGTTGTAATCACGCGGCGCTGCGGCTGGGACAGGGATTTGCTTTGCTCAGTATCTGGGTTCTGCCAGATCAGCCTCATATAACACCAATCTTTGCACAACGTAGAGCCTGTGTAAGGTCTTTTCAAAGACAGAACTCCCCAACTGTCCATGTATATTCCATTCACCAAGAATGCTGTAAAATTGTTTCCTTTAAGACTGGAGTCCAAGGGAGGATGAATTCTCTATGCAACTTTGATATGCTTGTATCTCCTTGTGTTTTCATGGATATTCTGGGTAGTAATTCCCTTATCTCCAGCTATGTGAACAGTTTACTAAACATCTGTCAGTCCTACCCATGCCCATCTGGCTAATCTGGAATGCTGACACGCCTCCAAACCCTAAAAAATGCTTAACGATCTGTATCTCCATGCTGAAAATGCAACACAATGTAACTCAAAAATTGTGAAGTGTCTGCACTTTGTTGGAGCAAACTTTATTTGCAAGGCAATCTTCAGACATAGGGAGAAACCCATTTCCAGAAGGAAAGCATTAGAGATGGGTGCAGTTGTGAAGGGTAGAGCTGTGACTGAGTTGGGCCTTGGAGGTCAGATGGTTATCAGAACCAGCTGAGCTTGAAACACGAAGCAAGAGTACTTGAGCAAATAGGTCTATGGCATTTAGGCACTATATTAAATAGGATTTGTGGTACTTGCTGCTTCAAGTTGTGCCAAGAATAGCATGAGTAGCCTTTCTTGTTGAAAATTGGCACATCTGGTCCCCGTCCTCGTTGGAACTAGTAGGGCATGAAAAAATACGCTGTGTTACTGGTACTTGTTTTGCAGTCTCTACTGGAGGATTCAACCCAAACTGGACATTCACACTGTTACATGACCTCTCCTTCTTTCTCAAGCTCCACACTCAGCAACAGACCAACTCTCATGTCAGACAGCACTGGTCATCAAGCAAAAATGGCTTCTGCTCCTCCATAATTCTGTGTTCTGTTTCCTCCAGAGTCCCTGGGTCAACAATCTCTCTCCGGCACCATCAAATCACACGGTGGTTTGGGTTGGAAGGGACCTCAATGCCCATCTAGTTCTGATGCCCTGCCATGGGCAGGGACACCCTCCACTAGCCTGGGGTACCCAAAGCCCCACCCAACCTGGCCTTGAACCCTGCCAGGGATCCAGGGACAGCCCCAGCTTCTTTGGGCACCCTGTGCCAGGGGCTCACCGCCCTCACTGTAAAAAAGTTCTTCTTTATATCAAATCTAAATCTCCTCCCTTTCAGCTTGAGGCCATTCCCCCTTGTCCTATCACTCCACACCCTTGTAACCAGCCCCTCTCCAGCTTTCCTGTAGCTCCTTTAGGGGACTGGAAATTGCTATAAGGCCTCTCTGGAGCTTTCTCATCTTCAGGCTGAACAAGCCCAACTCTATCAGCCTGTCTCCAGAGCAGAGGGGCTCCAGCCTTCAGATCACCTTTGTGGCCTCCTCTGGACTCTCTCCAACAGCTCCATGTCTGTCTTGTACTGGGGAGCCCAGAGCTGGATGCAGCGTTGCAGGTGAGGTCTCACAAGAGCACAGTAGTGGGGAGAATTAGCCCCTTGACCTGCTGGTCATGCTTAAGATGAGCTGCTGGTCATGTTTCTAAAATAACCTTGCACAGAAGAAGAGTTGGTTTAGCCAACCTACAGAAGGAGAAATGGAGGAAGAATAAATTTATGTGCTGGGAGAAGCTGGTATCAGCAATGTCAGGGGAGCTTGGGTTTGTAATGGCTCTTTTTGGGTCCTTATTCCCAGGCCACTTACCCTGTTACTGGCTTATACTGCCCACCACACTGGGAGGGGAGGCAGAAATAAGAGAAGGGGGTGGATTTAATTCAAAATTTCAAAGATGTTGCTGCTGGCTTTGCAGATGGTGGCAGCAGATGACAGACATGAGCTCATTTTCCCTCTGAACATTTCTTTCATCCCTGATAAAAAATAAAATAAAATCTTAAAACAAAGAATTCCTACAAGGAATGGGGAGTTCTCTTCCTCTTCATTTTTTTTTCCTACCCAAAGCAGGTAACCAGAGCAAAAGAGAGTAAACTCTTGCAATAATTCTTGAACAACACTTTCCAAATATCTCAGTGGTGGCCCATTTCACACAACTCCTTTTTAGGCCCAGAACTGAGATAATCTCTGTACATCTTAGCCCAGCTCATCCCCTGCAACAGAACTGCCCTTGACTGGACTAAGTTTTCCATTCTGCAAGTCCCTGGCACCAATTCTTTCTCTTTATCTTGTCTGTGGCAGGGAGTTTCTACAAGGAAATCTGTGTGTTGGGTTTGAAAGACCTATAGTTACAGAATCACAGGGGTTGGAAGGGACCTCGAGAGCTCATGGGGTCCAACCCCCCTGCCAAAGCAGCTCCCCAGCTCATATTGCACAGGGCGGCGTCCAAACGGGGCTGGAATATCTCCAGAGATGGAGACTCCACACCCCCTGGGCAGCCTGTCCCAGGGCTCTGGCACCCTCACTGGGGAAAAGTTCTTCCACATGTTGGTGCAGAACTTCCTCTGCTCCAACTTGCAGCCACTGCCCTTTGTCCTGTCTCCACAGACCACTGAAAAGGGGCTGCCCATTTCCCCCTGCATCCCATGCTTAAGATATTTATAAACATTAATTAGGTCCCCCCTAAGTCTTCTCTTCTCTAGACTGAACAGTCCCAGCTCACTCAGCCTTTCCTCACAGGGGAGATGCTCCAGGCCCTTAATCATCTTCATAGCCTCCTCTGGACTCTTTCCAGGAGATCCCTGTCTTTTTTATACCAGGGAGCCCAGAACTGGACATGAGTTCCTCTTGCTATGGGCTGATGCATGGCAGGACAAGGAGGGTTGACTTTTCTCATCGCTGGCTGCAGCTATTCTCGTCTTGGCAGCTGTTTCTGAGCTTGGGTTTGCTGGTGCCTCCTGCCCCTTTCTTCCATGGGGACAGAGTTTGAATGTAAGCCATTTGGCTTCCCCACCCCAGCATCATCTGGTTGGTCAGACAACATTCAGCCAGCCAGCCAAAATATGACAGTATGGGCAGTTAGGCTGTGTTGGACCCAAATGTGGTTGCCAGCCCTGAGCTAACTTAAGAGCATAGGCTGAGCTCATCGTGTCAAGTGAACCGTGCTCTGTCTTGGAAAACCTGATTTTTCATTCCATCCCTGTTCAGCAATGCATCTTTGCAGCTCAGAGGAGGGACCTGAGGACCTGCTTCCATGTGTTTCTGCAGGGCAATTTATTTCCCCTATCTCAGCCCAGACAATGAAAAGGCAAAGAGAAGTGTAGCCATCGGATACATTCCTGTCTTGATGCTCTCTTTGATCTCAGTTTGCTTTTAGATGTTGCATGTCTGAATGAGACAGTTGTGCTGCCAGTAGGAAAGAACCACCACATTCTCCTTTTTTTTTAGGCAGGCTCCAGTAACGGGTGTTTTTCCCAGAGGTAACTCTCCTTGCATGATTCATGCTCATGCAACACCTCTTCCTCCTGCATTCTCAGTTTTCCACTGTGTGTTTCTGGTGGGATGATTTGTGCTGATCTTAGCTCAACAGGCTTTACGGGTCCCCTGGTTACAGCCTAATAAGTGGGACGAAGTTATTAAAGGAAAAAACAAAACCAAACCAAACCCATCATGACATTTCTTAAAATAACATGAATTGCCCATTCAGCTGTTCACACACTGCAAAGTAGAACCTACACCCCTTCTCAGGCTGAAATCCTGCTTGAAGCCTGGATCCCATTGAGGATTTAGGACTGGATTCTCATTTATACTGAGGTCTCTTGAGCCAGCAAGCACAGGATGTAAATTATTTTTCTTCTCACTTTCACATGAGAATTAGGCCTTTAGAGTCAACTTGAGTTACCTTGTGCTGGCTGCATCAGTCACATAGGACCACCTGTTGTTTCTTGGTTAAACTTGGCTGTATTTATGTTTTTGGCAGGAAGGCTTCCTTTGCTGTGTGTTTTCATAGCCCTGGCCACTAGATGCTACTGCAACACAGATACAGCCATGGTTAAATGGAGCCAGCCAGACCGTGGGCCTGGGAGCTCAGCATGGAGGGGTCATTCTGCACCCCTGCCTCCTCGTGCCAGTGTGACGCCCGTGTCCAAGCTGCCGTGGAGCTGGCATGGTGAGCCTTGGTTAAGGGACAGGCCCAGGGCTGGTACAGGCGAATAGGATGCTGTGGTGAGGCCAAACCAACCTCTTCCAGGAGCTGAGCCCCAACCCCTAAGGGTGTGGAGGATGGACACCATGGTGTGTGTGCATCTTAGGGTGAAATATGGGAGAGGACTGCGTAGGGGAATGATGCTTTTGGTTACTATCAACAGTAGAGCTGTTGCTGAAGGCAGGATGTGAGGTACTGCTGCATTCCTCTCATATGGAGCAGAACTGGATCTCAGAGTTCAGGACTAGCAAGAATGCTTGGATCTCCTAGGCTGACATCCTCAGTCCAGTAGATACTAGATTTCACTACATAACCTGCTATGGAGACCAGCTGGATGTGTGTTAGTGAAAAGATCACCTCCAGAAAAGCATCTTTGCAACCTCAAGACATCAGGAGAGGAACACCACCAATTTTCCATGGTTGTTCATGCTCCATGTCTAACCCAGCTTGTGCCTTCCCACTTGTTGGAATTCTCCTGCCTTGGAATATTGAAGAGGTGCTGCTAGAATATGTACAACCAGGAATCAAATGGAACAGAAATAGGTGTGATATATCTGCTCCCTATTTTTCCACTGCAGTTTCTTTCTGGTTCTTATTTGGGGTGCTTTTTTTCCTGGAAGAAAAGGAATTCTTAGTAAAATGGAATTTTTAATTAAAGCAACAAAACAAAACTTGTTCTTATTGAAAACCTCAAAATTGAAAAATCTGGTTTCAGGAAAATCCTGTTTCTTAGGCTGCCTTCATTTGATACCTTATATCCTCAGCATGATGCTGTCTTTCATAAGGCTTAATTTGTGTAATAGAAGCCAGCAATAAAGGCAGCAAATACTCCCCTTGCCCTGTTGCTAGCTTTAGTTTATCTGGGCTGGCTTCATCACCTCTAAGGAGGCAGCAGAGGGACAGTTTGTACAACTCTGCCTCAGAACAAATATATTAAATGGAGACAGAGACTCCCCATTCTCACGGGCTCTTACTTGTCAGTCTGAGCGCTCTGCTTGCTGCAATACAGCCTAAAGCCCCACAGGTCTTATGATTCCCGACCCCCACTCGGTCCCTGGTGCTTCTCCAGTTCACACCATGGCAGGCTGGGGCTCTGCACACTGAAATCTTTGTGCTAGTTTATTATTTATTTTCTCCTGGTGAACGGGCTGTTTGCCAGCAAGGCTGGGGCAGAGTGCTGTGTGTTTGGTAGCTCTGAATCACTCTGCTGCTGTCTTCTGTAAAAGAAGAGAGAATGTGCAGATTTTTGTTGGTGTCCTCTAATGCTCTGATAGCTTTGCTCTTAGCTGCTGGGGAAAAAAAAGAACCCCCACCCCAATCTTTATCTATTGAACTTGTAAATTTTGATTACTCTTGACATGGTCTACTGTTTTATGCTGGTTTAATTGCTCCCCTGCCTCGTATCCAGTTGGAGCAGGAATTCAGAGCTGCTTCAGTTTACCATGCACGTAATGCAACTGAATGAGAAGTGTTTCACTAGAGAGCTTTGACATTGTTTATTCGTGTTTGGTCCTCATTTTACCAATAAAATTTGCTTTTCTTTTTAGCTGAACACAGGCTACAGGCTGGAACAGACATGTGAAATACCTTAGGATGTATTCCTATTTTTCATCCGCTGCCTAAGAAGCTTGACAGCATTGTGTTGAGCTCATGCAGAATCAGAGCATGCTTGCAGTGGCTTACACCCTCCTCCAACATGATGCATTCCAGGAAAGATGAAATTACTAGTTAGGTGACCACAGCAGATGTACACAATGGGATCTGTCCTGTGGTTACAGTGAGGTTTGACCTGAATGTTAAATCCAGAAGTCAGCTCACACCTTTCCCAAAAGCTGTGTGCTGAATAGTGTGGGCTGAATTTAGGGCCACGAGGGGACCTGTGCACAGCTGGCACTTAGTTGTTCTTCTAGTAGGGTTACAGCTTCTTGATTTGATCTGTTTTAAGGCAGAGGAGTATTTTTTCTTCCTTTATGTTGTCTTTCAAGGACTTCAGATGGTTGGACTTAATGACCTTAGTGGTCTTTTCTGACCTATGATTCAATGACTTGCAGAGTTTCCAGGTCACTGATGACTGCTGGTGTTGGTAAGCACTCAAGGACAGAAATAACTGTCTTTTTAGGGGTATATCTAAAGTTTCTGCTCAGTAGCATATGTTCCAAGGAGAGTTTGCTAAGGAACAAACTCTCCATCCAACCAATAAATACCTGAGATGCTGATGTGTTTGCTTCTTTGTCAAATACTGAACCTCAAACCTCATCCCAACCTGAGGGCCTTTAAAACCACTCCCAAAACCTGTCATTTCCACACTGGTGAGGAAGAACTATTAAAAGAGCTCAAAGAAGAAAAACCTTTGGAAGCTCTTTTAATGGAGGCTGAGGGAGGAGAGAAGTTTGGCAATGCATGATAAAGCAGAAATATTATGCAATTGTAATCCTATCTCTCACTGAAACCATGCTAAATGATTTGTAACACTCTGAGAGAAGAATTGTGCACCATCAGCATTAATAAACCTGAGAGACAGAGTCTGGCCAACACAAAAAAATCTTAGATTTGCATTTGGATTGGGACTAATTGCCTTCAAATTTTACATGTTTTCCTCAGATTGCACTTCTTTCTGAAGCCACTAAACCAGACCAGTTCATTCCTGCTACACCAGTGAAACTCTGCTTAGAAACTTTCCAACCCAAAGGAAAATGCCTGATTTGTTGTCCAGTGTCACCTCTCAGCCACACAGACCGATGCTGATGTAAAGTATCAAGATGCAGTTCATCAGAGTGCCACATGGCTTTTGTTGCTTGAATGCTACTTTGGGAGAAAACAGTTCAGAAGAACCATTCAACTGGTCCATGTTCAGGCTTGGATACTTAAAAAAAGAGCAAGACTTAAAGTACTTTGTCAGCCTGTTTGGTATATTGTAGTAGACTGGCTGGTGACTACGTGTGTCACCATCTTCTTTGAGACAGGAGATGTGTCATGGACCTCATAGTGCCAAACCTTTCATGATATTTTTCTTCAGCTTGGGTGATGGATCGTGCTTTCAGAATGTGACTGCAGGGCTTTGTGCAGTGCCAACACAACATTTTTCATGGTCATAAAGTGGTTACAATAGATCTGAAGTGTTGTGAACCGCAAATCGTTAGGAACAAATTTTATCTGCTACTCAAAGTTTCATGTAGATTTCTACATCTTTCCTTTAAACAATTGTTATTGTGCTTTTTGTGCAAACGTTTGCTTACTAGCTGAGCCTGGAGGTTACAAGTTCAGGATTTTCCCTGGGCAGGAAAATGGTCTTTATTGCTGATTGACAGTGGACCTATTAGGTCCTCCAAATAGGTTTTTCCTTTGGGAATGTTCATCTTTAACAACTCCTTGTTTAGATGATCATGTTCTTTCCATCTCCTGGTCTTTAGTCTGTGTCAGAACACCCTGTTTTGTTTCTGCAGTGGCCGTGTACTCCCTTCAGACTCCTGCTATAGGAAAATTAGCCCCCCACATTGACTTCTTTCTAAGTCCATGCTTGCAGCTATCAGATCTTCTGTCCTGAAGATGGCTGAGATGATGCCCAGTGGGGCTTACCTGCACTGTAATTCTTACTTTGCTGTTCTGAGAATGACTGAGTACTTGGGATGGGTTAGTGGTGGCCTACACCACAGCGTCATGCAGGCAATGCTGTGAGAAGCACAACCAGTATGGGTGCCCACCAGAAGATGCCAAACCTGAGCAAATGAATCAATAGAAATTGTGTTTATTGCTGTGGCAGGCAGGCACTGAACACAGGTCTCTCTAAAGCATACTTACTGGGGTAACTGTCCAAAAATACATATAGCCACGTGCCAAAATAAGCTCTATCCTATTTCTATAGAACTTATTAGCCCAGGAGTGGCATTGCCCACCTTCTTGCTGAGGTAGCCTGAGTCCAGGAGCTCCCAGGAGCACCTCCATGTGTGTGCAGTGTTCTGTCTAGTGACAAAGTTGCAAACCTTCCTTCAACCACAAGACCTGAGAAGAGTTGCAGAGAGACAGCTGTCTCTGTGTGATGCCAGTGGGGTGGTCCAGAAATAGTAGGTATCATTTGCATTTTTAATTTGTCTCGATAATGCTTAATGCTCTTCACCTCAGAGAAAGGAAGGCTGCATGTCTCCTGGAAGCACATGAAGGACTGTGCTACAAGCCAGCTACTGCATCAGTTAGTACATGTATCTGGCCTTGGATATTTATCATAACAATGTCAACACACAGGTGCTGGTTTTGCATACACCACTTTGAGATAGGGCAGGCTTGGCTCTGGTCATAGTGCTCTCTTTTGTTCTCCTTGGTTCTTTCTTTTCTTCTCTGCATTGACACCTCAATTTCAGTCTGCTAGCTTGTTATTTTTCTGGCATCCATAGCTCTGTGGGCCAGTCAATACCTTTTAAGAGCCTCTAGGACAGAACACAGTAGAAGAGCCAAAGCTGGGGAAAGACTTGGAAGACTTGGAAGTAGAGCACACAGGTGGAGTGATGGGCAAGGGATGTCCAAGGGAAAGCCAACGAGTTGTCTGTACTCACTGCCTCTGCTGCTGGCCAAGTCCTTCGTTTCAGGTTGGGAAGGCTGATGTTAGTTGGCCTGCCACAGTTGTGCAGAGTGGTGGCTGCTCCCCTCCACCACCAGACTTCTGAATGTTGATGTGATGGCAGGTATTCCTATTAATAGTCATCACGCTCTGTAGGTTGCTTAGATGGTTGCTTAGGTTCAGTCCCTTTCCCTTCCTCAGATCCCTGACATACAGAAATGTGATGTTAAAAACCTCTTTCACCCTGTCCTAGTGTGCTTAGGTGGTCCCTTCCCCTGAGGGCCAGACTGGCAGAGGAACACACTGTTCCACAGGCGTCAGGGTGGGATGATTTGAGAGAGGGCTGTGCTGTTTTAGCCAGTGTTAAGAATGTGCCCAGTTCATTTGCACTTTCTCTGCAACTTTTGAGCTTAATCCTACTGGTGCCAACTGTACAGAGCTCCAACAAAATAATTCCAGGCTCTTCTTTTTCTGAGGATGATCAAATCTACTCCTGAACTAGGAATGGAAGGACCCTGATTGCAATGGCAAGCACCAAGCTACCTATCCTTCTTGCAGTGACAGTGGTCATGCCCATCTGTTCCTTCCTTCATTGCCCAGAGTAGAAACATCCATTTTACAGGAAGGGTTAAGGATTTTCAGTGTTTAGCATGATTAGGTACACACTGGCAGTGTTAAAATTCATACATCCTCCTGCTTCACCCAGGACAGCTCTGAAGTGACCTCATGGAAACCTCTCAGGAGTTTCTGTATGATTTCACATGGGCTCATTCCCATGGAAGACACTGAGGGCCGAAAAGCTGCCTTGTAGCCAGCCAGCTTGTGCCTTTTATGAGTCCTCAGCAGATGAATGAATCTGGTACTTAAGCAAGAGAAGGGATTATTTGTTCTACCCCCACGTTTCAGAGATTTGGATCATGCACTGCATAATTCTGACAATGTCTTGTTCTCCATCCAGAGCCGCTTTCCAAGCGTTCTCTATGGTCCAACATTGCTCATCTGGGAGAAGCAAAGAAACCTGAGTAAGACTTTTACAGAGCAGGACAGAGTGATGAAAAAGTATAACGTGTAAAGTATAGCAGTGTGCACTGTTGGCTAAGAGGGCCAATGGGATCCTGGGATGCATCAGGAAGAGTGTGGCCAGCAGGTCGAAGGAGGTGATCCTCCCCCTCTACTCTGCCTTGGTCAGGCCCCACCTGGAGTATTGTGTCCAGTTCTGGGCTCCCTGGTATAAAAAAGACAGGGACCTCCTGGAGAGAGTCCAGAGAAGGGCTACGAAGATGATTAAGGGCCTGGAACATCTCCCCTATGAGGACAGGCTGAGAGAGCTGGGACTGTTCAGCCTGGAGAAAAGAAGACTTAGGGGGGACCTAATTAATGTCTATAAATCTCTTAGGCATGGGATGCAGGGGGAATTGGCCAGCCCCTTTTCAGTGGTCTGTGGAGACAGGACAAGGGGCAATGGCTGCAAGTTGGAGCACAGGAAGTTCTGCACCAACATGGGGAAGAACTTTTCCCCAGTGAGGGTGAGGGAGCCCTGGGACAGGCTGCCCAGGGGGTGTGGAGTCTCCTTCTCTGGAGATATTCCAGCCCCGTCTGGACGCCGACCTGTGCAATATGAGCTGGGGAGCTGCTTTGTCAGGGGGTTGGACTCGATGAGTTCTCGAGGTCCCTTCCAACCCCTGTGATTCTGTGATTCTGTGATTCTGTGACAACGTTGTATCAGCTCAATCTGAAATGATTCAAAGCTTCTTCTTTCCTTATGAACCCGCAGAGACCTTGGGCAGGCCACCACTGCTACATGGCAGTTTCTGAATATTTGCTGCACACCCAGGAGGCCTCTTGATGTTGCTAATCAAATCTATGGTCATGTCTCTGAACCGTAAAGTGGGGACCTGTCCATGCCAAGTGGCAAGAGCAGAAAGCCCATCTACTTGTCTTTGTGAATGGTGTTTGTCTAAAAGCTCCTTGAAATCCATTGTCTTGTGGCCAGTGCATGAGGGCCATCCTGCAAAATACAGTTTGTGACCAGATCAAATAAATGTTTTCATTTTTTTCCACTAATTTAAAGCCAAATTCTGTAATCTTCTCAACCATTTGCATTATACAAGCCCATGCACTGAGAAAAGCGAACAACTTAAGAGACTTAATCTTCATGAAGGAGCACAAAGAAACGTGAATGCATTTTAGGAGCTAAGTGTTCTTACCCTGCACATGGCAAAACAGGAAAGAAACATTTTCCCTCTTTGTTAGAAGGGAAGTTTCTCAGTCACAGCAACTTCATCTTCCAAGTTGCAAATATTTCAGGTTTTACTCAATGAGAGTTGAGTAAAACTCAACTGTGCAGCCTCTTCAGTGGGAAATGTGGATCTCTGCTCATTCTTTTCAGTTGGGATGCCATATAAATAATACTAATATTGTACAATTTCTCTCCCCTCTCCCCCTTGCTGTCACCCACCTACATGGGTGTGCAAAGTTTGCTCTGCATCCGTGTAGCCAGCTGGTTTGAACTCCAACAATAACAAGGCAAAAGCTCCAATATCAAAGATTCTTGGGCATTGTACAGCCACCTGAAACAGGCAAGGATCTTCAGTCTGCAAAAGCCCAGGGTGTAGTGGGGGTAGGGTGGGTGACCCTTTATTTGTTGACAGGAGTAATGAGTCTTCATTTTTCCTTTGGTGCGAAAGGCGGTGACGGCAGCGGTGTTTCTTCTGCTTATGATAAGAAGTGAAAATACAAATGTGATGGGGAAAGAAATTAATTGTGAGGGCCCTAATTAAAATCACTGGGAGAGGTATTGCATTACAGTGCAAAGAAGCAGATGAATATGACCTTTCTGTGAACTTCTCAACCCTACTAGAAGCATAAATTTAAAGTCTCCTGGCGGAAAAGTGTTCTGGCACTGAACTGGTGTCTACAATCAGGATTTTGTCTGCAGGTATCAATGCACAAAATCTCTGCCTCGTGGAGCTCTGAGTCCCCTGAGGCTTCTTATGTTTTGCCTTCGTTTGCTATAGTCCATGTCAGAGGGTTTCAGTGGCCTGGCCCGGCTCTGGCTGCTCCCCTCTCCTCCCAGCCTGGAGCGTTTCCTCCATGTGCAAGGAAAAACTCTGGCAAGAAGGTGGTCAGAAAGGCCATGCTAACTGGAGCAGAACGGAAAGCTGTGTCCTGCAGAAACGCTTGCTGAAGATATATAACTTTTGTCTGCTACCAATTGTCACAAACAGTTAAGGCGAGCAATTTATGGCTCTGTAGCTCACACTTACCCTCCTAGATTTCCATCTCAGACTCCTACCTGGCATGTGCATTGATTCCTCCTCATTTTTAACTCGGGGTAGGGTAAACCAAGCCTTATGAAACAGATACACTCCTTTTCTTTAAGGAAGGGGGTTTCTTCTGGCCTCCCTCATCATTAACCAAATGCTTTTGCTGAGTGACAGCTGTTTCTGCTCAGAAACGGGACACAAAGTTTGGCTTTGTTTTAATCCTGGGACGTTTATCAGAGGACTTTGAAGCATACACCCTTCATTTTCCCCTTCTCTATCTCCCTGAAGCTTTGGGGTTGAGAAGGAGCAGGAAGAGGAAGGCTTTAGCTTTATAGCTAAAACCTCTGTTTTAAAACTGGTGCACACTGGTGATATGAATATGCCACATGGTGTCTGATGTCCTTTAGCGACAGCAGATTTATAGCTTTTTCCCCTCATAAAAATCCTCTCCCTCGCCAAAAGAGGTCCAGCTGGAGTTATGAAATCAGTAAACAGAGACCCTGCAACAGTGAGGAGGCTTGGCCTTTGCAGCTCCCTTGATGTGTAGCATGCACATCGCAACCTTGCAGGCTGGAAATCACACAGCATCCCTGCAGTACCCTCGGACAGGCCCCTTGTTCCTATACATCCATGGGATCTGGTAGCACGTGCAGCCCTTGTGTGCTGCTTTGCAACTAATAGGAACTTCATCTTACTCAATTATTATCAAGTTTTATTACAGTCTATGCATAGGATGTAGTTAAAGGGCTCTGGGCCAAACCCCTCCACCCTAACTGTGAGATATTGCACCCCTGAAATTTGAATGCCTCCAAGAAGACATAATCCCTTCTTGAGTGCTTGGGAAGTGGTTAGAGGAGCTTGGATGTCACCATGAACAAATCTTACTTAATAATTCTTCCAACTGGAAATGTGTTCTGAATCTGCTGTGACTATCTGACCACTAATGGCTTTCGTGTTGCTCACTGCGAAACTCATAGGCAATTAGGGAAATGGAGACAGATCTGATAGCTAATTGCTGCAGAAATCATCCTCCAAATGCTTGAAAACCAGAATTCCTCAGCTGAGATCCACAAGTGTCTTCATGCAAAGTAAGGAGGTTCCCCAGTGGCGCCTGTGTTGGTGAGGATTTCAAGATGCTAGGGCAGTTCTGGGGGGGGTGTTGGAAGGAGCTGTGATGGGACAGGCAGAGACAGTATGGCTTTCCCATCGCTTCAGAGACCCTCAGCTACATCTCCAAAGGCACCACAGGCTCTTCTGGTCTTGGGGAATTTGCAGTTTGTTGGAGGGCTACCTCAGCCCTGTTGCCTTTGGGGAGCAACTGTGCCATGAGCAGAGTGTAAGGCCCACATTTCCAAGGACTGGAGAACAACTTCAGCTCCAGCTCCCCTTTGCAATTGCAAAGTCCACTCTGGATATGAATTTTCTAGCCTTGACTCATGTGTAAGCCATAGTTCTCAGTAGCACTTGGGTGACTAGGAAGCCCTCCTAGGAGTGTGTCACCCCCCTGCTTACAGCCCGCCGGTGACGTGTCACACCACAGCTCAGTGAGAGGGGTGGCTTGGGTACTGGCTACCAGACCTGTGTGCCGAACCCTCCACTGAGATAACTGAGTACAGAGGCTGGTGAGTCCAGGTGGAAAAGCTCGGTCTACCCCCTGTCAAAAAACATCTTGAGGCTCTGCTTGTCTCCAGTCAACAAGTGGGGCTGAGATGAAGATGTCTTTAGAGAGAACCCTTGGACTTTAAGGTTTGTAGGTCCTGCATGTACATTGGGCCCAGACCTGTAGAGCAGAGTAGAGTAGACCTTAAGAGTAGCTGGTTCTCATCTGTTTGTTGCTTGAGTTTCTTAGTGAAAGTATCATATGCAAAAATCTAGTGACCCTCAGATGCAAGAGGGACTTTGATTCAGCAGAGACAGAAGCAACTCAGAAATAGCTGCTGCCAATGCCATTGAAATGGGTTGAAACTGTGGATGCAACGGGTGTGAGATCACAGAGGGGTCTGAGGGGGTGTAGTTGCTCACTCGCTTTGAGTTTTTGGGAGGAGAGTGCTGTTTGGAAGGCTGGCACTTGTGAGCATTTCTGTGATGACATGTACATTGATCATTTGTAGCTGACACCTGGGTTTGGGATCGAGGGAAGGAAAGTAAAAATGGAAAAGAAAAAAGAACAGTGAAGAAGCACATGTTGGTGAATATGGGATGAAACTCTAAAGGAACCCAGAGAAATCCCTGTGTATCTCATACTCTGGAAGAAAAGTTCAGGGCAAAACAATCAGCATTTTTTATCATGGCTTTACCAATGCACTGGACTAATGGAATGAGAGGACTGTCCTGGTTGGCTTTGTTTCTGCACCAGCGCATCACCCCTGGCTTTGCACTCTTTGTGCTGACCTCTGTCAGCCATAGAAAATGAGAATTTAGGGACCAGATCTGAGAAAAAGGGGGAGAAAAAGAGAGGACGTTTGCATTTCAGCTTCGATTGCAGCAGCCTGGCGCAGAGCTAAGACAGGGTGGGCTCCTTCACCGAGGCCCCTCCAGCGGCAGGACACAGAGGAGGCTGTGTTAGCTGCTTAACATTTGTATTTATTTATGCACTGCATTTAATTCTTTATTTATTCTGCATGTGAGTGTGGATTTAATGCTTGGCTCCGGGCAGTCCAGTGTTTATCCATGGGGCTGCAAATGTTCAGACTGACAATAGGTTTTAACCCCAAGTGGAAAGAGGCACCTCTAAGCCTGCCACTGTAGTACCCGTTTGGACACTGAGGAGATGCTGGTGGCTTGGCTGAGGGGAGATTTGCTCCCAGGAACAATATTGGGTTCACTAAGTCCATGCCCAAGGACCAGGACCATTCTTTGGTTGGCTGTGGCTCCTGGAGCATGAGGTGTAGAGATGGAGGTGCTGCTGTTTGCCAGCTGAAGGAAGTTGGTCTTGTGGGATGGAGTTAATGGGACATTTACACATGGCTCTCTTGCTTGGCCTCTGTTTAATGCTCTTGCTATTCTCAGCGCCAAAACAGCTCCTGAGGGGCAGATGCCACCAAGTGTAGCAAGGGAACATCCCTGTGGATGCTCTGGCTTCTGCTCTGCGCTGGACAAAGAAGGCAGGAAACCAAAACACCCTGTCCCAGAGCCACGTCCATGCCCTTGGCCCCGTTCGCACACCGCATGGAGCGCAAAAGCTGTGGGGAGTCAGCGTGTTACCATTGTTCATTGTTAGCAGCTTCAGATCTGAAGCAGTGAATGGGGAGCCAACGTCCCACTCCAGCCTGCAGAAGCCATCCAGTCCCCTCCCTGCTCATTGGCAAACAGAGGGATAACAAAGGGCACTGGTGAGATCCAGCAGTGTTCCAGAGCTTGTTGAAAAGGAGGAGAATGGGGGGTTATGAAGAAAAATTGCAGACCTGTGAAGAAAAATCTGCAACCAAAATAGCTGCAGACCCAAGTTGCTTCTGTTTCCCAGGGTGGTACCACAGGAAGGTGGGTCCTGAGGGATGCACACAGCTGCTCTGCATCTTGCAGAAGCTGGATAAATGCTGTGAAGATGTCAAAGGATAAAGGAAAAAACCAAACAGCCTGTCAGTGCATTCAGTGGTGAAAGGAAGGTGGGGCAGAGATGAAAGAGAAACAGCCATTAATTAAATAAAGATTGGGAGGAGAAGCTTGTACTACTTCCATTTTCTAAAGCCCAAAGCTTACCTAGATCTTAGTTTGGTTTTGTTTTTAAATCATTTTCTGTGAACAAAAAGATTTAATGATGGAAAATTACACTTTTGGACTGAATCTTTTGGGTTTGGGAAAACTGCTTTTTTTTTTCAGTAACGAAATCTTTCACTTAAAATACTCCAGAAGGCTGGGGGTGTTTATGTGAAGAGCTGTAACCAATGGAGGTGATTCTCAGGTTAGATGCCTCCTCAAGCTTTCACCTGCTGTGAGGACAGCCTGATGCCTCCTTTCCTTATCAACTCAGTCACACGAATGGTCACCCCCCCCATTTTGCTGTGAGGACTATCAAATCCAAGCCCTTTCATAATAAGGCTGGTCAGTGGTAGTTGACAGCTGAATTCTATTATTTATGCTCATATGGTACCACATCTTTCAGCGTTATGAGCCAGGAACCCCAGATGTGGCTCGGAGCGGTACTTTCCGGAGGACACACCATGTGCATGGCTCTCCCCATCCCCTCTCCACTGACATCCAGAGCCACAACCAAATGTGAGACCTTGAATGTCCCATTTCCATCTGCAGGATTGATGGATGGGACATAAACACTACCTGTGGGGGTGAAGATATCTGCCAAGCTGCCCAGAAATGGCTCGTTGCTTGCACTTCACTACACACATCCCCCCTCATCCTTTGGATCCAGATGCTCCTCTTCATGCTGCTGTGAGAGGTTAATATTTCTGACATGAATCGATAATGTTGGATGTGGAACTCATTTCTTGGCAAATCAGTGCAAAGGAAGTTTGTTTGTTTTGACTTTCTTCCCTCGTTAAGTCTGGTTTATTTTAGTAGATGGTCTTTTGATTTCATTAATTGAAATATGGCTGGGTATGAAATGAGAATGAATACAGAGGACTTATGATTGATATATACAAGAGGGGAGGAATATACTTTAGGTTTCTCTAGCCACTAAGGAAGTTGTAAGAAGCAAAGTAGATCTTCATCTCTTGGCTCTGTAACTGGTGGGATGAGAGGCTGGTAATTTTAGCTCTCCATGATGCTTTGCAAGAATCCAAGGTCTATGACAAAGCTGGGTTAATTAATGATAAATAAAACCTGGTGAAGATAAGATACAGCTAGCTAAAGAAAACTAAAGCAAAAATATATATTACAAATCAATTATTATGAAAACATCCAATATATTTTAGTATGTCTCCTTTTTTGTTAGCAAAACATTTGTGAATGGGGTTTTTTTGTGTATTTGTATCTCAGCAAATATTAATAACCTAATTGGACTGTCAATTTGAGGACTCTCTTCAGATTGGTTGTGCTGATTTTCCATAAGGCTTTCACCAGCAGTGCTACGCTGGGCTGTCAGGACAACTTGCCCAGCTCATACCCCAGTAGCCCAAGCTGAAATGAGAAACAAGTGTCTGTGACCCTTATAGGTGGACTAGTAAATGCATCAAAAATTACAGCTTGAGGAGGACAAAGTCTATTTCAAAATCAAGTTTGGGACCTCGAAACCATTAGAAGGAATGGAAAATACAAGAGGCAATATTCCAGAATTTAAGATAGTCAAGATAGTTCTTTTGGTATTTTTGCTTAGAAATAATTTTTCCTATATATATTTTTAAGCAGTTGCTAAATAACACTATCTTTTTAAGTCTTCTTTTGGGCTGAAAAACATAATTTCATTTATCCATAATTTAATTTATTTGTAATTTCATTTATTCATAATTTTATTTATTCATAATTTCATTCATTCTGCTCATTTTTGGCCAACCAAATGCTTTCAAGTTGGCTCAGAATTCTTGCTGGGTTGCTGGTGATGGTGGTGGGAGATTGCACGTCTCCATTGGGAAAAGCAAAGTTGTCTCCATTTTGGTTTGACTTCAGCCAACTTCTTCCTTTAGATTTTCTCTTGTCTTGCTGATGACAAGAAAACCCACTGATTCACCTTGGGCTGAGGCCATGATCTGAAGCAGCAGTTAAGCCACTTCCAGCAATTGGATTATGAAGGAATTAGGCTGGTGGCTGCCAGGTTCCTGTGTCTCTGTGCCCGAGCCCAGTGTGGGTATGACACCCACAAATCCAGGATCCCCCCAGGTAGTGTGAAGACCAAACCCATTGCTTTTGGCTTGAACATTGGAAACACTCCATTTTCTCCCCGTATCCTCTGTCTGGCACAATCTGTAGGAAAGGAAATTGTTACCTGCCCTCCCCAAAATTTCCTGCAAAATACCAATTCTACTTTTTACTGCCTTTCCTTCTGTGCCACCCTGCACAGGACTGGCCTTCAGCATCTGTGTGGGCTTTCCTGAACTTGAGAAGAGACTTTGTCGAGTGCTGACGTGCACCATGCAGCTCGCTACGGTCAGCTCACCGTGTGTTTCCGTGACAAGAGAGAGTTTTTATGACCTCCACTAACTTGGGAACCAGCTGAATTCACAAATGCCTTTTTCCCCCCCCCCCTCCCCTTGCATGATGGGATCACTAAAAGCAAGCAGACAGGCTTTTGGAGTATTTTTCCACCCATTAACTGGCAGGTAAAACGCCATGAAGACTGGGCAATGCATAGCACCATGTTTTGAGATAATTTATGCTTCACTGGGAAGCTCTGCAGAGCCCTTATGTAACTGGAGGCCTTAAACATGTGTCATAAATTGCTTGAAAATGAGAGGAAACTTAACTTTCCTTATAAAAAGACTAAGGGCTGTAATTTATGACTGTAAACAAGAATGAGAAGATAAAAAAAAATTAATTAAAAAGGAAAACGTCAAGCTCTTTTTATTCAGAATTTGAAAGGACCTGAAGTCAATTGTTTCCTCCCGTGGAAGGTCTGGTTTCTATCAACTAGGCAGAAAGGCTTTTGTTTCTAGCAGTCAAATCAACAGGCCAGTAAGAGTAGCTTTGAACTGCAATTTGTCTTTATGTATTTCGAAAATGTTCTTTCGATGTGTTTACATGTTGGCTGGGGCACTTTTGCTGGAGTCAGCTCTTTCTGGGACGATTAATCAAACGATCAAGTCTCTGATTAATCAAAGTCCCTCCTGACAACGCAGTCCTTTCTTTCAATCACCTGCTGAGTCTTTACTAAAAACCCAAACAAGCAAATGATTAAACTTTTTTTTGTTGTTTTTAAATAGGAAAGAATGAAAGAAAGAAATTTAGGAAAAAAAGAGAAAAAAAAAAAAAGGCAGCATGTCTTGCAGATTTGGCACTTTCTGAGGTACATACCTCAAGGAGAGAGAGATCTTGGACTACATTTGTGATGCAAACTGGAACCTTTGGCTACCAAATGCAGGATGTGGTGTATCCTGTTCAAAGAGGCACATATTTTGCATGTTTGTGTTGGCTCCTCTCAATCAAAGCATGCTGTGATTCAGCTACACTAAAAATTAACAATCTATGTTATAGCCATGTATTACATTACGCCCCATTTTTTGAAAAAAATCTTTTCCAGAAAGACATCTTCTAAAGAGAAGGGAAGGTAGGTAACAAAACCCTTGTTTTCATAATAATTCTTCAATGGCAATCAAATCATGCCACTTTAAAAGATCAGCTGAACTATCTGTAAATATTTTCTCATCTCTGCGGAGCGGTACAAACTCCTAATAAAATGCATCTGTCTCCGTTTCTGTAGTAAATTGGAAGTGGATTTTTATGGCAGTGGCTCCTCGATGTCACTGCAAATAGCAAAGAAGAAGAAAAAGAGTTAAAATAGGAGATGTTGTCCCACAGCAACTTGGGATTTTCATGAAACTGGTGCTGTGGTTTCTCTTAAAGAGAGACAGCAGGCTGCATTAGATAAGATGATTGCAAATAGTCATGTCAAATATCAAAGACTGAAATCTGCACCGTGATGGGCAACAGCATCTGAGTCTGCTGGTGGCCTTATTAATGCTCTGATTGCTGTCTTCTTTTTGGCTTCTGGGATTTTAGACTCTTTGTTAATAAACATTCCTCACATCTTTCCTTTGGAGGCATTTTATAAACCAGTGAATGAGGTGTTACAGAGGTGTTACCTGAATTCAGTTCACTTAGTTTACAAGTAAAAGCAATATGAGCTATAAAGGAACTAAATAACCACGTCAAAGATCCGAGGAGGAGGAGGTACCCAGGCTCTCCTGACACTGACCACAACTTCAGGCTGCTCCTCTGACCAGGGAATCACATCTTTCTCTTCCAACCAGTCCCTCCTGCTTCTGCAGATTGGATTACAGGGCTGCCCCGCTGTGTGTACACGTAAAACACCTCTTGGTTAGTGACAGAGTAGGAACATGGCTGGTTTTGTGTACTCTGTATCAACACTTGGTAAATCTTCAGATTTCCTCCAAGTTACTCCCTATTCTTGATGTATGAATCCTTCTGTCCATCCCTGGTTTTGTTCCCCTGCCACACCTCTTTCTAAATCACTGATTACGCTTGTTGCATGCTGATGAGCCAAATACATTTGGTTTTGTCCTTCCCCAGGGTGGCTGTTAAAATCCACAGTTGCCTTTATTTGCTGAAGTGGCCTTAGGAGAAGACCTTGCTCAACACAACTAATGACAACTTCTTAGTATTTAATTTTCAGCAGTCTTTTCCAAAGAAACCCCATTTTGTTTCAGGCAGAACTCTTTATTTCAGATAATGCGGTTTGCAGGCTTCATAAAACACCAGCATCGTGTTTCTGTCTTTGTGGCCTTCAGAACAAAGTCAACCAATGTTCATTCTTCCAGTTGCAAAACTCCCCCTCAAAGACAAACCCCAGAAAACATGTTTTTCTCCCTGTTTGTATTTATCTTGTTCTGTTTTCAATAACCTGTGCCCGGCATCTCGGGTATTTATCACCCCAGAGAGGATAGGCCATGAAAAAAACAACTCAACAGCAAAAAAACCCCAAAAGCCAAAACACAGATCCTGAGAGAAATTATTTTCTGAGGAGTGAAATGGCATCAAGGACTCCCTTAGTAGTTCTAGTGAGAGAAACAATTGTATGTCAAGTCATGGATGGCAGAAGAGTATGATATCTAATGTCTTAAAAAACATTCTCTTCTGAACTTGGTCATGGAAGAGCCTTCTGGTGGTTGATAGATTCATGAAACTGGTTAAAAGTATCTTCTACATAGCTGTTTCTGGCTGTACAACTAAACCCTGATTTTAGCAGGAGATGAGACCTCAGCTGCTTACACTGAACTCAGAGAGAAAAAATATGGAGAAATAGAGATATACAAGCTAATGCCACTAACAATCTGACACGTTTAAAGATGTTGAGTAGCACTTTGTCATTCTGTACAGTTCAGATATTTAAACAAGTAGGGAAAATTAATCTTATTCTTGGCACAGATCTTATCCATTTATTACTTGGTATCTCCAAATATGCTGAGATGCCAAGTAATTTCCAGTTTTTATCAAATTTTAACTTTGGAGTATGACTCTGGGATATTATGTTCAGAAGTGCATGGAGCTTTTGAAGCAGAATTTCCCTGGATTTAATATATCCCTTTCAGACCTTTGCCTTTAGATGGAAATTCATTCTGAGCCAGTAATATTATATGTTATTTCTAAACCTCTTAAGTTTATAAAGCACATAATGAAATAAAGTCTTCAACCCAGGTGGAATAATGAATTAGCATTGAGTTCTCTGTGAGCAGCAGAGCTGGTTGCCCTTTTTTTGTGCCTTTGCATCATTCAGGATAGACCATGGACTATGGCATGAAACAGCTACAGAGTCTTGGCGGTCACTGAGGCACTCGGCCCCTTCCTGGGAAAGCAGTTTTTCCTTGGCAGGGTGAAGATGCTCATGCTGGAAGTGTGGGGGGAAAAATGACCGTGACCTGGAGATGTTTTCTCGGAAGCCTTATGGGTCATGTCTATCTGTAAATGAATAAAGGAGCTCCTTCTGATGTGGTGGTTATCTGGACCATCGCAACGGCACAACATTAATCATAGCAATAAGTAAAAAAGAGAAAAAAGTAAAAGTACATTGGAGGTTTTAATAAACCATTAAGATCACCATTCTTTATTTAGGAAATTTGCCATCTCAGATCCTCAGGCCAGTTCTGTACTCATCCAAATGTATCTGATTCCAAAGTAGCCAATAGTTTAAATTAAGCTCAACATTCCGAAACTGTTCCTGTTGTTTTCCTGGATGCAGGACAACATGAAGTTTCCTATAGTTTCTTGTGCAACATATTTATCTGCAGGATAGTTTTATCTCCAGCTCTGAGGTTGATAAGTCTGCCAGACACAAGAACCTAAATCGAACTAACCCCATCATGGGTGATAAAGACAATGAGAGAAAAAAGAGTCACAATATGAAGAATTAAACTGTTAATACTTGCTCCTTGTACCTATATTATACCCAAAAAAGCAGTGTCCAGGAATTAGAGCAGATGCACAGTCACAGTTTGGGCCAAGAAACTGATTTTCTGGTTGTTAAAGCAGATGAAGGAGTCGCTGGAGTGCAGGCATTGCTGACTGGGCAGGACTCGGTAGCTCCATCACACTCCTAAGTGTGTTTGCTCAGTACTGTTCCTCTGTATTTCAGGTGGGTCTTGCTTGCCAGAGGGGAAACCTTGTTTATGTAGCATGTTATGGAGGTGACATGCTCTTTGCCCACGTTAGGATAAGTTTGCTTTTCCCCCTGAATCCAAACCCAAAGTCACACTGGTTGAAAAAATACAAATGCTCTTTTTGTCTGGGAAAATGCATAGCAGGAGTTGGTCACTTACCCTGGCCTGTCTCAGGTAAAACCGGGCTACAAATTGGCACAGCAAGGGAGCAAGCAGAAATTTCAGCTAAACCACGACTAATGGGCACTCTGTGCCAGAAAGCATCTCCACTGCTGAGCCCCGGAGTGTATTTTGATCAAGGAGATGAATTTTGGAGAAGCAAGGGTTCAGCTGTGCCTGCTCAGGAGAAGGCGTCTTTGCAAGAGTCAATTGACTTATGTCAATCTGACAGGCAGGCATTTGGCTTTAGCACTTACTGTTGCAAGCAAAGTGTATTTCGTACCTATTAACCCCTATTCTTTCCAGGAATTGACTTGTCCTGGTAGTTCTGCCAAGTGGTTTATATGCAAGCCCATAACTGACGTGTGGCCTGCTTTTATATGCGAGCCCATCACTGACGTGCGGCCTGCGCTGCCTGCTAAGCCTGTGCTGCCTGCTAAGCCACAGCTGAGTCCGACCTGCTTTATATTCGGTTTTCACACTTGAGAGAGCAAACACCAGGATTTTGTGAGCAAAAAAAAAAAAAAGATTAAAACAATGGAACTGTTCAGAGCTGTTTCCTTTGGAGATGTTCAGTGCTGATTAGATCTAGCCGCACAGCAGGTAGCCACCTAGCAAAGTGCTTAGCAAGAGCTGCCTCATAGCACCAGGCCGTGTGTGCAACGCGAAGGGGTTTTTTAATTCCATCTGTCCCACACAACTGTTTTTTGCAAGGCTTCCAAAAATCACATAACCCTGTGCCCAGCCCCAGCTCGGAGAGCAAAGTCCTTTTGTTTATTGTCTTTGGGCCTAGCGTGCCTGCAGCTGTGCTGGTGGCAGCACCGACCCCTCCGACAGCCCCCCTCAGTGGGGTGAGCGGTGATTGGGATCTTCCCACGTCCAGCCTTTGTTTTCTTGGAGCGACAGTGGCAGAAAGTCACAGTGACTCTTCCCTTCTCCTGACGTGCCCTCTTGGAGCCTGGGGATGGCTGCCCCTGTTACATGTCCCCCTGGGTGTGGGGATGGCTGGGTTTTCTCCACACTGCACTCACTAGAAGGCCCACTTCATGCCTCAACTGTCAACTGTGGTGGCATTTCTCATGGTCAAGGTCTTTCCCAGGTCCTACAAGGTTCTTCCTGCTGTACATCTGCTGTGCCTCATGCCATAACATCTGTACTGCAGCAACGTGAGTGCTTTTGGATGGCAGAACTGGTGAGAAGGAGGTGGAAAGGTGTGCATCCCACTTGTGGGCCTCTAATCAGCCTCTTATGGAAGCAGCTGGACAAGTTAAACATTCATTACGTAAAATAACAACATAAATCCATTTGGGGTGCCATCTTTCCATAAGTCATATAAGAAAATCTGAAGGTGAGAGTATCTCTGAAGTCTATCCGTGCTGTGAAGCATGTGAAAACAGCCAAGGGGAAAAGATTTACCTTCCTAAAGATGCAGGAGGCTCACGTTTGCTGGCTCTCTAGCACATGTCCCCACAGCAAGCAGCTGGCATGCCGCAGTGCCACACATACAGTGGAATGTGTCTGGCACAGGGGGCTTTTTCAGCTTATATTTTCTTTACTGGCCATGCCAGGAGACATATTTGTGCTTATTGCAGGGGCTGGGAGTTACCTACAGGAGTTAAGTATTGACTGTTCCTCCTGCGCAATGAAGCCAGTGTGTGAGCCACCTTCACCCCGTCTGGGAGCCACTGTCACAGTGCTGGCCCTTTCCTGCAGCAGGAAGTGAGCTGTTTGGCTTGGACTTGGTGGCACAGATGGTGTCACCTGTGATCGCTCTGCCAGCAAGAGCAGGTCCTTGGTAGCTGCCACTGCCTCTTTGGAGGTTATTCATGGAAGGGGGAGGCCAAAATGCGTCTGCACTTGCACAGGACTCCTCAGGATGAAGCTGCTCCAGTACACCACCTCTGGGCTGATGGAATTGCAGACAACTGAGGAGCCCTGTCCAGCACTGAACTTGCCCTGGTCTTTCAAGTTTGGGAGCAAAATGCATTTAGCATCCTCCCAAAAGAACAGGGGCAGTCTGATTTCCAAGGTTTCACAGTGCCTGCACAGCAGCTTGCCTTACATACAACAACCATATGACAGCAACTTGCCTTACATACAACAACCATCTCCTGTCCCATCAGAGAGGCTGACCTCTACCCAGATGAACATTTGTTTTCTGTGGGGCAGAAAACTGGGGGTTGGACTTGATGATCTCTTGAGGTCCCTATCAACCCCTACAATTCTGTGATTCTGTGATTTTTCTGGTAGCATTGAACGTGGCAGTCTTAGTGGTGGCAGGTTGGCCTCGTACAACATGCAGAGTCTGCAGAAGTGATGAAATCCAGAATATAAACTGGGATTTTTCAGTTCTGATGGCTATCAGATAAAGAAAAACAACTTCTGGCTTTCTTCTGCCCTCTCTGTTCCCAAACAAGAAGCATTTATTCTACATATATTGCTGATATAGCAAAATTACTGCCTCTCCCTGTACTGTCTTTGTTGAAAAGACAGCTGAATACAATTACTAAAGGAAAACTTTTGCCTTGATGATATACCATTCATTTTTTAACTATGGTCTCCCCCAGTGTCCAATAAAATAATAAAATATAAATCACAGCAGCCTAAAAACTCAAGCCATCATTCTGCAACAGGTGGCCTTGGAGAAGACAGAGATTTTAGAAGATTCCCCCGCAGTGTGGCTAAAATTGTCACATTTTTTAACTTTGTCAAATTTATATGAAAAAGAAAGTCGTGGAGTCTTTGCACCTGAAGCTATAAACGAGCCCTTGCTTCCTTGAAGCACAGCCAAGCCTTGTTTGAAATCTGGTCCACCTCAGGGACCGTCGTTCGGATTGAATAATAAAAGCCAAGTTGAGGGGAATTCCCCAGGTGTCAGGAGTAGATATGAAAGGTTGATGTGGCTTTTTCCATACCTATGGTGTGCTTGTGTCTACTGGTCAGAAGGGCTATAATGTATGACCCTGACCCTTGCCAGAAGATCCACAGCCATACGTTTGCGTTGGAAAAAATGGCAAACCCAGGCATTTTCCAGGAAAATCCTCTAATTAGCTGGATCTTTTTCTGGGTTCCTTTGGGAAGAGGAGTTGAGATTAATAGGAAGTTTAAATGTGAAAGTTTTTTGAAACGATATGGAAGTGCTTTTTGCTTTGAAACAAGAATGTTAAGAAATATATATATATATATAAAAGAAATTCGTATCTTTCCTCCCTGATTATTTTTCATAATTTTTAGATTTTGAGATTAACAGCAGTCATTTTCGTTACTGCTCTATGACCCGGTTCGGTACTGACGTGCTGAAAATTAGACATATACTGAAGTTCTTGACTAAATCAGGGATCAGAGCTCCTTAACGACATGTACATGCACACTCTACCAGCCAGCCATAAGATTTTTTTGGTATCTATTTACGTCCCTTTTTCCTCCAGTGCAGAAACTGATGCCAAGATACGTTCGCGCCGGTCTACCACACACTGAGATTTCCCCTGCTCCCAGCCCCCTCACAGAGAGCACTTTTGCTTTCATTTATTACTTTAATATAACTTTTTTCCTCCTGTGTTTCACAACATTGAGCAACTTCTCCCTGGCTGCGATCACCAGGGCCCGTTCGGCATCACGGTGGAGGAATCCCAGGCATGCTCCACCATCGTGCAGCCCCCTCGTGACCTGTGGGCAGGCTTTGGGCAGCCTCTCTCACCTCTTCCCTAAATTTTTTGGGAACAGATCTGAGTAAAACCCAGTTTTTCCATCTCTCAACAGTGCTTTGTGTTTGCAGCATTGCTTTTCCCTTCAATTGTACAGTGAACCAGTAGGTCTCATTTGAAATGAATGAGTGGGAGAGAGACAGGAGAAGAACAAATACCTTACAGTCCCCTGGTGAGTGAAATACTCGGACTGCCAGTGCTCCAGGCTCAATGCCCAGCTCTAAAGGCTGTGCCTTTCATATGCCAGTTGGCCTCCCCACCCCAGGCCGCAGGATGCTCTGGACTGGGGAGAGAACATACTCCCTTTCTGTACATGACCAAAAATTCCTCTTTTTGCAAAAGAAGTGGGAGCAAACCCACCGTGTTCCTCCAAACAGTTTCCATCTCAATGCAGTGGTATTTTTCCACCTCCAAAAACATTTCGTAAGAGCTTTCCAGCCCGTTCCCTTCTGTGGCCTTTCAAAGCATGTCAGTCATTGTAGTTGTTTCAGTAGCTGGTCCCATGGGAGCGGGTTCAACTCTGTTGATTCCAATGGCACCTAATTTGTATGTGTTTGCATGTGTACAGATACATGTAATGCTTTGGAAGACATTTATGTGCCTGATATAATTAAATCCAGTGGTCTTGTATTACTTCAGATTTGGATAGTGGAGATATTATGAGAATACCAGATCTTTCTTTATGGAAAAGTCTTACAGAATTTAATAAGAAAACAATAACCATTCTTAGACTTTGGAGCTTTTTGAATAGGATTTAAGAGCAGATTACATCATAGCAATTCTATAGAATGTCTTAAAAAGTCTTTGCAAGGGGGGATCGTTCTCTATCAAATTTTAAAGATTACTCAGCCCATAGATCATTTAATTTCTCTCCAACCCTACTGGTTGCACTCCCATTAATTTGTGTAGGGCTTTCCCATATGGCACGTATTATTTTGGCCATAAAAACACTCCCTGAGGCAAAATGAGCCATGAAAGGCGTCCAGCCTCAGTTCGGCCCAACGAAATCGCATTAACTTCCATCGAGGCTGAGTCAGGTTTGCAAAACTGCTTTGTGCCCCTGTTCCCTGCATGTACTTGAGAGCTCTTTGCTCAAGGCTGCACAGTGGTGGAAGGGTGGTTGGTTCCCTGCCCCACAGTGACGGTCTCTCTGGCTCCATACTGGAGCTATCCAAGTCCCTGGGTGTGTGGTCTAGCAAGCTTTCTAGAGCCCATCACACTTAGTGGGATAATTAAGAGATTAATGGTGTGATCAATTAGAGCGTTTTAAATTCTAATCAGATTTGTCTTCCAAGTTTCCACTCCTCTGTGCCTTCCCCCTGCTCTGTCCCTCCCTGTGAGCTGCAGCCAGCAGTGTTTATGATGTGTTAGGAGTCACCGCATGCTCCCCTCCTCCCGCTGCTGAGGCTGGCCGGGGGTCGGTGTTTTTACCGTTTCATCTCTTTGGGGCCTCACCTCGTTCCTATCGATGTGCTCAGCCATGTTCAGTGACCCTCGTGGTAGCTCTCCCTCCGTCTCCAGTGCCCCGTGGAAGTGCATGAGGTTAAATAACATCACTTGACCATTACCCTTGGCCGGGAGCAGCCTGACCTGTTACTGGAAGCTGATCTCCAAAGAGCTGTAATCAAGGACTAAATCTTTCGGGTGGGCTCATATGTCTTCCTTGGCCTTTGGGATACCAAGGGTGCACTTTCTTGCTGATGTACTGGGGTGGGTGGGATGCCTTTCTCTTTTCACCTTACCATTGACCTTATGATTTATTTTGTTTAACCTAAGCCTACTGAATTCCAACCCTTCTTGTACAGCCCGGTGCAACCTGCGATATAACCTTACACCTAATTAGGTAAGCACACCGTAAGGCTTCGCTTACGTTCCTTTTGCAGTGATTTATTTTTCTTCTCATACCCTTATGAAAGTGGACACCACCAGTGGATGGTGGGGTCGAACTTCACCTTCTCTTGCATGAGCTTAAGTAAGCAAACGTCTTTGAGGGAACTTCAAAGCAGGGGATCAGGAGAGGGGCAGCTTTTTAGCCCTGTAACTAACAGCTTGGCATGTTGAGATGGAACCTCAGCACGATGCTGGTTGTGTGGCCGCATGGATATAGCGGTGTGTAATATCAGCCCAGAAGAAAGCATGATTTGGGCATAGACTGGTCCAGCTGCAGTACTGCCGGTGGTCCAATTGTGATTTCCAGAGCTGGTTATCTAGCTTTTTATTTGCCTTTTGAGATTTTAAAATTATCCATTGCAGAAAGTCATGTGTCTCCACCCGATGACATTGCCTGCAGAGTGGCCAGGCCCTTGATTTCCATGAAGCTCTGCCCTTTTCTGCCAGAATAGCATCTAGCCTGCGGTACGGACCTTTTGAAGCCTGGCTAGAAATCACTTAACAGTGGGAACTTACTTCTATAACAGCACAAATAATTTATAGCAAGGCCTTCGCCGTTATTATTCTGCTGCATTTCTTTGACATATAAAATGATTTTATATTGCATATTTTCCCATGCCCTTTCCATGCTCACACTGTCTGCCTCAACTCGTTGCTAATGACGTTTGTTGACAAGCTCAGCGCATTTTGATAAGTCTTCTGCCAAAGAGTCTCTAATAAAAATAAGAAGAATGACAAGTGGAACAGCCCAAAGAGGATTCCAACAGCAACAACTGAAGGTTAAAGCAGCATAAAACAGGGGGCAAACATAACAAAAACAGAACGCAGAGAGCCCAGATTGCCTTTGTTGAGAACATCTAATGCTTAATTTTGGTTTATGGCCCTGGCTCTCAAGCGATCCATGCAACTTAGACCCTCGTCTTTCGCAGTTTTCTGAATCTGCCTTCAATCCCTCACAGAGCAGGGCAGCTCTGTGCGTGTATTTTACACCTTTAGTCTTTGGTTTTGTCTGCTTTTGGTCTTCTAAGAGCCAGAGGGAAGACGTGTTTCCTGTCTGTGGAAAGGTGACCACAGAAGGCTGGTGGTTCACAGCCCCTCGGCACAGCTTGCTGCCAGAGGGCACAGATGCCGCAGTGGTGAGGTGGGGCAAATATAATGGAGAGCATGCAGCCAAGCATTTGGGACATTTCCTGGTTTGGCATGTCTACTCTGCACCAGCCGGGTCCTTATGTGGAGCTCCACATGGCTGGGGAGAGAGGGTGGGAAGCTGCTCTGAGGATGAAATTCTCAAGCATGGCAACAGCTGTTCCCAGCACTGCATTGAGTCGGGGAGTGGGAACAGACCTTACTCCTCAATCCATGTACCCCTTCTCTGCCTCCTCTGCTTGGTTTTGGAAGACACCTATGATTTTTCAGCTCTGTGCTTCTCCTTCCTCCAACTGAAAGAAGAACCTCGGTCCCGAGTGCGTGACTTTGCCTCCATATGGGCTACACCAAACAATGATGTCGCAGTTCTTAAATGATGACCTCGTAAGCCAGCTGGGCAATCAGGATGGTTGGCTGGAGTATGTGTCTTAGAACTATGGTCCAAGGGGAATAGGTGTGCAACTGAATCAGCAGTGGATGCCCCAATGGATGGTTTCAGTGCACCCTCCTCATGTCAGGGCTTAGTGCCATCAGCTGGGATCGAGTGCAAGAAAAAGCGGTGACGGTACCATTTAATGCAAAATAGCCTGCTTGAAATTCTGAAGCTTGCTGCAGAACTTAATAACTCCTTTCAGCAGTTTTACAGAACGTCCTGACAACCTTTTCAAAGACACAGGAGGGCCCAAGTATCTAAATAGCTTTAAAGTCTTTGGCCCGAGATCCTGTCGGAGCACAGCGGTGTCTAACCCCACCGTGAGAACCAGAAAGTGTCTGAATTCTCCATTTGTTAGCACCACAAAGGTCTTGGTTTGGCACTTCTCCACTGTGAAAAGTCCCTCTTTGAAGCAATCCCCCTTTCAGCATCGAGAGCTGAAGTTACAGGTGTCCTGAGAGCTGTCCAGGCGGCCTGGATCAGGGGACAGCAGCAGCTGCAGGGAGGGTTGGCCCCACGGGTACGTCCCTCATGTCCTTGGTGTTATCTGCAGACACTTCCTAACGCTGTTATCTGAGACAATTTTAGCAGCTCGAAGGGGGAACTGCCATTGGGAAACATAATGTGATGCCTTTTAGCCAGGAGTGAAGGATCAGGGGAAAATCCTATCTGGATTACTCTCCTCGTGCCACAGAAGATATTTTTAGTGCTGTCCAAGTCAGTTGGAGTCTCTGCAGAGGGGAGGACTCTGCTTTCCCCTGTGGGGTTTTTCCAGCATTGCCCACATCAGTGGCATATGGAACTGCTGCTGCTTGCTCAGTAAGGCACCAGTGGGACTTTTTGAACTTCTTCAGGCAATTTCAGGTTTTTTAGGGAAACTTGGGTACCTCCAGTTTTCCTTAAACTCCTTTAGCTGTCAGACACCGAGTTACCAGCTCCCATGGGGTCTGTGTATGAAGGACCCTTGGGATATATGGGAGTGTCAGCCCTACAGTAAGGTTCAGGTGAGTGAGTCAACCTGGAGTAGCTGGAAAAGAAAACCCACATGGAGCAGCTTTCAACTATGGGCAGGACCAACATGATGGGTTGGAGATGTGGACCTTGCTCATCAAAGGGCCATGTGGCATCAGAATTGGGATCGGTGAGGTTTTTTGTAAAGCTAGAGCGTACTGAGGATTTGGTTCTGTCATCTGGGCCTGAGAAAGCTGTATCCTACACCCTTATAGAGCACCAGAGGTGGAAATAAGAACAGAAAGGGGCTCAGCGTGCAGTAGCGCCCACCAGGACATCTGGGCATCATCGAGCAGGACACTGTAGAGAGCCTCCAGAGTGAAATGTGGGGATGGAGATCCTTTTGCCATGCTTCCAGCCTTCCTGTGGGGCTATGGGAGTGCAGCCCTCTGCTTCATTGAGGTCCTAAGGTGTGAGTGCACCAAGGACTCAGACTGTGAGTCCTTCTTGACTGGATTCTGTGGTCCTGGACATTGATTACTAGTCTAGATTAAACACTGAGAGCTAAATGCTATCCCTTGCAGGTCTCCACCCGGTAAACCTCCTGGTGACACAGATCCATCAGTCCCCATCTACCAATGCTTTAGAGCAATTGATGTCTTTTGGACACCTGTCCTCACAACAGGAAAATCCTGTCCTCTAGGAAGCCAGTACTAGAAAGATATAGCACACCCCAAACCTCTTTTGAGTAATAGCTTTGGAGCCCTGATGGTCTGGAAGGGTTTTATGCTCTAAATATCATGCCTGGGCCCCTGGAATGGGACTGCAGACATCCAGCAACTTGGCAGGTAGCAAGTCTCCGTGCTTCGGAAGGCAGATGTCGTCATTGCTTGGCTTCGTGGCACCAGCACCTGGCTTGCTGGAATCGGTTTATGTCTGTCTTTCCTCCCCTGGCTCTGGAGGGATCTGATGACTGATCTCACTCAGGTTTCATCCCCACCCTGCACATCCTACATTTCTCTTCACCTGCAGTGCCCCATGGATGTTTGCTTTCTTCTGCCTTGGATCACTGGGACTGTGCTCCTGCTGGCACAGGGTCTTCACAGCCCTTAGGTCCCACATTTGCAGGTGGAAGAGGGTCAGAGGGTCTTTGTGCCTTGGTGCTGCTCCTGGCTCCAGGAAATATCTGTCGTGGGATAGGACCAAAGTGGGGCAGCAGGGCTCTGCCATGGTGTGCTGGGGCTCCGTCCCCACTACCCACCCTGGGCATGGTACAGTGCTTTTTCCCTTCAGAATAAATTGATTTGGTTGGTTTGCAGACCTATGTCAAATGCCTTCACTCCTCATGAACACAGAACTGCCAAAAAAGGAAACAAAAAAGGCAATACTTCAAGAAGTTTGAATCAGAAAGCTTTCTCTTTTTTAATATTTTTTTTTATTTGAAACATCTCTTTAAAATCTCCACTGAAAACTGCTGCTTTTCAATCCAAAGTTTTGTTGGTTTCTTTTTTTCCTGGAATATCCTTCAATTTTCCTTATACAACGAAGCAGATCTTTCCTGCCACCCCTCTAAAAATAGTCTGTAAAGAAAAGAAATAATTTAATTTTGAGGTCCCAACAGAAAATGCTGCAGACTTCTCAGTTCTCCAAAGAAAATTGTCTTTTTCTTTTCCCTTTTCCTTTTGTCCCACGTTTTTTTCCCCTTTGTTCCATGAGGTCATCTTGGGACAATTCCTCCCCTCCCCAGTTTTCAGTGTTAGACAAGTGGACCAGAAAAAACATCCATTCAGCTGCTCTTAACCACAATCTAAATGAGAATGAGAAGATATTTCAGCTGTTTCTCTTGGTTTCCATTTTTCTCAGTTTCTGGCTCAGTAGCTCCCAGAACCTATTACACTAATTGTTCTTTTCCAAAAATCTGAATGTCAACAAAAGGCAGGGAATGAGCAACACTGTCAACTGGAATTTCCACTACTTTAGTTTCTTACTGGCTATGATTTTCATGAACTTGTTTGCCCTCTGAGAAATTCAACATTTGGTGAGGCTTCCCAACCATAAACTCATAAACTTTTCATCTGACAAGTGTAAAATTCGTTATCACAAGTGATGTTTCATGGTGGGGCAGAAACCAATGTCTCTCTCATTATATTGTTTCCAGGCTGTGATGAGATAATTAAAGCATCTTATGTGGAGCTATAAGGGAATGGGTATGAGGTCAAGCCAACCCTGTGAACTCTTCAGTGCAAAACCACCTTCTTGGGTTTCCACAGGAACTTTTCTTTCACAAATATGCTTAATGCCCATCCAAAATATCCTCTCTCCAGCTCAAATTTATTTTATTTATTAATTAATAATTGCATTTAATAAAATAAGGGAGCGCTCGGGCTTTGCTCAAGGCAATTGCCTGTCAGGATGGTTTTCCAGCAGTCCCTGATGGGAAGGGTCTATCTCAGCAGCACTTTAACTGGTTGGTTGTGTCCAGGACACTGAAATGTATTATGTGTGGTATAAAAAAACAAACTCCTATAATGACATCGTTACATTATGGGCCCTGAACTGTTTGAGACTTACTGAATTAGGTAAAATCAGTGTTCATCTGCATTTTGCTGGTAGACTAGGTTTGCAGTCAATAGAATGAATCAGGTGCTTAAAATTAAGCATATGCTTAAGGCTCCTGTTAAAATACTGTCTAAATGCTACTGTAGGTTGAGGAAGAACTTAAAAATCTCCCTAGTAGTGAGATACAGCAGAAGTATATGGGAACCTTGGATTTAACCCTGTCACGACCAAACTAAACCCAAGTGAAGCCCTTCTTAACTATTTCATTCCTATTCCCCTTCAATTTTCTCTTTCTCCTTTCCTTTCTCTCCTGCAGCCTCAGGACTTTGATAAAATGGCACAAATAATAATAATAATAAAAAAACCCCCCATGTTAATTGTTTGCAGCACTGGGGAACTTTTCCCTGACGTGTCCCAGAGGCAGAGGGGAGCCAGGCGCTGGCAGCTGGTTTCACTTTGGAGCCATGTACGGGGCTCGAAGCTCATGCGGCTGCTATACATTTACTCTGAAACTCTGTCTTTGCACCCACACTGACACCAGCCTGGTCTTGCTCCCAGTCTGCTGAGTTCTGGTTTGGTTTTATTACACACCCCCACCCCTTTTTTTTTTTTCTTTCCCTGTTCTTTTTTCCCCCTCCTTCTTTTTGTTGTTTGCAGGCTCGGTAAACATCTTTTCACAAGCAGGAATAAGGTTGTGGACACTCCTGGCTGCTGCTCCCCCTTTGCTATCACTCCTTCATGTGTAGAAGTTTAGCAGGGGGTCCAGGAGCTCAAATGGAAAGCACATGGTTTTGTGACTTTACAATTGAAATAAAGAAATCTAATATGACAGGAAAAGCATGTTGTTTATGGAACTATGGATTTCAGCGAAGGGCATCCCTAGCAAATCATAATTAAAACTACCATAATGATCTCCAAGTTTCATTTTGTTGGGCTGGGAGGGAGGAAAATACAGATATTTTCAGTGGGTTCTGCTGAAACAATTTATTGAGACCCACAGATGGTTTTAATGGGCTGATGAGCTGGGAAAACAGTCAGAATTGTACTCCAGTCAAGTGGCTGCGTAGTATCGGAGCGCTGAACCACACCAAAATCTCTGTCATTGTATTTAATCTAAGGAATAGCATTTTGTAACTGAAAAACATAATTATTGCTCTGCACATATTTACATGCTCACTTCACTAATAAAACCCACAGTGCCACCAGTGGAACAAATGAAAACACTTTTAGCCCAATTTGTATATCTTTTTTTGTCTTTTTTTTTAAAGACTTCTTTGGAATAAATCAAATATTTGATGGTAAAATCTTCTGCAACATTTATGTAGGCTGTAGGGAGGAAATCTCTGTTCCTTAAAAGAAAAATAGTAAGCTTTTTTTTTTTTCACAAGAAAACACTTTTAAACAAAATTATTTTCTACCTTTCAAAATACATTTTAGGTTTTTTCACTGGAGTTGCCTTTGAAGTCAAAGACACAAAAACAATCAACTTTAAAATTAGCACATAAAATTAATGATTGCTGGAGTTGGCAGGCTGACTGGAAAACCAGGACTCTTCTGGCATTTTCATTTGGAATAGCTTCAAAGCTGCTGCCTGTGTTTGACATTAAAAGCAAGAGCTGAAGAGTGAGGGAGAAAAGAGGAAAATGCCTCCCAAATATCAGGTGCAGAGCAAATTTCAAGGGATGGAAAACCCCGTGCTGCCTTTGCAGTCTTAGTCTTGGGGACATCACTGAGAGGGAGTCTCCTTGCAAACCTCTGAATGTGGGATTTGGGTTTTTTCCTTCAATTCTTGAGGTTTCTGTTTGGTTTGTCTTTTTCTTTAGCATTTATAGGTGAAAGTCAGCAGGGGGATGGGTTTGGGGGAGCAATGGAAGAAGCCACTATACGATCAGTTATGACATCAGGAGCTGTACCTACCCTGGAAGAAACATGCACAGAGGGGAACGAACAGCTTGTATTATGAACTCACTGTTGGGTTTGGCTAAAATTGCTTTAAAATCTGAAAGCTATTCCTTTAGAGACCAAAACTAGCAGCCCAAACATTGCATTAAATTTTTTGTTTTCCCAGCAAAACTAAGCAATATTTGTCAGGGAGTGACAAAACCATCAAATTACCTGCCTTATACCTTCATTAGGGGAAAATTAGGCTTTCCCCCTCCTATGAGAAGCCAACTGGGTGTGTGGTTGGTGATGGAAGACAGCTGCAAACAAATGTGTTGAGTGAATTAATGTGCTGTGTGATGGTGGAAAATGAGTTCAGCTCTGCAGGAAGGGTTTGGTTATCACGCGGGTTGAGGAAGGCTGTGAGGAGGGCAGCAGAGACTGTCTGCAAGTTCAGCTACACACTGTGCGTTGGTATGTAAAAAAGAAGGAAAGGATGTCATGAGAGAAGGGGAAAAAAAGGAAGAAAATATGCATTTGGAGAGGCAAAATTGGCAAAATATGAGTTGCTAGAAGTTGGATTCTTGTTTTCTCGAGTGGATTTGGCTTCGAAAGTAATTAGCTTCTTGTCACATGCTTGGGCAGCCATGCCAAACTGTTCAACAACACATTATTTTTGTCATTGCACAAAAGGTGATATTGAGCCCAGAATAACTGTTTCTATTTGTGACTTTGGCTTTTGGCCTAAGCTCAAAGGAAGTGAGAAAAAAATAATAATGATATCCTTTTCTGAAGGTCTTGAGGCACTTGAGTGTCAGATGTTAGTGTACAGGGAAGTTTACTGAGGTCTTGGTGTCACTAGCAAAGCCAGCTCCCCAGTAGCTTTATTTGTGGTGTTGGCTGTTTGGTGGGGAGAAAACGCAGTGGAGAAACCATGTGGGATCAGGAATCAAGGCCATAGTGATTCCTTAATCCTACATCTACCAAAGCCTCTTCTGAGGTGTCAGCAACTTCAGGAGGAAGAGGAAGACCCAATAGCCAAGACTTTGCACATAGACTCATAGAATGGTCTGGGTTGGAAGGGACCCCAAGGATCACAGAGTTCCAACCCCCTGCCACAGGCAGGGACACCAACCTCCAGGCCTGGATCTACACAAGGTTGCCCAGGTCCCCATCCAACCTGGCCTTGAACACCTCCAGGGATGAGTCACCCACCACCTCTCTGGGCAGCCTGTTCCAGCACCTCACCACTCAGTAAAGAACTTCCCCCTAATATCTAATCCAACCTTTCCCTTCTTGAGCTTCAATCCATTCCCCTTTGTCCTGCCATTATCATGCTACAACTCCTCCAGCTCCAAGAACTATTCCAATCCCCAGTGAAGCACTGTGTCAGGAATGCACATTTAATGTCCCAGGAAAGTATTTAGGCCCCCTTACTGTGTTGGCACGACACCCTGAGAGGGTGACAGAGTTCCTTCCTGCTAAAATAAATTATTGTTTAACCCAAATATTGATGAAGCCAACAAATCGTGCTCGCCAGGGCGCAATAACCAAAGGGGTACTGGTGGGGATCGATGCTGGGTACAAGAGGGCTTTTGCTTGCAGGGAATTGCAGAGCATGTAGAGGTTGGATATGGATGTGGAAATGGATTTAATAAACACCTACCGAGTCTCTCTCCTACTTCCCTGCCTGTAAATATCCACTGAGGTATTTTAATCTCGATGTTTTTAATAATACAAGAAAATCTCATTAATAATTACGCTTTGGAATGTTTCTGCTTAGTCAATTCCAGGGCAACAGTTTAACTTGACACAACAGTGTTTCCTTTAAGTTGTGTGGACCGTGCCAGTCCGTGGGGGTGATTCATTTGCTGGCTAATTAACAAATGTCTAATGTAAATTTAACATTCACTTTGACTTACATTCCTGCAACCCAGACTTCTTTTTGATTGGGGTAGCTGCAAGTGGAAGCCAAATATTTTCCTTGGTGGAGCTGAGGGGATGGCATATGCTACTCGTTTAGGTTTCTGTTTCCTCTGCATCTTTGCAGGGGCTGAACGTCAGGCGTTAACATTTCCGAATACAGAGTCATTTTTGTATGAAAATTTGCAAATAAACCCCCAAGACTTTCTAATATTATGAAAACCCAACCCCCAAAATTCTCTCATTTGTAAAGAGAATGTGGTGTATGAGGTTCCCCTGTTCCTTCTTCACAAATTTGCCAGTAAATATCTATCGAATATCTATCCCGGTAAATATCTATCTATCTATCTATCTATCTATCTATCTATCTATCTATCTATCTATCTATCTATCTCTCTATCTATCTAAAATCATATCTAATTTGGCTTTAAGAGGCTTTTGTGTCTTTCCTGTAGTGAGCATCCTTCATCTGACTGCAAGCTGGAGAACCGTTGCTCAGCAGAGAGGTGCATTGGCTCCCAGTCACCTCTCAGCTTCCTGTAACGTTCCCAGTCTCCCCAGTGGTGCTTCTCTATTTTTTTCAAACATTAAGGTTTCCAGAATATGGCAACACTGACCATGATGTAAACAGGCTCATACCTTTCCCGATGGCCCACGTAGGAAGATAAACAATTTAATCCTGCAGACAGACAGCAGCTGACCAGGACTGTGCTCACTGATGGCTGTGTTGCTGGGAAATGTTAGGTAAACACCAATGGAGATGGAAAGTGAGATACCTGGGGGTGATTGGAGGAGTGAGGATGAGGATGGGACGTTCGTGATGCCACGCAGAAATAGTGTGGGCTTGGATGACTCCTGGCATGGTGCTGTGTGACTGTGGCCAGTAGGTCAAAGGAGGTGATCCTCCCCCTCTATTCTGCCCTGGTCAGGCCCCACCTGGAGTGTTGTGTCCAGTTCTGGGCTCCCTGGTGTAAAAAAGACAAGGATGTCCTGGAAAGAGTCCAGAGGAGGCTACAAAGATGATTAAGCATCTCCCCTATGAGGAAAGGCTGGATGAGCTGGGACTGTTCAGTCTAGAGAAAAGAAGACTTAGAGGGGACCTTATTAATGTCTATAAATACCCTAAGTATGGGATGCAGAGGGAAATGGTCAGCTCCTTTTCAGTGGTCTGTGGGGACAGGACAAGGGGCAATGGCTGCAAGTTAGAGCATAGGAAGTTCTGCACCAACATGCAGAAGAACTTTTCCCCAGTGAGGGTGAGGGAGCCCTGGGACAGGCTGCCCAGGGGGTGTGGAGTCTCCTTCTCTGGAGATATTCCAGCCCCGTCTGGACGCTGGCCTGTGCAATATGAGCTGGGGAGCTGCTTTGGCAGGGGGATTGGACCCCAGGAGCTCTTGAGGTCCCTTCCAACCCCTACGATTCTGTGATTCTTTGTGCTGTGAGCCCTGCCTGCTGCTCCGGGCTGGATGCTGGCTGCATGCCTTCCAGACATTGGCCTTTGCTTCTTGAAGGGTCCCTGTGTGGGTGTAACGGCGCAGCTCGGTAGGGAGGGAACATGTCCACATTGCCTTTTAAATGCCTTTTACCAGCGTTTCCTGGCAAGCCCTGGCACAGGTTTGACTGGCCTCAGGAGGTATTTGGAGGCAACGAACCCAGCCACGCGTGGCAACCATGCCCCTCTCCTGCAGACCTCTCTAATACCTCCCCCACATCTTTGGGTTGGACTCCCAGGACTGAGAGGGACAGGTATCTAGCCTGGACACCCACCCCATGTATTGCAGCAAGAACTTCTTCAGTTTTTATGCTGAGAAAGCCCATGGGAATTCAGCATGAGCACGAATGGGAAGCCCATGAGAATCCATCATTCCCAATGTTTTTATAAATAGAGGGTTGCACTTTTATAGCACGTTTTAGTGTAAATGCCCCTTCTCCAGCTGGATGGCTTTTTTTTTTTTTAATTATTTTTATTTTAACTCTATTTTGGGGAAATACTTTCTTAAGAGAGCTGGATTTTGGGAAACCTGTCCCAGTGAGCTGATCCTGAGATGAGGATCTCAGACCTCTTGGTGGTAATTTTGCCACTTCTGCTGCTTTTTTGTTGCAAGAAGTGACATAGCCCCTTTTCCTTAGTTTCCATCTCTAGCAGGGCCAAACAAAGACTGCTGAACCCCATCAGGGGCTGCTGTGAAGTGCAATTAAGTCACGTTCCTAAAGGGCTTGAAAATCATCTGATGAAAGCCATATGCTGATACTGCACTCATCTAATACAGGTTTGATTTCAGGATTATTTGGAAATGACCCAACAGAGAGAGAGAGAGAGGCGGGGGGCGGG
>VZTU01027988.1:208462-288621 GCA_013400835.1 Zapornia atra
GGGGGCGGGGGGGGGCTTGAGATGACTCTTGAGAAATGCCTGTGGAGGATCAACCATCAGCCTGTTTCTCCAGGAGAGAGATCCAGGCGCATCCGAGGGGATTTATCTCAGGAATCACACTGTAATCTCTCAATCACATCATTCTGATGTGATTTCCAGCACCTCCTCTCTACGGCTCCATTTCAGTAAGATATAGAGATACTGGGAAAAGGGAATTTTTTTTCCAGGGTATTTTGAAATCTCCTGATGATGTAAATGTACTTTTCACTTACTTTTGTTGAAGGTTTGGGCCAGGCCTGATGCCTGGGCTTGCAAAATCCAAGTTCTGCTCTGAATTCTGCAGCTCAGTCCTGGAAGAAGGGCACAAAACATTCGTGGGGTCTTCCCCTCATGAGAAAAGAGCCACGAAATACCCCCCTTGTTTTGTTAGCCAGCAAGGAGAATCATAGAATGGTCTGGTTCAGAAGGGACCCCAAGGATCACAGAGCTCCAACCCCCCTGCCACAGGCAGGGACACCAACCTCCAGGCCTGGATCTACACAAGGTTGCCCAGGGCCCCATCCAACCTGGCCTTGAACACTTCCAGGGACGGGGCATCCACTACTTCTCTGGGCAGCCTGTTCCAGCCCCTCACCACTCTCTCTGTAAAAAACTTCCCCCTAATATCTAATCTAACCCTTCCTTCCTTTAGTTTTAATCCATTCCCCCCTTGTCCTGCCATTGTCTATCCTTTTAAAAAGTTGAATCCCCTCCTGCTTACAAGTTCCCTTCAGGGACTGGCAGGCTGCAATGAGGTCCCCCTGCAGCCTTCTCTTCTCCAGGCTGAACAAGCCCAGCTCCCTCAGCCTCTCTTCACAGGGGAGCTGTGCTCTACCTGTGTATATTTACATTTGCTGCTCGATGGTCTGGATGTGTACATGAAATATTTTTGCCCCTGATGCTCATGCACCCACCTTGGTGAGGCTGGAGCTGAGCAAATACAAGCATCGATTTTTATTAATCTATTTCTTTTTTTGCAGTTTCCAAACCAGAGTGCCCTTTTCAGATGAAAACTTTCAGACCCTGGGGTCGTCTTGACTCTCCTGTGCAACCTCATGGCACAGGGGAAAAAAAAACTATATAAAGAAAATTGGCTGGCTCTTGAAAAGCATAAATGAGAGGAACTGGCTGGGGGAGGGAGAGAGGTTTCTGAGTCTCGTTAGGGCTCAAGAAGGAGTTCAAACACTTCGTTCTTCAGCTGCTGGAGATAAAAGTCCTGGTACATTCAATTCCCACTTTCTGCTGCTGCCAATAAGCAGGGGGGCTTCTTCCTCAGCCTCTTACCACCACAGAAATAACAGAGATAAAGCAAGCAAAATAAATAACTGCTTTGTGGCTAGAATGGATAATAATTTCACCAGCTGAATATTAAAATATCAAAGCCCAAGGAAAGGATATATAATTATGGGCCTTTGAAGTTCAATAAAGGTCTGTTTCATCAACGTGGTAGCTAGTATTTCAAATGCAAAGACAGAATGATAATACTACGGTGGCATTTCTGACCCACAGAGGATATGCTCGGAGAAGGAGGAAGTTCTTTAAGACAGAAGCCATCTAGACGGTGGCTGATTAATTAACCTGGCCTAAAATGATCTCTCCCTGACAGGAGAATGTTGCTGAGCAGTGTTTGTCACCATTTCACTCCTGCTGTAGCTCTGATTTTTATTTTTAAGAATCGTTTGGCCAGGTGGGAGCAGGTGACCTGGGGACTCTTAGGTGCTGAGTTATACTGGAAATACCCCCAGATAAAACAGAAGGTCTAACTTCTCCAGTCCCAGAAACTTTGTTTGATCCCAATTTCTAAACCAGGGCCAGGGTTAAAAAGCTGCACAACATTTCTGGGTGGTGCAGATTTTTAACTTAAATTTTTAACAGGCAAAAGGTCACCCTTGAGACATCATACAGAGGATGTAAAGTCCTGGAACAAGTTAGTCTCAGACTAATCTTCTTAGGCTCACTCTGGGACATAGAGACAGTGCCTGATGCCTTCCAGGCTGGTGGGGCTGTGGAGGTGATGGCTTCAGCTTGCCCCACTGTGCTTCCCAGGTGCGGAAGGGGTGAGCCCTGGCTCCTAGAAGGGCTGGGGGGAAGACATTTGGTTCCCAAAGGCACCCTGCCAGCTTGGGTAAGGGAAGAAGAGCTTTTAAAGGCAAGTTGTAAGATACACAATTGTACAATTTTATTTTCTTTTTAAATTTATTTTACTTTTATGTTTATTTTTGGCAACACTGTTAAAGAAAGATGTTTCACTGTGATCACAACAAATGTCCTTTGCTGAGGATACACCAGGCTGATTGATAGAAAAGCTGTTAAAGCCAACTGAAGCTTTACGAGTGCCAGCAGTGTTTATACCATGCAGTTCTTGTACTTATAAAGGGTTTACTACACTGAGGTTATTTTATTTTTTAGTAGACTGTCATCACATTTGGATACATTTTCCTTTTGAAGTCAACAGCCAGACCAGTTCTGTGGTTGGGAAAAGACAAGCAAGAGCCCTGAGCTACATGTCAGTGGAAGAGGAGCTTTTATTTGAGGGTAGGGATGTTGAATGACCCCACAGCTTCCTGTTAGTGTTTTAATAGCAGGACTTTCCCACCTGGCCTTGGCTGGAAAGTCAAACTTGTGTGCTTGTGTTCAGACCTAGTAAAAGTGTGAGAAGAGTGTGCCATATCCTATTTCCTAGGGAAAGTGTGTTATACAGCTTTTTGAGTCAAAGTGGGAATCAGCCTGTGGGGAAAATACGGGTTTTTAGAGCATGCTTTGCATGCATGGGAGGTCTTGAACATGGTGTTTGGAACTACACTGAGCAGTATAAAAGAAATGAAAGTTGCAGAGTGGGGCACTTTATTTTGCCTTTCAGCCTGCGTGGGCAGTGGCTGTGTGGGAGATGGAAGGGTTACGTGGTGATCAGAAGAGGCCAATTAAATAGATGTCTTGGCTGACCCCTGTTTTCTTCATGACTTTGAGCTTTGCAGCACGTCCCATACCTCCTGGTTTGCCTGAGCCCAGCTTGAACAGGAGCTCAGGAGGCTGAAGGTGCCCACCTGGACCACGGTGGCACCGTGGCCATGCTGGGGTGCAGCAGCACGGCCGAGCTGCTCAGCACTGGTAGGGCTTGAGGTTGAGGTCAGCCTTTTTGCCAAGTGTTTTACCATGGTGAAACATAACCCTTCAGATTAGTTCCACTTCTCCTTTGGCCTGGTTTCATATCAACACTCCAGGAGGGAAAATTTGTTGGCTCAGCACAAAGAAGGAGCTTTGGCAAAAGCGTGGACGGGTTTCTCCCAGTTATGGTGTCCATGGGGATGTCTCTTCTACTTGGCTAATGCTTATCCAGGAGTGTTTGCATTTCACAATGTGGATATCCCTTTTTGTCCTGCTCCAGCAGTGTGTGGTTTGCAGAATTGAAGTCTTGCATCTCTCCTTATGTTGTTCTGTGCTGGTCCTGGATGTGACCAGAGCCTTTGGGTGCTCTGCTAAAGGAGTGACAACTTTTGCCCTGACTCCAGCGAAACTTTCCATCCATGGCTTCTGAGCTGGCATGCTCTGCTGATCAAAACCATCAGCTGTTTGAGCCCAGGAGTCTCTGCTGCTCCGAATGCAACAGGGCTCTGCTCCTTCTTGGCATTTCCCAGAGAACCTCAGTAAAACAGACATCTGATTTCTGAAGAATTCACAGCATCTAGCAGACCCCTGCAAAGCCTCTGCTGTCACCCAAATTTGCTGATGGTTTGAAGACTGTGAATATGTTGTTATATGTAAGAGTGATGTTCCAAGGGTCCAGAATTAGACTTTAACAGCAACAACAACAACAACAAAGTTAAATTTGAGCTGGTGTTTCTTTTACAAGTTAGGGGTTCTGTGTGTGGGAGGGTTGAGAATAGGTGAGTGAGTGTTAGCTCTTGCTTGGATGCTCCTGTGCTGCATGGAGAGAGGGTTGCTCCTTCCTCGACTTGTCTTCTCTTGATACATACTGCTCTGGTTCCCTCCCTGCTTTCTCATGCTGCTGAATTTGGAGAGTACTGGGATTCTTGGAGTGCCCTTTGGCGTTTGCTAGATGGAGATGACAAATGGGATCACCTCAGTTTTGGGTCTGGCATGGGCTGACCCTGGCAGCATCCTCTCCACACATCCCCCTGCACAAGCTGTGGAGGACACGATGTGCAGGGGGATGCAGGTCCCCCTGGGAGAGCCTCTTCACCCCCTCACCCTGAGCTTGCCAGCTCTGACCATCCTCTGGGGCCTTTCGCAGAAGACAAAGAAGTCCTTCAGGAAATACCACAAATGGAAACCAGAATTATTATAATGAAATCTAAATGAAACCATAATAGAAGAGAAACAGCAAACAAGGATTTCCTCTCTTCTACGGTAGAACTGGCAATTTAAATTTTAAAAGTCTAAATCAGCGAATGATGCACAGTTCAACAGGGAGTCAGAGCATCCTGGTTCTGCTAGAAAGGCAGTCAGCTGCAGATTCAGCCCCGTGGGCTGTATGTCTGTCACTCACTAAACCACTTTAAATTAAGTCTTGGTCAATGTCAGGGTTGAGATCTGTCTTATAGGGCCACACTTGTGGAAGAGCATCCCAATACCTGCCTCTGAACTTGTCAGTTATAACTGTGTTCTCAGCAGACATTGAAAGCCATAAACCTCTTGCTGAGGGCTTTGAATATCACTTAAGAGCTTAAGCCATGTTCTTGGAATGAGTTTATGAGAAAAGCCTGGAGGGACTCAGCAGCAAGCAGGGGGAACTGGATCTCTTCTTCCTTTCTTCTAGCTGGGGGGAATGAATCCCCACGGGTGGAAATAGCAAAGCCTTTCCCCAACTACACAGCACTCACCTGGCAGGAAAACTCTAGAAAACACTGGATCCAAATGTTGTCCCAAGCTAAAATCGATGTGATGGAGCGAGAGGTGGGATGAGTTGGTCAAATTGATGGGGGGAAGCACTTTCTGCACGCTAAAACAGCTCGTTAAAACCGACCTAATTGCTTGGCTCTCAGTTTATCTTGAAGCTGGTCGTCCTTTTTCAGCTGGCTCGGTTCCCTTTCTGACACCACAGACAAGAGCGAGCATGCAGCTCTGATTTAGAAATGTCAACGTGGTTTAGGTTAGGGAGTGTTTATAATAATTATGAATTGCCTTTACGGTTTGTTTGCTTTCCATAGCGATTGGGAGAAGACAGCAGCTGACAGCTGTGGAAATTTCTAGCGCTGTTCCCTTACTATAGAACAACATGGATCTAATTAGTGTGTACCAGCGGCACCGTATTATTAAATTAATAATAATTAGAGAGCTATTTGCACCTGTGCTAATGTAACGGTATTTATCCCAGAGCACAGTAAATCATTAAGTGCTTCAAGTCTCTAATGACACTGGCTTTACAAATGGGAAAGATACCAGTTGGAGGGGAAATTCTTCCCTGTGCAAAGCCAGAGGGGTTGCCTGCTGCGGGCTGAGGTGCTGTGGGCATGGTGTATATATGCATTCACCAAAAAAAATAATACCCCAGAGCACTGTATTAAATAACCTTTTTAAAATAGTGCATGGGAAGGGAAGCAGAGTTAGTGAAAATAAAGCTGAGACTGTCTGGGTTGTTAACAGATTCTGCTAGCCCTGTGCAAAGCAAACACTGTGATCTTTAATAGATCAGCCAGGAGGTTTGCTGTCAAAAAAACTCCTTTGCAGCCCTGCTAGGATTCCTTTTACCCCTTAAGCAATAGCGGAATAGAGATGTTTATTGAATCGATATGCTGTGTTAGGCTTGGCTGTTGTAGAGTGATTAGGGTTGATATTTCTTGAGGAAGTAGATAGACCATAAGAAAATATGTTGGAGTCTAAACTATACCGCATCCACACAAAATATTTGCTGTGGTTGAATTTATGCTGCTTGAAACCTGACTCTTTTACTTATTTTCTGTTTATTTTTGGCATTGTTGATGGTAGGAGACAGCAGCATCCCTCCTTGCAGATCGTGTACCGTTCTTGGAAGCACAAAGGAAATAAACTTTTACCAGGGTGACACCATTTATTGTTATTACTCCTAGTTATTTATTTTTATTTTAGTGGGATTCTGAAGGCCAGTCGGGGTCAAACCGACTGTGTGAGGCATCTTATAGGAGAAGATGGCCCCTACCTCAGAAACAATTGCAGTTCAGTGAATGCCTGGGTTCAGCAAAGTGCCTAAGCACGGATTTAATTGTAACCACATGCATGAATCCCTTTGATGCTGCATTGTATCGGAAGCTGTGCTACAAGACAACAATTAGGGGTATTGAGCAATTGTATGAGACATGGATAGAGATGGGAGCAGAGAGCTGAGAGGACACGCATTTACACAGGCCAGCTAGATAAAAGAGGATGCCCTTTTTCCTTGTCGCTATATGTGGGTCTGTGCTTGTCTCTGAAGAGGCAAGAGGTCACTAGATCAAAAGTATCCCATGTAATCTCATTAGACCTCTTTCTCAACCCATAAGCATCTTAAGCACTATCCCATGGCAGTGAAAGGAAGCAGACATGCAGAGGTGGATGGCAGAGTGATGAAGACTCCAGGCTGAAAGCACCTTGGCCAGGTCTATCTGTTGGCGTAGCTGGTATTGTCATTCTTGACCCCCAAAGGGGAAGGGATGGTTGAATGTCTCACACTGAAGCTACATCTAATTCTCCATCAGAGCTGCAGTTGCTCCACAGGTCGGCATCTCCTTCTCTCTTTAATCTGTCATCAAATTGCTGCTGCTCCCCTGTCTGCCAGCATCGACCGTGTCCAGTTACAAGGGACAACTTGTGTACATGCACCTCTTCCATCGCTTTTGGGGGTGGTGAACAGCAGAGGAGCCATCTAGCATTTCCGTGCAGTGAGCTGAACTGGAGCAGATTGCAGACATCTTCCACTTGTGGATCTGAATTTTGTGACTGCCTGCATTTGCTTGTGATGTCACGTTTCACTGGGAGAAAGTTATTCCAGCCGTGTGTGTTTTGTAACAGATATTGCTGGGCTCGTAAATCACCGCCCAGCGACTCGCCCGCTCGGATGTTGGATGGAATTGCTATTACTGCACACAGCGCATGCAGTAGTACCTGATCAGTGCTTAAGGCTGGCTGGAGGCTCGGAGAACATCTGCCCATCATTAACTGGAGGCTTTTGAATCCCTTTTTTCCTTTCCTGCCTTTCTCATTGTACAAAGACCAGGGAAAACAGTGATTTTTGCAAAAGCTATTTGTCCTTTGTGAACTCTTCTTGAATGAGCTAACCCACGTTGCTACATGCACGGTGAGACATCAACATGGTGTCATCAAAGGGACAAATTCTGCCCTCAGATGAGCGAGCGGGCAAAAAACTGTGGGCTGCGGACATGTATCTGGTGGTCTTTTGGGTCTCATCTGCAAGGCATTGAACTTGGAGGCGTAAATCTGTAGGTTCAGTGCCTCCATTCTGTCCTGCAGTATTTATGGCTGTTGTTTAACTTTAATCTCAGCCATTCATTTGCTTCCAGGTTCTCATATAATTAGAACATATTAAACAGGAGCCAACCACAAGAAATATAAAAGGTTAACGCAGTTAGGAAATGTCAGTGGAATGAATACAGCTCACTAATTCATGGGTTCTTTCCATAAATATTTCCACCAGCCAAAATATTGACTTTAACCTTTTCCATCTCCTGCATGTAAAGCTTTGTATTCCCTTGTCGCAGCAACAAATACCTCGGAGTGTGCGGACGGTGCTCGGAGCAGGGCAAGTTATGGTATTCATTAAGTGGCAGAGTCAGATTTCATGATGGTAAGGCACACCCAGGGATGGAAAACATGGACGTAGCAAAAAAGATGAACATGTTATAGTGGGGATCGCAGAAATTGTTTAGGATAAGAGTTTGGAGCTGATCCAGCAAACATCTCACCCCATAATGTTTTGCTGCAAGTAGCACAAATGTTTGGACATTTCGATTGAGAGATGTCCTGGGTCATTGTCCTCAGCTGCTGGAGAAGTCCACATCCGGGATCTTTTTTCATAAATTGGCCAAAACCCATCTTAAAAGCCGTTTATATCCTCTTAACCCCAGTTCCCACAGTCGGAGGGGGTTCTGTCACCTCCTGACTTTAATAATTAGAAATCTTTTCTGGTGTTGGTGCTGGTCTGCTGCCAGCCCTGGGTTCTTGAGCACCCCGTCCAGGCTGGTCCATACGTACCATGGGGTGTGACAGTCGTGATTTACTTCTGCCTGCCGAGGCTTGAGCTTCAATCAAGAAATAGGCAGCTCCTACCTGTGGCTGTTCCGTGCTGAAACTTCTCTTCCATCCAGACTTGCTCAGGATGCTAAATGAAAGGGGACCTGCTACTGTTTTCCTTGAATCCCTATCAAACTCCTGCCTGTCTGAGAGTTAAGAGATAAATCTTTCAGTTGGGCAGCAGTACTAAACCCTAGCAGCTGTACGTAGGGTTAACCGTCCCCTGGGCTTTTCCTGTGTGCATGGGGCATGGCTGCCTGTGCAAAACATGTTATTCCCTTAATCTGCTTCCCTGTGAGCTACCTGTGCTTTCAGCTGATAGTGTTCTCTGCACCAGCTCATAAAACCAGCATGTGCTATTTTATAATACAGCAGCAGGCTGCATCTCTGAAATGAAAACAGTCCTCTGTACCTCAGAGGGCTGGAGAGAAATATTCGCTGTACAGTATTTTTTTGATGGATTCTTGTATCTCATGGCCTGGTGGGTCTCCTGTGCATCCCGAGAGTATAGCCATGAGCAGTGTGCACTGGTGGCTAAGAGACCCAATGGGATCCTGGGATGCATCAGGAGGAGTGTGTCCAGCAGGTTGAAGGAGGTGATCCTCCCCCTCTACTCTGCCTTGGTCAGGCCCCACCTGGAGTGTTGTGTCCAGTTCTGGGCTCCCTGGTATAAAAAAGACAGGGACCTCCTGGAGAGAGTCCAGAGGAGGCTATGAAGATGATTAAGGGCCTGGAACATCTCCCCTATGAGGAAAGGCTGAGTGAGCTGGGACTGTTCAGTCTGGAGAAAAGAAGACTTAGGGGGGACCTTATTAATGTCTATAAATATCTTAGACATGGGATGCAGGGGGAATTGGCCAGCCCCTTTTCAGTGTCTGTGGAGACAGGACAAGGGGCAATGGCTGCAAGTTGGAGCACAGGAAGTTCCACACCAACATGTGGAAGAACTTTTCCCCAGTGAGGGGGAGGGAGCCCTGGGACAGGCTGCCCAGGGGGTGTGGAGTCTCCATCTCTGGAGATATTCCAGCCCCATCTGGACGCCAACCTGTGCAATATGAGCTGGGGAGCTGCTTTGGCAGGGGGGTTGGACCCAGTGATCTCTTGAGGTCCCTTCCAACCCCTGTGATTCTATGGTTCTATGATTTAGATCACAAGATACAAAGAATAAATTCTTGTTATTCTGCATGTGCTCTAATGAAACTCAAAAGCACTTTCCAGGATTGTCCCTGCTCAGGAGCTGGGAAGTGCCAGAAGGATGCCTGGTGTCTCTGCCAGCTTCCTTATACCCGAAGCAGTCTGGCATGCTGGGGCAGGAGTCTGCAATAGATAACTAGCTTTGTGATGTGCCATTTGTGCTTCAAAGTTCCTTTATGCTTTGGATAGTCTTGTCTGAAGTTCTGCCCTGTGGGAAAGAAAAGTCAAGGACGAATGGTCAGCCACAAAAGCCATGACCCAGTTGAAATCTCCTTGCAGGGGAACAGTGGCTTTCACATCATCAGAAAGGTGGTGTGAGAAAAGAGGTGGGACAGAGGAAGGTGGCAGAGATGAGTTTGTGGAGATGAGCTCAAGAGCCTAAGAGGTGCCACAATGCACTGATAATTCTGTTAGAAATGTTAGCTCCTAGACCCCTGCATGCCTTTAACCCCAATGCAATACCAGGCGGTCGAGGCTTTGTGTCCCCTGATGCCTCACTTGGAGCTGGCTGGAGGATCTGTGCCATGTACTGATGGCTGGGTAGACTTTGGAGGTCCTACTTACCCCTTCTACTCTTTTTCCAGTGTTTGGTGAGGTTATTCCATTCAGAGAGTTTCATCCTTCAGTTTGGCTTTATGAAATAGATGAGATGAAGTGTTGCTTAAAGCTGAGCACTGCCCTGAATTAGGTGATAACACACAGAGTGCAGAGAACCGAGGAGGACTCACCCCGTGGTGCTCTCCTTACTGATCCTGAAATACATCACCAGGCAGGGTGGTGGGAATCACCATGCTCGGGGTGGAGCAGCTGGCATGAGGGCTTGGAAGGAGTTTCCATCAAAACTCTGCACCCCCATGATGACAAAGCATCTGAAAGGGAAATCTGAGTGAGACACCAACAGTCTGCTCAAAGGCAGCACCCTGTGATAGTGTGAATTTTAGGTGCCACTGGGAGGAAGTGAGAGGAAGGGGAAGGGGGAGGGAAGGGAAGGCAAGGCAAGGCAAGGCAAGCTGCCTTTTGAAGTAGAAGGTGCCTTTTGACCCATGGCTCCATACAGAACTAGTGTATGCAGCTGCAGTGCCATGCTGCCGTGCAGGCAGCACCTTACTTTTAAGCCCACTGCAGTTTATGCTGCCGTTGCACTGAATTCAACATACAGTAAATATAAAGAGTGCCTAGTTTCCTCTGGCACTGACTATAGAAATCTGGGTTCAATATACATCTGGGTGTATATAGGATACACTCTTTATGACTTACTGTATCTTTAACACCAATTCACAGCGCTTGTGTAATAATGGGCTCGTGACAGAAATCAAGATTTGCCTTGAATGAACGTATCTTTTATAAAAGTAACTACAGTGAAGCAGCCCAACGAGACATGCACTTGGGTTTTTATAAGGATTTATACTGCTTTCATCCTCCTGGGATGTGTGTGCTTCCCATTAGTGCGTTCCCCACCACCCCTGCCATCTGTCACAAGTGATTTGCTCTTTCTCATCTTACCTCCCCCAAAGGAGAACCGTTTCTGAACAGAATTAAGTCTTTTTGTTGTTGGGGTTTTTTGGTAGGGTTTCTAAATTTCCTTGCAAGCGTAGCCTGATCATTGCTTATGCTGAGGAAAGCAGGGCTAAAGATGCATCCCCTGCTCTGGCTGTGGGGGCAGGTAGTGTCTGTGTCCCAATAAGATGCAGGATGGCATTGGCACATAGTTTTTTGCTCATAAAAAAGCAGTCCCAGATCTTCATAGGACTTTCTAAAACTTCTGGTCCTGATCCTCTTTACCAGTTTAATGAATCAGAGGCAGTCAGGTCATCTCAGTGGAAATGCATCATTCCCCTGCCCCATTCCTTGGGGCATAGCTGGAAAGGATTGGTGCTGAGGGAGCTCTGGGCTCCCAGCCTCAAACCCTTTGAGAAACACCAGCAATCGTGCTGAGAGGTGGTTCTGGTTTGGTGTAATCCTCTCCCCAGTATTGCTTGGCAGTGCTGTGGCTGAAAACCTCACCTCTCATCTTGTAGCTGCCAGTGACAGAACTCCCGTCTACCCCTCTGAATGGAAAATTTTATTTCTGTGATGGCTTTTCCTGTAAAAAATAACCAGTTCAGGGCTGGGGATGAGGGCAGGTGCATGGGAGCATACTGGGAGTTAATACTCGTATTCACCATCACATTCACCAGGAATATTTTCATTATCCCCCTTAAAGTCTTCCTGTGAAGTCCTGTTCAAAGCCACAAGAGCTGAGTCACTGGGGGGATTATTCCCTTGGTGGAATAACTAAAAAAATCAAATATGTTTGGCTAGTGGAAAGAAGAAGAAGAAGAAATTCGTGTCTGTATCCAAAGCCATGGTGGGGGGAGTCATGGGTGATGGCCAGATGCAGCAGATGAGCCAGGAAGACCAGGTGGTTTGTTTCTTTGAACGCCACCAGTGTGATGCAATGCACCACTCAAGACTTTGTCATCATCAGCTCCTTCGAAGAAGAAGTTTTCTTCTGCAGCAGCTTGGGCTTTGGCTCTGAGCTAAACCATGTCAGAAAGGTGTTTCTCATTGCGCTAATTGTCATCAAGAAGCAGGGATTAGCTTCCTTTCTTGTATTGCATGGGGATAATTTGGCATTGGCATGACTTCTGAGTCGTTCTGATTGAAGTGTTTTTAAAGCTGAGGTCATGGCAGTGCTCCTTGCAAATATCCCCTTCAGCAGCACTGGCTGTGCTGGGTTTCCAAGGCATTTTGACTTTTCTCAGGAAAAAAGAAAAAAAACAAGAGGGAAAAGGCTGCAGCTGAGCTTGGAAAGCCTTGTGCTCCTTGGTTGAGAGCAGGTTATTTACTGTTCTTGGCAGGGGAGTGGTTTTGAGGGCTGCAAGGCTGGGTTTGGCTGCATTCAGCACAGCTCATTGGCACCACTGAGGCTCCTGCTGTGCTGGGGTGACAAAGCTCCCAAACCCCATGTCAGCAGAGGACACTGACCTGTGTCTTAGAGGTGATGCAATCATCTGTGCTAATGGAAAAAACAACCAGGTAGATGCTCCTCCACTAAGTGCTCAGAAAACCTCACGTCTACCACCTCCTGAGGTAATTAGTTGGAAGAGTGGCTCGAGCTGGCTGTGAAGCATCTGCCTGTTGCTGTAGTGGTTAACTGAGGATCTAAAGTCAAGAGTAAAGATGCTCAACTGCGTGTTGAGCCCTATTTCTAGCTGAGCTGCCAGTGTGGGGAAGGTTGTTTTGACCAGTGAAGTGGGGAAAAACTCCTTATATAGAAATTTCAGATTCTACATGGGTGGGAAATCTGGGAAATCTCTGGATGGAAGAATGCGTCTTGGTATGTTTCATAATAATATGATATAACTTAAATAGGAAAACTTCTACTTTTGCTACAACTGGCATAATATTTCCTTAAATCATGGTCCTCTGGATCTGGTTATTGTACAGGCCTTTTCATCTTCTTGTGGCTTTGCAAATTTTATCTGACTGAATTGCTGTAGAAACATGAGAAAATTGAGGGCAAAATATTACCTTTGTTTGGTTCCTCCTAGGTAACATCTTATACTTTCATCCTCGTTTTAGATGAATGACTCTAGTTCTCCATAAAATTTCTCTTAGCATCCTGGTAGGAATCCCCTCTGGAATAGTTTATCATGAGCTGTAACATGAATATGAGGATAAGTTTGTCTTCCTTTCAGCTTTTAACCTCAAAGTTTTCAGCTGTCTTGGAGACTTTCCTTGGCAGCTGTCATAAAAGACCCCGTTAGTGCCTCTGTCAAACTATAGGCAAGGGTTTCATCGCAACGGGCTTGGTCCAGGGGCTGATGTTAATCTTTCAGTTTCCCTTTAAAACAGGATCTGAATGTGCATTAGTGTTACCAAGTTAAATCTGTATAACAGATTATGGATCCTGGTCTATTCTCTATCACCCTATTGTCTCTTTCCAAGGAATGCAGAGGCTTTACTTGCCTCTGAGACCAGGCAGCTTTTTAAAAATACTGCTGGCGCTTGGTTTGCTTCCTCGTTTGTCAGGATGAACAGGGGCTGTAGCTCCCCTCTCCTTTGCACTGCCCAGAGGAATACAGGGACTGTAAGGTATATAATATAGTAGCTGGAGCACATCAGGAGCGCGCCTGGTGCCAGTTCAAGTAGAAGTCACGGGGCTGGATGCAGAAATTATCAGCTGAGGCTGTTTGGTTTGTGTTCCATGGGAAGATGGATGGGACTATGATGACAGTCCCTTCTGGTCTTAAAAGTCTGTTGAAGTTGGAAACGTGCAATCTAGGCCAAACATCTCCAGTATCTGGGGCTGTATAGAAGTCTGATGGATGGAAAGAAATGCTTCGGAGATACTATGCATGAAGCATCATGCCTAAATCCTGGCTTATGCTTATTTCCTTCCATGGCAAAAGAACTTGCAAAATATTTATTTGGCTGAGATTTCCATGGTGACAAGGTTGTTTTGTACTGGGACACATTTCCCTCTCTGGGAGGCCTTGAAAACTGGCATGCTCTGTGATACATAGGTGCTCCCAGAGCTGCATGTCATGAGCAGAAAAAGGATTCTGTAGACCAGGACCTGTGTCTGGAATGCAAAAATGCCATAATCTGGCAATTGTATTTGCATGGACTGAATTGCTCATGGTTTTGTACCTGCTGCATCTTCTGTCTCTGTAAACAAAAGTCCCATCGCTGCTGTTGGGTCAATTGGACAACAGTAACAGAAGACCTGAGCAACTCCAAACAGGGCTCTTGGCATCTTTCAGAAGATGCAGGCTACAATCCTGTGTTGACCCTGAGTGAATGTGAATCCTCTGGCATGGGAAAAGTAGCGGATGCTTTAACCATGGAGCTGCACGCAGCGCCCAGGAGAAAGCCTGGGGTTGTGAGGTGTGTCTGTGAGGTGTGCATGTGTGTGGTTGTGGCAGGGATGTTTCTGCACCACTGGAAAGCCCAGCTGTTCACGGGAAGCATGTGCACATGTGAACTGTGTGGGTGTTATTTGTAGAGCATCACAGTTGAGTGAGCAAATTTGTAACCCAACCTCGTCACCGGCTGGGGCCAAGCTATGAGAAAATGGTTAAGGTCATGGAGAAAGAGGATACACAGTCTGCCTTAGAGGTAAGGTTTTTCCATCTGACTTCAACTGACGTTTGAACTGTGTCCTAAGTTAATAACATCTACGCCCATCGAAGGGAGGAGGCCTTCGGTTCTGTCATGAGTCTGCAGTTGTTTTGTGATACCTTTCTACTTTCTGCCATCTGAGTTTCTCATGCTCTGGACAACCTTGGATGGGTATTTATAGAGCAAGAACGTGTGAGTTCTTCACTCCTCAAACATGTGCTCAGCCTTAGGAGCCATAATGATTCATATCCTTGTCTAATCATCATTGATTATATGAGGAAAACTTGGATAAATCTTCTGAGAGGCTTAAAATGCGATGTATATCTAGATTCCAAAATAGCCATATGGGTTGTGACTCATTTCTTCAGATGCTGTTCATAAAAATCAATTATATGGTCACTTTGGCTACCAGAAGGGATCTTTTCCGTTAGCCATTTGTTTCCTAATACTGTATTTTATAACTCTTAGAAAACCATAAAATGCTTACAAATTAGATAATATTTCTGGCAAGAAACATCTTCCACAGAGAAAGTTCTGTGGTGGTTTATTTAAAAGCAGGCTGGGATCCTAGAACATGCTGAAATTTTTAGCACTGATGTGCTAGAAACACCTGGCAGAGGAAAAGGGAAACGCAAAGCATCTGGAGAAGAAAAAGTAAGTCTGTGGAGTGAGGGAAGCAGTTGTTTGTCCAGTGGTGGGAGCATGGTTCCTTGCTCGACTGTCTGGTGCCTTGTCCAAATCACGTACACCAGTGTTTGCAAATCTGATGGCTACAGTTAGAAAGCTGAAGTCATTGCACCGTGATTACCTACCACCTTGAAGACGTAGGTGGCTGTGGCAAAAGAAGCTACGTTGGCTCCTGTATATTGAAGTGTTGGACAAAGTGATGAAGAGACTCTGAGAATCTGTTTTGGGATGCAGAATGCAACTGAGGTGCACAAAATCCTTATGAACAGAATCAGAGAACTGTAGGGATTGGAAGTGACCTCAAGAGATCATGGGGTCCAAACCCCCAAATGGTGCAGTGCTTTTTATCACCATCTTATACTGCCATGTGGTCATCTCTGGGAAGTGGGGGGTGTTTATGAACAGCTGGGAGTTGCTATTCATTCCCTGGGCGAACTCCTTTGAGAGACTGGCACTGTCTGCTTCCTACCTATAAAATACAAAGACTTTTCAAGTGGTCTTTCTTGGTCTTTCTGCCTTCTCTGTAAGTAGATTCTGCTTTTATGTCGCAGCATCACGGGTCACTATCAGCAGCTGAGGGTGGCAGTGTGGTACAGCACTTCTCTGAACCACTGATTCAGGATAGGTTTTCTTGGCATCCATGACATCCTGACCCTTGGCTGTAGGTGTTAATCAAAAAATATTCGTTTAAGAGAAGCAAATCTGTAATGTTCCTTTTCAGAAAGCACTGCAGCTACTTGAGGTAACAAACCTTGTCTTCTGAAGATGAAAAGGTTGATTTAGACCCTGGATGTGTTTAAATAAAAGGGTAGATGAGGTACTTAGGGATATGGTTTAGCATAGGATGGGAATGGTTGGACTTGATGATCTTAAAGGTGTTTTCCAACCTTGTGATTCTGTGATTATCTTGGAGATGCTCACTTATGCTCTGAATAAAACACAACTTCCCCATCGGCTGCCTGTGCCTGCAGATGTCAACCTGACAGACGCACCAACCTTTCCCAAAAGCCTTTTGATGTCCCGTGGCTGGCAAATGACTTAATTAGAAAAGTCCCTCCTGAGATCTAAGTTTTGATCTTCAGACAAATCTCTTTGCACACCCGCCCCTCATATTTCCACTGCCTGTTCCATCTGTAGGATGTCCATCGACAGAAACCCGCTCTGGAGCCAGTGTTGCTCTAACATAAACACAGTGCTAGATTTCCCCATTTTCTCCTTCTCAAGCAGTACATATAACTTGCTGTTTGCCCTTGCTCAGCTCTGAAATATTGCTCGGCCGCTCACCGATCTTATCTTAGGCAAATATTTACATGCATTTGTACTTTGTAAGGCATGATTTAAGTCGCCTGTGCTGGACAAGTGAGACGGTGCCTCTGTGATCCAGCCCTCTGGTCCTGGGGTTGCGAGGAGGCCAGCCTGTGATACTTGCCCCAAGGAGAATTCTTGCTGACTCAGCCAGAATGCTGCCAGCGCCTCCCAGAAATGACCCAAATTGCCATAAAAGCTTCTGGCCACCTTTTGTGAGTAGCTTGATCTAACTGTCTGCTGAATCAGCCACGGTGTTGCTCTTGCTTAGAGGAAGCTGTAGGTGATGTGAAGCATTGGCTTTGTTAACCAGCTGCATCGCCCTGGGTGCCTGTGGGGTCAGTGGGTATGGTGGGGCTGCTTGTGACAGTGGTGAAGATGTGGGATGGACTGGGAGCTTCCAACCAGCATTTCTCCAAACCCCTGTGCAGCACAGCTCTGAGCATGGACACAGCATATCCCTAAAGGATCCTGAAAAATAATTGAAATAAACCCCTTGGCACCTCTGTCCTGACTTAGACTTTCCGAAACAGCAGCAAGGGGGATTCAGTATTACAGCATTGATTCTGACACGTATCAGAAGAAAGCATTTCAAAGCATTCTGCTGTGATTTTTGGATGCTTCAATTCAAACAGAAGCCATGCATTTTGGGCAGAGGTTGCTGGGTGAGGCTTCAGTCTCCGGAGGGTCAGACTGAACATTTGTGATCATTGTCCTGGCCTTAAAGCTTACAAATTTATGTGTTTCTGTATTTATTAATACATTTTTCTATGCATAAATCACTGGGCACTGTTGAAAGTGAGTCATCTGAAGGGAAAGATGCATCACTGCTGCGAGCTTACTGGTGGCTGAGAGCTCTCACTTGGTCAGAAACAGTGTGGAGGTCTCCACGTTTCACTTTCTACTGTTTAACCCTTTCTTAGGTGTCCCAAACGTCAGCCCTGCTGCTCTAATAAACTCATTAGCAACTCATTGGCCTGAGTCCCCATTCAGCTTGTGCTACTTTTAAATCCCAAAGCATAGGAGAACTTAGGGAGAAGTGGTACTAATAAACTGGATCCAACTGATAGTAAAAGCGGCTCGAAGTAACTCCAGCCATGGGTGATTCTGTTTTTGTAGAGACCAGCAAAGTTCACCAAAGCCCATTAAGTCTTCTGAGCCAGGTCAACAGGCTTCGTCGGGATGGCTACATGGTGAATTGTGCACCTAATGCACTTTTAATGAAAATGTTATCCCCTGGAGCAGGGCCAGGTACGACTAGAGCAGGAGCAAAGACCCTCCATTCCCTAGCAATCCTGGGAAAAGATATTGCAGCTATTTCATAAGCCTGTATGTTTGAAATGCCTCAGAAAGCCAGCCCACATCAACAGCAAGAGCGAGCAGACTTCTACGTGGACACGTCATTTAATCGCAATTTAATAAGGCTCCTGTATCAGACTTTGGTAATGAAACTTTTTGGGTAGAACCAAACAAAGGGGTCACTGTGGCAGAGAAGAATGCAGCCTTTGATTCAGGGTTTCTTTTTAGGGTTCACGATGTTTCATTTTCAGTGAGCTGCTGGCGAAATGAAATGCTTTCCGCATGCCAACTGTTACCTCATAAATAGTCCTTATGAAAAGTAATTTGTGATCACGAGATGATTATCAGCCTTCTCGGGCCGAGCTCCTGTGAGAAGCACAAGTTCTTCTTCCCCCTAAGAAACCCTCAGATATTCAGGCCTTTAACAAGTGCTCCAGAGAGGTGTTGAGCGCCTGGATGACAAAAGGGGTTTATTGTCATAAGACAGTAAGCCACTGGGAGCCAGTATTTGGCCTGGGACAAGTGTGCACAACCTGGTGGTCTCCATTGTGTGGAGAAGACACAAGGGTGGTGGGGCATCAGGCAGGGAGCTGTGTGCACTGAGGACCAAAGCCTGCCGTGCCAAATGATACCAGAGGGTATTTGCTCCCATTGGTGTTAATGGTCATCCCACCTCATCTTCACTTTTTGGGAGGTTGTTGTGTGAGCTGAGAACTCGGTGAGAGGTGAAGAGGGCAGTGAATGATCTGGAGAAGGTCAGTAGAGGTGGCATGTGGAGGAGAAAGGTGTCTTTGCTGTTGGTCTGAACATCTTGGTGTTGCTTATCCTCTTGCTTATCAGGTTTCTGATTATAGCATGGTTTCTCCCTTGTTCTGCAGGGCCCAGGTGCGGCCCCGGATCCATGGGGAAGGGACATCGGTCACCCTGTTACAGGTCTGATGGACATCTGACTGTCTCTGGGGGCAATAAAATGCAGCTCTGAGGTTTTTCAAGGTATCCATTTAGTTGGTGTGTGCTGCCACCTGGAAAGCTCCAGTCCAAAAAGACAAGCTCGAAAATGTAAAATGTTTTTTCTGTTGGAGTTTTTTTTAATTCCCATGATCTGCTGGCTGTCTGTAAATCTGTTTTCCTGAAAATGTTTAGCTTGCCTGCTTGGGAGTGTTAATAACTTATTTTTAAGCAGCACTTGAGATGCAGCATGTCCTGGATGTAGCCCTGATGCTGCAGAGGTGGAGTCCTGTCTTCAGGATTTTGACATGGAGGGGTTCATTGTCTTTTAATTATGAGGACTCCCCTGGTATGCTGTGCGTGCATGGCAGCATGTTGTTCTCAAGGATTCCTGAAGCCCATTCCTAGGGGAGCTCAGCTTTTTGTCCTGCATTTGTTTTGTTCTTGCTAGGAATTACACAGGCATTGGGCTGGACAGTTGCTTTTTGTGTATTGGAAAAAATAACTCAACTCTCCAGTGATTTTTGCCACAAGCAAAAATATATTGGAGGAAAAAATAGTTTAGAGTTGTTTTTGCTTGTAAGGCTCTTAGAGGCTGAACTTCACATTGCTGTCAGCTCTGGCGTGGTGCTGGGAAGTCCAGAGCAGCCTCTCCTCTGAAAGGGAGGGGATCACTGTGCGTGGCCAGGTTACCTGCCAAGCCACCTCTGTCATGTGTGACCAGGTAAACCTGCGAAGCCACCGCCATCATGGGTGGCCAGGTTACCTGCCAAGCCACCTCCATTATGCGTGGCCAGGTTACCTGCCAAGCCACCTCTGTCATGTGTGAGCAGGTTACCTGCCAAGCCACCTCTGTCATGCGTGAGCAGGTTACCTGCCAAGCCACCTCTGTCATGTGTGAGCAGGTTACCTGCCAAGCCACCTCTGTCATGTGTGCGCAGGTTACCTGCCAAGCCCCCTCTGTCATGCGTGAGCGGTTACCTGCCAAGCCACCTCTGTCATGTGTGAGCAGGTTACCTGCCAAGCCACCTTTGTCGTGCATGGCCAGGTTACCTGCCAAGCTGTGTTTGGCAGCTGCCTTCCCCGAGAACCCTCTCTATGTGCACAAGTCCCTCACTGTCCCTCTACAGGTCCCTCCTCTGTAAAGGTCTTTGCTCATGTGATCCAGGTATTAAGTACCTGTCTTTCTGGATGGATTTGCTTGCAGCACCACTGAGGCAGGACAAGTGTTAGGTGGTGTTTGGTTTTCTCCTGGTGCTAGGGGCATGGTGGCCCTGCTTAGGATGCAGGGAGTGTTCCTTCAGCCTTCCTCACTTCCTCATGTGAGGCACTGAACAGGAGACATCTGCACCAGATGTGTCTCTTCCAAGCAAAGGTCTTGGCACGCTTGGTAGCATACAGGTAAAGTGTGATGGACACTGGGCAGGCAGTGCTCTGACTCCTAAAGCATCACAAAAACGTCTCGATAACTGTTACAGGTATTAAACAAGGACAACTTAGGTTTGCTGCATCACACTCCAATGAGCAGAAATATTGGAATTATTAAACCAGACACTTTTTTTCTGCTCACCATGCAGCTTCTCACAGTGATGGATTGAAACCCTGCCTAAGCAGAGCCCTGAGACACAGGGATTTATTCTGTCCTTTCCCTTTAAGAAACAGGCAACAGGGTAAAACACAAATGAAAAGGTGGGGATTTTTTCTGCATCCCTGAGCTCCCATGCCTTTAAACTCTTCTCAGCATCATGCTTTACCTGTAATAATAAATGCAGAGCTGCTGCAAGTAAGGCAGTTGGGCTTCCCTTGCCAGTGCGTTGCTCTCTTACATTATCTTACGTAAAAATTTGTGGAAGCTGCTGCCCCTCTGCATCAGATCCCAACCGGCTGCGGAGCAAAGGATGCGTTCAGCTTCTACCCAGAGTTTGGTGAAAGAAGCGCTGCTACATGCAGCCAAATATCTGCTGGAGTCACTTATGAATTGCAGAGTGGAAAAAAAATGGAACTGCTCAAGGAGAGAGACTGTGGGTGCCGGGTAACAGGACAGGTATTCCATGTTTATCTGTGGCTGGTTAGCACACGGCACTGTGCACCCTCCCCATCGCTCCCTCATCTTTCGGAGTCATCCTTTCTAGCAAAGCTTTGCGTGTTATCTTTGGCCACTCAGAGGTAGGGTAGTGTATCCCTGGCTGCATCTGATGCTAGTAAAACTTGGCTGAAACAAAATGCAATAGTTCTCAAAGTAATCCTCGCTTTCTTATTTTTACATCAGAAGCAGGGCGTCTGTCCATCAGTGGCTCCAACACAATCGCGCTGAATTGAGATGGCCCATTTGCAGGGTGTCCATAAATATGCTTTGCTGCTCCTCAAACTAGTTTTCCTGGCAATTTATTCTGCTCTCTCATGTGTCAGAACATCTTCCCAAAGCCGCTGCTGAAGTGAACTGGCCAGATGCCTCCGTAAAGACTTTTGCAGAAGCTGAGGTTATTATGGCCTCTCCTTAAATCAGAGCTGGATTGTTTTGAGTACTTCTTCCGCCTGAGGTGATGCAGTTTCCAAAAATCAGGCCCTTTCTGGATGCTGCAGGTCCTATCAGGCCACCAAAGCTCAAGTACCCAAATGCTGAGTCACCTACTAGACCTTTACATATCACCTTTGTCTGGAATTGGGCTGACTTCCAGTGTGGTTGAACACTGCTCTTCTAGCTTCTGTTGGTGCTCATCAGCCCAACAAAATGTGTCCTGGATGTTTATGAGCTGCCTGCAGTGGAGGTATTACCCTTTCTCCTGCTTGCTAGGTGTGAACACTCTCATGGCTCCAATGTTGGGGTTCTGGGGAATTCATCTGTTACTGAGCGGCGAAATGAAGAGTTGAAAAAGACCAATGGTACACTAAGGCATGGCTGATCTCCACCAGTGGTTTAATCTCTCAGTAGAAAGGGACAGTGTGAAGGTTGCACCTTACCTGGCTATCAGCAGCATGTCCCTGGAGGAAGCATCTCTGTGTCCATTAGTGCTGGCTCGCCAGGAAACGCTTCTAGGAAGCTTTGTCCAAGGCTGCTGAGGTCAACACAAACAGCATCTCTTGCCTTCAGCTGGCCTCAGCTTGAGCTCTGGGAATCCCCCAGTGGAGCAGAAGGAGGTGATCCAAGGACATCAGCGTGCAGCTCAGTGGGAGAGCTCCTCCAGGAGTCTGGGTGGCTGTGACCTTCCTGGCAGGGGACAGCCCCATTCTTCATGTGGCTCCACTGCTGTTGGTCTGGAGACAGCCTCATAGCACAGGAGCAACTCCCAGCACCATGCCAGCTCCCTTTGAGCGTGATGCTCCTCTTGCCCTTGATTTGGGAGCAGTGAGTCCTTCCACCTCTGTTGCTGCCTCTTGCAAAGCAGGCTGTTGCCTCACACAGGCGTGAAATGGCCTGCGCTCACCGCCGAGGGGGGTGTGTGGGAGGAAAAAGAACTGCTGAAGGCATGCCCGTACCAAGCACAGGAAAGGTTGTTTTTTCATTTATTGTTGAGATATCAAAGATAGGGGAAGCGTAGAAGCAGCTCAGGAGGAGCTGGGCGGAAGGCCTTGCACCCTAGGAAGTGTTGGCCGAATAAAAGCGGAGGATGTTTATGGTGTGAAATCGGGAAGTGCTTTCAGGAAGCTGGTAGGAAAATTCAGCTGAGATAGGAGAAGGGAAAACAAGAATGCAGAGAGGGAGAGGAGGGACGACCTGCCTTGTTTTGCCATATTTATAGAAAACTGGACCATCCTCAAATCTGATGTTTGGTCATGAGCTGCCACAGGTTTCCCTGCCTGCCTCATCCCTGTGATTCGCACGCAGGGAGCGGTGCTGTTGCGTGTCGGGGGCTATTTTGGGGCTGGAGGCTATTTCAAGAAGCATCAGCAAGGCCAAGCTCATCTGTACTGTCACAGATGGACTTTGCGGGGGTGAACTTGGCTCCTGGCATGAACACATTTGAGCTGTCTAACAACAAAGACCGGTGGAGGAAAATTGTTGTAGGGTTTGTTTTCTTTCCCCTGGACTGCTACAGAAGCTCTCGACGCATTGCATGAGGCATCTCTATTTTATACAGCGGGAGGGAAGTGCTTGGCTCAGGGTGGCTCAGCACATGAGGGGTGGGCTGCCTGCTTTTCCTGGGCCGAGGAAAGTTGGTAGCAAAACATCCCTTCAAGGCAAAACTGTTCTGCTGATCTCTTCTTTGTCGGGTAAGACAGCAGGCCTGCTAGCGGCCTAGCTCTCTTCTCCCAAGATTTAGGCTCTGACAATATTCTTCTGTTCCCATGAGACAGGAAAAGTTACTCACGCAGAGAAGATCTTAATAATCACATTCTCAAAACACAGCAGCGTTGTGATAGGGGTACAGGCTACCCGAAACCAAGAAGCAGTTATGGGAAGGTATTTGGGAGTAACGGAACATGTTAGGAACCAACCATAATAAGATGGTCAAAACCAGCAGGTGTGTGGATGTTTTTAGGCATTAAAGGTAAACTAACAATATTTTGCTAAAAGGTAGGTTTATCAGAACTCATTATAATTACTAACCAATCAATACGGTGTGAACAGTGTGTGTAACCAATTAGCAGTTTTTTAGCTTGCCACGTTTGCAGTAATAAAGGTATAGAATCTGTGTAATTTCACCTAATAAAATGGCTTCACCTAAAATTCATATTGAATTGTGTGTTGCTCTCTGCCGGTCGCCACACTTCCTAAGGCTACTTCTTGTGCAAGCTTGCTGTTGAGCATTACCGATGTCTTACCTGCAATAAACCCCACGATATCTTAGACATGGGATGCAGGGGGAATTGGCCAGCCCCTTTTCAGTGGGCTGTGGGGACAGGACAAGGGGCAATGGCTGTAAACTGGAGCACAGGAAGTTCCGCACCAACATGCGGAAGAACTTTTTCACAGTGAGGGTGACAGAGCACTGGAATAGGCTGCCCAGGGAGGTGATGGAATCTCCTTCTCTGGAGATATTCAAGTCTCGTCTGGATGCCTATCTATCTAATATGAGATAGGGAGCCTACTTTGGCAGGGGGGTTGGACCCGATGATCTCTCAAGGTCCCTTCCAACCCCTACAATTCTGTGATACAAAAGATGATCAGTTGGGAACAACGGTAGCCACATGTGGCTGAAACAAAACGTCAGGGTGTTTTTCCTTCACTTAACAGGGATAGTGAGACCTCAGAGGATGGCAAATGGTATCATTCAAAGCCAAAGAGCACCGTTGTGCAAGCTCTCTTGCACAGAGGTGTTGGCCCTGAAAGTTCTCGGGTTTATTTCTCTTTGTAACTCACCCCAAACTTATGGGGTGGCACAGGTTAGTGAAAATAGTCTTGTTAAACAACAACAAATTCCTGCAACATGATCCCCAGGCAAAGCTCAAAGGCTACAAATGATTAAAGACTCAGGACAAATGAAAGGAAATAATCCTTCATGTACGCTGTGGTCACTCGAAAATTCGCTGCTGAAGGAAATCATCTGAGTCAAACGTCCCAGCTGCTAGAACTTCATTTTTTAAGGCATGTTTTAACTTCACCCTCATTGGTAGCACGTTTAGGTTGGCCAGGCAGTACAAGAAGTGTCCTTATTCCCTTATTCCCTTTTCAAGTCATCGCAGGGCTTGTGGGGAGGAATTATTCCTCATTTGAGAGCAATAATGACTGAGTGTGGGCATTGCTGGGGGGGAGGAAGCACTTTCTTCTGCATTGCATTTCGCCTGTGATGGAGAAAAGATTCCTGACAGGATAGATTTAAGATCTGATTGTAAGCAAGGCTGCTATTTCCATATATTTGATTTAAATTTTAATGAAAATAAATTGTTTTTCAAACGCAGATAACATTGCAATGGCTCCAAAAATAAACCAGGAACAAGCAATCCATCAGGCACGTCTGTCAGCAGAACAGACACCATCTCATAAACCTGCCAAAACAGCCCTATGCTTCAAACAATAGAAACTGGAAGGAATCAAAAGCCTCAGCTTTAAAAATCTCTCTTTGTATGTTTTGGGGTTGGTTTTTTTTTTTAAATAATAAATAAATACATCCCAGCTCTCAATTGGTGTAATTTGGACTAGGTTAATGTAAAAATGAAAGCCATTCAATAAATCTTTCGGTGGAGATCAAAAGCAATGAGTGCAGGAAACCAGAAAATTGATGATATGACATTTTCCAACACTCTGTAACGTTCATATTATTCAGGGAACTGCCAACCACAATTGTTTGAATACTCTTTTAACTGATGTTGTTACTTGAACTCGTAAGCCAGACGCTGATCTCCCCGGGGAAAAACATATGGGAAGACAGTAGCTCAATTAAAAGTAATATGGTGTGTGGCTCTTAATCCTCAGTTGAGCCCTTGTGCCAGAAAGCTCTTAAGGATGTGCTTAAATTTAAGCCTGTGCTCAAATTATATCTGGTTTATGCACTTTTCTTGAATAAAATGCCCCAAATACTATTGAATACCCTTTGTGACGGGTCTGCTCGGACGGCAGCTGGCTGTGCTTGGAGGTGGTACCTACTTTCTCCTGGGTTCCTTGGGCTCTGTGAGCATTTTTGGGTATTTTCTGTCATTGATAAATGCTGCTTTCTGATTGCAAAACCTAATTTGAATCCTGTCTCCCTCTAGTGCTGTGAAAACAACTGGAAGGAGGTGAACAGGGTGTCAGAGATTTAATATCCGAGGCGCTCTCCTTTTGGAGCCGAAAACAGATGTCAGCAAGCATTTCCCATAACTGTGCATCTCCACTGATGACCAGAGGACAGAGCTTGGAGGGGTTTTGGATGGAGAGCATTGTGCTGTGAGCAGAGCTGCCGTGGCTGCTTTTGGCTGGTCCATCAGGCGCTCTTTGGCTGGGTTGTGCTGTGTCTTCTGCTCTGCTGCAGGAATAGTTTCTCTGTTGCGTGCCGGCATCTGTGCTGAACGCGAGTCTGGCATCCTCTTGCTTGTCCTGGAAATTAGTGACATCTGAAGAAAATGAGGGATGAAAACAAGATTATGAAAAGCTTGCTTGCATGGAAAGAAACATATTGGCATTGGAGCCTTCCTGGGTGGATCACACTGGTTGGGGTTTGCCCTGTGTCCCAGGCATGCTGCCTGCCGGACAGTGTCCATTGGTCCCAGACCTGCCTGGCAGTGAGGTGGTAACATGGCATCACTTTCCTGTCCATCAGCAGATGGGAATGGCCAGTGAAGCAGAACTGGACGTGTGTTTATTTTACTTGAGTTTTCTTTTCCCTCTGCTTTGGTGGGGGGAGCAATGCTGCCCACACCTCAGCTCTGGGCTCACAGTGGACAACATCCCGTGGAAGACGGGCCAGCCTCATTTTTAGGTGGGTTTTTATTTTCCCATGCCATTTTACCACTCATTAATCCTTTTGATTTTAGCCTCTTTGAAGCTCCAGGGTTTGGATGTTTTTCAGCACGCGCTGAAATCGGACTTGAAAACACTTCAACCAGTGCAAAAGTTTAAAACCCTTATTCATACACCCTGGAAAGGCTTTCACTTGATACACTGACAATGACTGACTTTTTATTATGTTTATCTTTTGACCATATCTCCAGTTGCAATTGATAGTGTCTTGGGGTGGGGTTTTTTTTCCTTGGTGCCGGGTTCAATTTCCAACCTTCGTAAATGAAAGGGGCTGTCATGTTTCTCTGCCACCCTGCAGCATGCTCTGGGCAGCCTCTGATTTCAGCAGTAAATACACAGAGGAGTAACATAAACATGTAACAGAGCAGTGCACACAGACACACACACACACATACACACATATGATAAAAAGTCTGGTCTTTCACCTAATTTAGACCAGAAAATTGGCATCCGATTTTATTGTTCAGGCTGACTCCAAGAACACAAACATATTTTTTCCTTCAAAATGAGAACTGCCAAAATATAAAGAATGATATCTGCTGGTTTGAGCTAATTGGGATTAACTGTTTCATGGCTGCTTTTTTTTTGAGGAACAAGTGCTGTTCCACTCTGCTGGCAGCAGCAACGGCACCGAGGCTGATTTCATAGAATCACAGAATCACAGGGGTTGGAAGGGACCTCGAGAGATCATCGGGTCCAACCCCCCTGCCAAAGCAGCTCCCCAGCTCATATTGCACAGGTCGGCGTCCAGACAGGTCTTGAATGGCTCCAGAGAAGGAGACTCGGCATCCCCCTGGGCAGCCTGTCCCAGGGCTCTGTCACCCTCACTGGGTAAAAGTTCTTCCCCATGTTGGTGCGGAACTTCCTATGCTCCAACTTGCAGCCATTGCCCCTTGTCCTGTCTCCACAGACCACTGAAAAGGGGCTGGCCAAATCCCCCAGCATCCCCTGCCTAAGATATTTATAAACATTAATTAGGTCCCCCCTTAGTCGTCTTTTCTCCAGGCTGAACAGTCCCAGCTCACCCAGCCTTTCCTCATAGGGGAGATGCTCCAGGCCCTTAATCATCTTCATAGCCTCCTCTGGACTCTCTCCAGGAGATCCCTGTCCTTTTTTACACCAGGGAGCCCAGAACTGGACACAGTACTCCAGGTGAGGCCTGACCAGGGCAGAGTAGAGGGGGAGGATCACCTCCTTTGACCTGCTGGCCACACTCTTCCTGATGCGTCCCAGGATCCCATTGGCTCTCCTAGCCCCCAGGGCACACTGCTGGCTCAGAAACGGATTTTGGGGAAACGGATGGTGTGGGGCTCCTTGCAGTCTGCAGCTGTACCCCAGAAATCGTGTCTGTGCAAGGACTTTCTGTTCTGCCCCTTTGATTGCTTGAAACAGCACCCAAAGTCTTTGTTCCCAAAAACTCAGCCATGGGATGCTGCCTGCCCAGCTCCCATTGCAGCACAGAGAGGCGAGTTCGAAGCAGCCAAGCCAGCGGGGAGGATGCTGAGCTTTGGGCAATTTGGTGCCATTTTAATTAGTGTTTTCTGTGCACTTTTTGATTCCCCATTTTCATCCCCAACTGTTGAGACTATTTGTATTTTGGGAAGTTGTTTCCAAAAGGCAGGAAAAAAAAAGAAGCACGATCCCATTGAGAACCCAAGTAGTTAATTAGAATCATTGGGTTGATGATAACGTTGCAATTAGAGTTGTGTCTATTTGTCTTCCGGGGTTTGGGATCCGTGTTTTCAAGTATTTTCCTGTAAACATGGGCTTGGAAATTTATCTTGGGGTTTCAAAATAGCCAAATGTTGCAAAACCTGCCAGAAGGACCGAGGGAGCTGGGAATGCTGGCCTTGCAAGAGGACGGGGGAGCAACCCGCCTGATGCCTGTGGCTCTGCTTGGGATGTTGAAATAGGTGGAGGAGCTAAATACCGTGTTCTGTCAAGGGCTGATCTGAAGAACCTTGCTGAACAAGCCGTGTGTAAGGCACAGTGTGTTCCATGGAGGAACCATGCAGTGTATGTTTTGCACCATTTCCTGGCACCTTGTGTATTAACTACTTCCAGACCGAGAGGATCAGGCAGGGATGGTCTAAGTTGCTAGGGCTCGTGTGCTGAGCGTGCACAGCATGTGTGTGATGGGGAGGGGGGCTGATGCAACTGGGGAGCAGAAGTTGAGAAGGAAGAGGAGTATTTTTGATCAGCTCCCAGGGGACCTCTTGAGGCTAAGATGCCTGAGCGCTGCAGTATGCCACTTGCCCTGATGTTTATCCCGTGGTGTGAGCAGAGGAAACCTGGAATCAAGCTGTTCCAGGGAGTAGCCCACATGGACAGACACGCGAGAGCATCCTTGGGGATGCCACCTGGGGCCACCAGCTCTGCAGCCTTCTGTCCCCATCAGCTGGCATACTGCAGGGACTGGCTCCAGGGACAGTCATGTACCAGGCCACCAGGCTGGAGAGCGCCTGTGTACTCAGGGGTGGGGTTTCTGTATGGATATGGGGTTTCTCTATGTCAGGAGGTCCCTGGGATCCCCATCATGCCAAAAGATCTGAGCTGGCCCCCAGGAAAATAGATAATAGAGATGCCAAAAAGAAATGGAGGAGAGGAGAGCTGGCCTGGCTTATTGTCATGTTTCTTTAAAGCTTTCAGTAACACTATACAGGGCTGATGCTCTTGCTTCTCCCCACCAGCCACTGCCCATGGCTGAAGTGCCATCCAGCCTAGCCACCTCCAAGAGGCAGAGCATGCATGAGGGGCTCAGACCATCATTTTCTCCTGGGATTGGGTACATTTAATTTATTCAGTATTATGCCAAGTTGGACAAAGGTCGTGAGAGCAGATGTAAGGCCCTGGAGGAGGAGGAACTTTCTAGGAATAACGAATCCTTGGATGACCTTAAGGAATACATTGAAGGAGCTGCACAAGCAGTGGAGAAGAGGATAGGGGAACCCTCTTCCCTAAGGAAAAGGGACGTTTTCCCAGAGCTGTGGGTATTAATCCTTCCCAATGGAGCCCACATTTGTGGGTACCATGGGAACATCTCCCTACCTCTCCCAGACTGCTTTTGCTGCTGGGTCATTGAGGAAACCACTAAACCAGCTGAGAGAGCATTGATTTTGGGTTGCTGGTTTGTTTATTTTGTGTTGGAGTCTGCCATGAAAATCTTGGGCAAATTAAGGAAAAAAGCAAAGGTTTTTCTTGGAAAGAAATTTTTCAAAAACACAAACCCAAACCATGGCAAAATACCAACCTCAAAAAGCCACATTGTGTTTTGTTGCTTGGTTGACATGAAGGCATGAGCACTTGGACACACACACACCCCACCACCTGCATCAGACTCTGTAACTGCTGAGTCTAGAAAATAAGTGATCCCACAAAAAGAACCCCTGGCAAGGTTACAGGAGCTCACAGGCCATAAGAAACGTTATGCCTTTTTACCTCCCTTTGTACTTTTGCCTCCCAGAAGCCTTCACTGGATTCATCCTCCTTGATGTGATTTTCTCCTCCGATTGCAGAGGCAGTGACAGAGATGCCCAGACCCCAGCATCCTCAATCCTGGCCCTGATCTCCTGCTTGCTGTCCTGAACTGGTGATGTCCCAAGTTCCAAGGATGTCACTTCAAAAGCTGCCATGGCTTTCATGGCTGCAGCACCTGATCTCCCAAAAGCAACGTAAAGCCTTTGGTACGTTGCAGCAATCTGTGTGCTTCAGAAGCAGCAGCTTTCCTTCTTATTCCTATCCCTGCTTCTGATTTGTTCTGTCACCTCAGGCAAATCATTTAACCCCAGCTTCAACCTATTTTACAGGGATGTTGCAAGGCTTAATTAAGGCTTGTAAAAGGTCTTGAGTTCCTGAGAGGTGCCTGCTGGGGTTGGGTGATTAATCACATGTTGATGGGAAGGATATTGTGGGGGTAAATCCAAGCAGTCAACAATAGGGCAGATGATATTTTTCCCTGGGGGAATAAGACAAGGGGGCTGTAAAAGCATGCTTGTATCAGATTTATTCGTTCTGGATATCAAGTTGTTGAAACTGTGGGGAAGCTCTGTGGCCAAAACCACAGAAATCTGACTGCGTGGCTGAGATAAAGACGTTCTGAATTTCCACAAAAATCAAAGAAAGATACATAAATTAGGGTGTTCCACTCCCTCCCCCCCCTCCCACCCCCCAGACTTCAGAATCACAAAGTCTGCACAACTTTGTGTGTTAGAAATAGCTGTTTGGAACTTCCTCTGATCCCCATCCCAACCCTCTGAAAACACACCAGGGTCACCCTGTTAGCATTCATTGCTGTGGAGCAAAAGGGAAGGTTATTCAGAGGAGGGGGAAGGAAAAAACACACCTTCTGCTGAACTTCATGCATGTTTGCATGATTGCCCAATTGCCCATCCATCCAGAAGAGGAGAGGAGGGGGGAAACACTGGGCTCTCTGCAGTTATTTGCAGGATGACCCAGTTCTCCTCCTTTGCAGAAGGAATCGAGGGGAGAACGTCACCCTCTGAACTCTGTGCAGTGGGGTTTGTTGGGTTTCTTTTTGGCCCAGTTCTTTTCTCATATAACTTCATCTCCTTCAGTAGACTCACCCCAAATTTACACCAGTGTTGTGGAAAGGAGTTGGGGCTCAGAAACCAAACCAGGCAAAGGCTGAGGGGTCTTTGATGGGCTTTTGAGTTCAGCAGGCTTTGCCCCAGAAAGTTGATGGTTATGAAGGGACAGACCCTCTGTGGGGCTGGATGTGCCCAATTTGCCTGTGGATAGTGAGGAGGCCTCTCCATGGCCCCGGTGATGGGAAGGATGGATTGGATTAAAACTAAAGGAAGGAAGGCTTAGATTAGATATTAGGGGGAAGTTTTTTACAGAGAGAGTGGTGAGGGGCTGGAACAGGCTGCCCAGAGAAGTAGTGGATGCCCCGTCCCTGGAAGTGTTCAAGGCCAGGTTGGATGGGGCCCTGGGCAACCTTGTGTAGATCCAGGCCTGGAGGTTGGTGCCCCTGCCTGTGGCAGGGGGGTTGGAGCTCTATGATCCTTGGAGTCCCTTCCAACCCAGACCATTCCATGATTCTATGATTCTATGATTCTATGATGGTTGCGAGCGCTTGCGCATGCAAACACAGGGTGATTTCATCCACTTTACAGAGACTGAGCATAAATCCATGTTGTTTTGTAGATCCCTTTGCCTCACCACGTTTTTTTATTCCTTGGGGAAGGCCCAATATCTGTGTACCACAGGGCAGGGGAGAGCGGGTGGCTCTGCCCTCTGTTTTCACCTCAATATACAGCTCAGTGCAAACTGGATTTTATTCTTCCAGGGACCAAACAGAGCCAGCCAAAACCAGAGATTATCATCACTAAGGAATCCTGCCTGGGGAGCTTTCACCAACCAGGAGAGCAGTTAGTTTGAGATTTTTTTTTTTTTTTTAAACCATTTTTTTTATGGCATGGCAGTTTTAGTTGAGCTAAATGAAGCTTATTGCAGTGGGGAATTCAGCGCACACATGTTTAAAAATCTTTTAAGATTGGATATTTTAACTCCAGCAAATAATCAAGTCCCAGGAACAATTTAGATGAGTAATATATTAAAAACAGGCTTATGCAGATCCAAGAAAAACGTTGGAGGATCCATAGGGGTCATTGTTATGCACTGCAGGCTTAAATATATTGACTTTTACAACTGCAAATAGATGGTTGCATAGTGGTTTCCACCGAAGAGCAGTTTCAGTTGTGATAACTCATACAAAGGGAAATTCAGCCTCGTGCTCAGAGCCGGCGTGAGGCCTAACAGCTAAGTGAACTTAATCTTTATCTCTCTACAAACATTGCATCTCTTTAATCCTTGAGGCATGCCATTCCTGGGAAGGCCCCTGCATAAAGGATGCACTAAGAGCGGGGCAGGAATCGGATTTGTTAATTTATGGAAACATCTGAAATTAGAGAAAACACGGTCTGAAATTACAGGAAGGAAAACGTTTTCCAAAGGGGAAGAAAAATCTCAAAAACCAAAAATAAACTGATTTGGTCACCAGTGGAAGTGTTCCTTGCTTCTCTGACATTGTATAGTTGCATTGCAAATGAAGGAAAAAATGTGAAATACGCATCTTAATGTCAAGCCTTCCATCTCAGAAGAATCAGAATGGGTTTTGGAGATGGTTTCTTGGATACAAAACTTGTGCAATTTAGAGGAAAGCTTAAGAGATTTTTATGGACTATTGTTTGCTTTCCAATGGAAAACAAACCCAAACAACTTTCCTCTGGGAAAACAGGCAAACCACTTGTAACACCCAAACTGCCTATGGAAGTTAGAGGTTTCCAAGCGCGTAGGTAGGGAATGTTCAAGGGGTATGGCTTTGGGGTAGGATGTGGCCATAAACACGTGGGCTTCTCTGTGGCTTCCCTATGATCTGTTCTTCTGGATGACTGAAAGAGATGCAATACTGAAGCTGACTGTCATGGGGCAATGCTGGAGTCACTGGGATTTCTCCCAGCAGTGTTTCTCCCTGTACCAAGACATGCTGTTTGCATGCAGCGTACGCAAACGAAAAAGCCTTTGCCATCTGCAGAGAAGTGTTAGTTTTCACTTGTTAGAGTTACACAAAGCTCTAGGACTTTACTGAGGTGATTTTAATTAATTTTAAATCAAATTTATGTTCTTAGGCCAGAAGAAACTGTTGATGAAACTGGGTTTCCATTGGCACCAAGACCTAAACACTCGGCAAATAAAACCGAGCGTGGGAGCGGTAATCAGCATGTGAAGAACAGCCCCCAGCACAGCCAGATCCCCCAAAGACTGCTGAACAATTACATTTCTGTAATGATTCCTCCTCTGACGTGGTGTGACAGCGGATATTTCCTCCCTGAAGATGAATTTGTCATTAGTGAAACCAGGAGAGGTGACAGTGTCAGAAGCAGGGCTCGTAATCCCCTTCGGTAGCAAGATATTTTGCAGGAACCCAAACATCTGAAGGAAATATATTTTGCTTTATTTGAAAATATTCATTTCTGGTCCATTGGAGGAGGGATGTAGTTTACTAATTAGGGAATTGGGAACCAAGGGTTCACGAGTTGTAATCCTTGGCTGAGTGAAGCAACGTGTTCATTACAGCTGTCACTCATCTCCCTCCTGTCTCGTGTTTCTGATCTGTAAATTGAGGTTAATACCCTCTGTACACCAAAGGCACAAGGAGGATTCATTAGGTGGCATCTGGAGTACCATGGTCTTCTCTCTTCTTGGAGCTCCAGAAGAAACCAAAATGTCTCATAGGAATTAAATCATATATGTATTTTTGGTTTCTGTTCAAAAGCTGAATATGGGTGCTTCAGTTCTAAACCACTGAGATATTATTGCTTTCATTTGAAAATTACCAGCACGTGAAGGGGAAGAGGAAGGAAAACCAACCCTTTGAGAAGCATTTAGCAGGCTTTACCTGTGGAGGGGAGCAGCGAGGTTTTTCCTATTGAGAAAAAATAATAATAAATAAAAAAAATCCCAACTCTAGCATCCCAAATACTTTGGCAACAGCATAATCCCGACTTTAATAGCGCTCTTGCTTTTCCTGTTACAATAAATGAGGTCTGCTCTGTGTTAAAAACAAAGCAAAGGGGAAGCAAACAAACCAAAACCCCAACCCTTGGAGCAGTCCAGGGAAATGGGTTCACTATTGGGCATATCTCGAAACCTACCCAGGAACTGTGTGTTCTCAAACCCATTAAATTCACCCACCGGTCTCTTGTTGGGCTACATTAGCAAACAAAACAAACTGGCTGACGGCTTTTCTGTCCTGCACAGCGTAAAAACACCACTCCCAAAGGCTTTTCCAATTCCAGGGATGGAACAGGAGACTTTTAACTACTTATTTACTCAGCTCTTCTCACCCAGAAAGGACCCAACCCGACGGATGGCCCCTGACCTCTCGGCTCCTCATGGCCACCAGCCAGACTGCCACTTAGGTGTCTTCTGTGTGGGGACATGCAAACCTCCCATCTGGCAAGGCTCCAGCCTATTTTTGTTCTGTAGCATCCTAAGAAATACTGTGCTTCCCTGAATGGATGACCTCGAAGCCACACACGAGTTAAATAGAAGCATAAGTTATCTGGACTCGCAACCATGAAACCGTTCTCTGGGAGGAAAGGGTAAATAAACAAATCATTTATTAGCAAGTAAAATTGTTTTTTCTTTGAAATGCAAAAATGTGCTCTCTGGTGAATGATGTTTTAAGCTTCACCCCTCGCTCTCACCAGGCAGAGTCCAAGCGTGTCATGAGCGAAACTGCTTTCAAGTCACCCGTCCAGCTGGCCCGCTGTAGGGTGGTGTTTGTCTGGTTAATCAGTTAGGGCAACACTCAGCCGAGGGGAATTTAGCCACTGATGCTGGGGGTAGTGGGGCCAAACTCTGCCTGCGGGTATGGGGCAGCACTGGCTCATGCAGGACCCTCGTGTCCTGCAGCTGTCGGGTGTGAGGATGAACTTGGGTAGCACCGAGGTTGATGTGGAGGCTGTCCGTGCAGAGGTAGGGATGGAACAAGGGAACGGGTCTGTGACATTGGACAGGTGTGAGATGTGCCTGGAGAACGTGCTGGTTTTCCCTCTGCTCCCTGCTCTGTCGTGGGGTTACAGACGGTGTGGGACTGAGGTGGCTTTGTGGGCATCCCGTCCCCTCCTCTGGGAAGGGGATGGGACACCAAAGGTCTCCTCCCCTTGGGGTACCTGGTAGCACAGGCATGCCAGTGCGAACACAGTCCCATTTTTACTTTACATCTTCTCTCTCCCTTCCCTGGGCTGATCTGGCTGATCAGCTTCTGTCATCATTTTTCACCAAAAAAATCCTCAACTGCAATGTGTCAAAGAAGCACACAGACTCCCTGCCCACCCATCAGGCCTCCATCCTTCAAGCCAGCTCCTTCCAACCAGGTCTCCAGAGCCAGCTAGCGCGTTAATTAGCCCATCCATCCTCGGGAAGCGCCTGTGTCCTGTCTTTGCTCTGCACCACAGGCAGAGCTTTACATCCAGCAGGTCTGGAGATTCGCTTCGGGTGTCTCCTTTGATACCTTGCTGGCACAGCGAGCCTAGAGACTGAGCTGCTCCCATGGCTGGCGGGGTTCACGTGGGCAGGAGGCGCCTTTACATCTCTGACACTTGGTGCTGACAGTTAGGAAATGCCATAGGGGAAATGGGGATGAGTTCCTGTGGTTTCTGTGCTCCGCTGGCTGTGAGTGATGCTGGTGAAGGTGGGACAGAGCTTGCTGCTGCTATGCAGGAGAGCAGCGGTGAGACAGCTGGGAAAAGCAGCTATTTTGTGTGCTCAGAAGGAGGATGAAGAGGGGAGAGAGAAATGTGAGGGAAAGCCTGGCAGGAAATCATTGTCTGGGTCATGTCAGCTTAGGAGATGAGAGCTCCTGATTCCTTTAGGAGGGTGCGAGTCAGGGGCAAACCTCTTAGCTTCCCCCACCTCCAGAAAGGGCTTTCAGGTCCATAAAGCTTTTTAGAAATGGGATCAAACTGCTGCTGCTGAGGATGTTGGCAAGCCTCAGGTTGCTCATACTGATGCCCTCCATCCCTGTGAGCGGGTCGCTTGAGCTCACCATGCTCTCAGGAAGGAAAAGCAAATGTTTTTCAGGTTGATGTAAGTTAGTTACTACCACAGAAGTGTTATTGTTCTCTCATTTATGATTCACCAGCCAAAGGAGCGGCCTGATACAAGAGCTCAGGCACAAACACTTTCCTCCAGCGTGTTGAAGAGTTCTTTAAGGTACTTACAAAGCACTTGGGGCTCGGAATAAACTGTCCTGTAAGAGACACAGACCAAAGGAATAGATAGTGTGTGCACCTCGTGCCGTGGCTGCTGGAGCTCCGGAGTAGCTGTTTTCTGGGCTACATCAGCTGTGATCTATACAACTGCTTTCAGGACTGTATCACTGGGTATTTCTTAAAAACCACCTTTTCCCCAAAGACTGGACTCTAGAAACAAGATTCCTGAAATTCTTTGTGCTGTCCAGCTGAGACCTGTGGTACAAGCAGCAATTTTTTTGTAGGGCTGTTTTGAAAAGCGAGCTGTTTGTTATTGAACCCTCTCTCCCCCCCATCTTACTTAGACTTCCCTTCTTTCGCTACTGTTGTTGTTTACGAGCATGAAACTGGTGCCTCTGTTTGGAGGGGCATTACTTTGTGAGTAAAATTGTGGGTTTCAGCGGTCTGCAGCTTCTGAATGAGTACGTTGAGTCAATAAATGTCCCACCACAATTTCATAACTTGCCCATATGAGGATTAAAAGAAGCTGAGGGAAACAACCAATGGGTTATTTTAGCTGTGACTACTTGAACCTGCAGGACCAGAGGAAAAGTACATCTTGCTTTCTGATTTAAATAGCACCAATTTATTTTTAGCCCCGTGGCCAGTGTGGGAGCTTGTGATTGAGGCAGAGACAGGGCTGCCACGGCTGGGGAAGGTCTTCTGGGCTGTTAAATTCTTTCTCTGGCAGTTTTCGTGCTGGCTTCAGGCAGCAGCTCAGATCTCCAGCGTGGGGTAGTGGGGGAAAGTGGGAAGAAGTGAGGCTGGTATTGACAGCCTCAGGTGCAAGCCCTGAATTTGAGAGCCATGAAGGGCGTGCAGCTGAAAGCTTTGGCAGTAGGTTTTGGGGGAATGGGAAGGGAACACTTTGCCTAGTGGTGGTATCTTCCCTTATTTCCATGCTGACCCTATTGCTCCAGGACCTGACCCACATGAGGACACGTTTCACCTTCCAGTGTTTGTCTTCCTTTCCCTGCGACCTGACTGGGGCAAGAGAAGCTCCAGGAGATAAGGCACTTGCACCATAACTCCCTGCCCTCAGTGGGTGTGCGATAGGCAACACGAGCCGGGAGTTGTCCCGTTTGGGGACCCTCGGTGCTCCCAGAGTAGGGGAACGAAATAGCACCGATGCCACGGAGGCCACTGCTTTGGGGAAGGGCTTTCTGATGTGCTGCCAAGCTGAAATACAAATCCTGCCGGGTGGCTCAGGGAGGTTATGTGCTTGCCTCTGCATGGGGCCGTGCTTTAGAAAGGCGTCGCGGCTCCAAAAGATGCAGAAGCGGCGGAGGTTTTCAACAGGACCTAATAAATGGGGAGGCTAATGTAAGCTGCAAATCCAGGGAAAACAAGGGAGTGTTTCAGATGATGCAGGCACTTAATAGTGCTTGAAGTCTCCTGTGGTATCTGAGCCATCCACATGGGACTGAAAGGTGGAGCATGGGAAAGAGGGGAGACCCAAATTGCACCCTGCGAGTGGTCAGCACGTCCTTTCCCTCTCCAATACTCATCCCCAAGATCCGTTGCTTCTTGGCAATGATGGTTTGTATTGTCCAGGCAGAATCGTGGGCATCTGCCCCACCAAAGGCATGGTCCCAAGTCCTGAGCTTGCCTGGGGCTTGGCTGAAACCTGCAGCATGTGGCAGCGTTTCTGCATCACCGGCTGGAAGGCTGCGGAGCCCGAAGCGTCGGATCTGGATTTCCAAACAAACTTCTGAGAAAGTTGCTGAATTTTAAGCACTCTAATCCACAGAGCTCTGCTTGAACCTCAGAGCTGCCCTTAGCGTGGGTCTCCGAACCTCTCCAAAACATCCAGCTCTGCAGCCAGAGCTTTCTGGGTCGTGTCTTTGTATCGTGTGTTTCTCAATGTCAACTAAAATGAAAAGGCCATGAAGACATTACCTCTGTTTACAGCAAGACAGAAACAAACACTTGCATTTGCGAAAGCAAATGTCAGCACCATTGATCTGGAGTCGAGTTGTTTATGATGAAGGAAGGTTTATATTTAAGGGAAGGTTAACTCCTTCTCCTCCCCACCACCTCCCCCCTTTTTGTTTTTTTATTTAAAGGTGCCTAAAATCACCAGACTTTGCAAAAAATGTGGTTTTGATTAAGGAACATCTGACTTAACAAAAGCAAAGTCCTAGTTAATATGCTCATGGTTTGGTATTAGCCTGCTTTTAATTTTGGAGTAAAACTCTAATGATTACAGTAAATTTGTTCGTTTATGACACAGAGAGGAAACGCGATATGCAGAAGAGATTAGGGACAAGGAAAACAACCCTTCCACTGAAACAGAGAGGAGCCATATCGCTGCCATATCGCCCTGAAGTGCTTCCTCTAGGCTCCCTCAGAAACAGGGATGTGGGTTTTCCAAGGAGACACAAAACTTCAACATCACTGGGGGAAAGAAATAAAAATAAAAGTAGGATGGAAAGAGAGATCTGAGGGCTTTGCTGTGCAGAAGAGTGTTTCATAGAATCGTAGGCTCATAGAATGGCATGGATTGGAAGGGACCCCAAGGATCATGGAGCTCCAACCCCCCTGCCACAGGCAGGGCCACCAACCTCCAGGCCTGGAGCTACACAAAGTTGCCCAGGGCCCCATCCAACCTGGCCTTGAACACCCCCAGGGACGGGGCATCCACCACCTCTCTGGGCAGCCTGTTCCAGCACCTCACCACTCTGTAAAAAACTTCCCCCTAATACCTAATCTAAACCTTCCCTCCTTTAGCTTTAATCCATTCCCCCTTGTCCTGCCATTGTCTGCCCTTCTAAAAAGTTGATTCCTCTCCTGTTTCTCTGCTCTCTTCAGGGACTGGAAGGCTGCAATGAGGTCCCCCCACAGCCTTCTCTTCTCCAGGCTGAACAAGCCCAGCTCCCTCAGCCTCTCTTTGTAGGACAGGTGCTCCAGCCCTGTAATCATCTTCGTGGCTCCTCTGAACCCTCTCCAACAGTTCCACATCTTTCTTGTATTGGAGGCCCCAGATCTGGACACAGGACTCCAGATGGGGCCTCCCGAGGGCAGAGCAGAGAGGGACAATCCCCTCCCTGTCCCTGCTGACCACCCCTCTGCTGATGGAGCCCAGGTTTTGGTTCATGATGTCAGTCCAGGCCTTCCTGCTGGTCTGAAGTTACTGAGATGAGAAGGCAAGGGTGTATGGGGAAAGGAACAGTAGTTCTGCAGCTTCATGGAGAAAGAGTGAGACACATCCAGCCTGCAGCTCAGACCAGGCAGAGGTGAGTCCTGTCAGCCCTTTCTTGTGCATCCAAGAATGGATCACACAGCAAGACCTCATCCTATGGGGTGAAGAGCACCCCAAATGTAGGGTGGAGGATGACGAGTGGGACAAGCTTTGCTGGAGGAACAATGAGGAGGAGAAACAAAGTGCTATAATGTGGATAGCCTGGGCCATGGAGCCAGCAAACAGAGCAGGCTGCCTTCTCCAGTCCCTTTGGCACCATCCACCCCTGCATCCAGTGGGGCTCAGTGCCTGTGGGGCTCTCCTGGAGCCCAGGGCAGTGCTGCAGATACACCTGCAACCCAAACACCTGCTACTGCCAGTGCATATTGCACCCCAGGCTCACCCAAGCTGTGTTTTAAAATAGAAAGGGTTTTTTAAAATGTTATGCAAATGTTTCTCTTGTTTTTCTTTCTTTTTTTTTCCCCAGAAAGAACATTAACATCTCTTCATTAACTGATTTCCTGCTGCAAAATAATGATCCCAATGGGATTTTCCCATGCTGGGAGTGGCCAAGGGATGGGACCCGCGCTGGGCACTGCCCTGCAAGGGCTCAGCACCAGCAGCATTGCTGTCTGCCTACATTTGGTGTCTCTTGGGACTCGATGTGGGGGATGGCCACTTTGTTTTCCAGCCAGATTTTCTGTTTGCAGGCAGGAGGGACTCTTTGATCTCCCAGTGATGGGAAAAGCTGCTGCGTTCGGATGCTTTTGGAAAGCGCCTGCTTTGGCGGTGGCCCTGATAAGGCGTGGGGTGGCTTTGAAGGTGACAGGGAGGGTCTGAGGGGACCCCTGGGGTGTTGGGAGGAGGGGGCACCCCTCAATGGACAACAACTGTGGCACGGAGGTTGTAACGGGCTCTCCTCAGGTTATCTAAATAGCATATAAATCACTGTCGGGGCTGCCATTTCCTCTGACGGGGACCCGTGTAAGTGATTAATAACACACAAACACTGGTACTTTGTGGAACTGCAGTAAATTTTATTATAACTTCCTTCCACTTGATAAGCACTTCCATGGAGACAGAGGCGGGCTGCGGCGCACTCCCGCTCCCCTCCCATCCGCCGCCCGCAGAAGACCCCAGCAGCCCTGAGGTTAGGGAGGGCTCCGGCTCTCCGGCCTTTTCACGACCAGCTGCAAGCCATGAAAAGAAGCAGGTTTTGTTTTCCTTTGTTTCATTTGACTGGATGGAGCCTCTCATCCCCACTGACTGACCCGAGGTTGCATCTTGCTCACCTGCTGTTTTAAAAGTCCCATAAAGCGTCAAGCAGAGTGCAGCACGTCAAGCATCCCTGCCCCACGGCCATGGGATGCACAGGGGCTACTGCAAGAAGGAAAACTCCTTGTGTGAGAGAGAGAGATGGAGAAAGACCATAACTCTTAGTGTCCGGGGCTTGGAAAGCAATGAGAGTGATGCTGATGCTCTCACCACTCAACTTAGGATGTTCCCTAAATATTTACAGAGTTTGTGCCTGTGTAATGCTATTTTTTTTTACATTTTATGTTATTTTGTTTTTCAGATGGAGGTTGTTGGTAGATGCAGTAAACCCAGAGAAGGAGCCAGATTGCTCACGGGTCACTAACAGGGTGTTTGGGTTTGGTGACAGTGGGGACGTAATTTCCTATTGCTTTATAGCAGTAATCAGGTGTTTTCTGTGCTCACTGAAGGAGGGTGGAAATCTCTGCCCTGCTCACCCCCTTATTCTGTCCTGAATAAGGGGTTTGTTCTGGTCTGGGGAGGTGGATTTCAGTGTGTGTGGGGAGATGCACATTTAGGGTCTAAAGATGGAACGTGCTGCAAAAACAATGGAGCAAGCCATGGGAGGGATGTGTCATGTGAGATGCCTGCTTTGATTTGGGTTCCCCCTCCCCCCCCCCATTGTTTATAAAACATAGTGGGTTTGTTTTCTAGGTTTCAGTGCACTACACAAGGGAAGGGGAGCAAGGTGCAAATCCCATGTGTGACGGGAGCAGGCAGCCACTGGAAAAAGCCAAACCAGCTTTGGTCTCTCTGTAGAGACCTGAAATTTGGTTCTGCCCCTGGAAAAGGCACTTGTGTGTGGAGTGTGAGGGGGGTTGCTTTGGCTTTTTGAGACAAGTAAAGGGGGGGGGAATCACAGCAGTGCGTGGGACCGATTGATGCCCAGGCAGATGGCCCAGATGCTGCTGCAGTGTGGAGGTGACCCTGAGCAGGCATCCAGGATGGATACAGCCCTTGTCCTTCTACTTAACACTGTGTGGTCCATAAATGAACCTTTCCCCCCCCTCTTTATTTTTGGCTAAGCACAAGCAAGTTTCTTGCTCTGGTGTGTGCAGATGGCTGGTGTTGGCTGGCAGGGTGCCCCAGGGATGCATTGCAGGAACGTGTATGTTATAGGCAGGAATAAGCCTCTGGAGAAACAAAGCTTTGAACCCTTCAATTTGTAATGGTGCAATGCTGGCAGCGAAAGCTGTGAGTGAAACCTTGTGGGGCACTGAATGAGCTGGTTAATCTAGATGGGTTTCCTTATTTTTCTTTCCTTGTAGGCATTGAGTGTAGGTTGAATTTTATCCTGACAGCCAAATGCTAGGCTGAGTGTGGAGCAGCGTCTGCGTGCCCACACTCCTGAGCTCTGCGAAATCCTTGCTGTGAATGAATGCAATGCAAAGTAGCAAGGTGTTCTGGTTGTTCCTAGGGCAAGTCCAAGAGGTTTATAGGAGAGAGAAACCATGGCAAAGCAAACAGCACCGTTGCTTGGATCCTTTTCTAAGGATGGCTCCTGGCTGCAGTGGGAACACATCTGCTAGAGGTTGTGCTTGGGCATCCCTGTCCTGCAGGAAGCCAAGTACCTGCTCAGGGACCACTGAAATGAGCTTTCTCCCTGATACCAGTGCGGGGTCTGGTGTGGAACAGGAGCCGTAACCAGCAGTGAGTGGGTGGCTCTGCTCGTCAGCAGGTTTACCAGTGACACAGGGGCTTTCAAGGTGTTGTGACTGATGTTTTCCAAACTGAGCTTCCCAAGCATCCTGCCTTTTATATCCATATATATATATACACACACATATATATGTATAGGGTTTTTTTCTTTTTGATTTTTTTTTCCTGAGGCTGATTAAGTGTGAAAGGGTTTTGAAATAAAAATCTTTCCATCCCAGCATCAGGAATCTGGCCCGTCCCTGGAAGCCCCGTCCCTGGAAGTGTTCAAGGCCAGGTTGGATGGAGCCCTGGGTAACCTTGTGTAGATCCAGGCCTGGAGGTTGGTGGCCCTGCCTGTGGCAGGGGGTTGGAGCTCTATGATCCTTGGGGTCCCTTCCAACCCAGGCCATTCTATGATTCTATGATCTTACCTATAAAAAAACCATGGGTGGAATAGCAATAAAGGAGCTTGGTAGGATGCTGCCGTGGTTAGGGAAGAGACATATAGGCATAGAAGGGATGCCTGTCTGAGAAAAGAAGACTAAGGGGGGACCTTATTAATGATTATAAATATCCTAAGTATGGGATGCAGGGGGAAATGGCCAGCCCCTTTTCAGTGGTCTGTGGAGACAGGACAAGGGGCAATGGCTGCAAGTTGGAGCATAGGAAGTTCTGCACCAACATGTGGAAGAACTTTTCCCCAGTGAGGGTGAGGGAGCCCTGGGACAGGCTGCCCAGGGGGTGTGGAGTCTCCATCTCTGGAGATATTCCAGCCCCGTCTGGATGCCGACCTGTGCAATATGAGCTGGGGAGCTGCTTTGGCAGGGGGGTTGGTCCCCATGAGCTCTTGAGGTCCCTTCCAACCCCTGTGATTCTATGATATGGTGTCGAGAAAAAAATGAAAAGCTTCAGAGAGAGAAAGTGACTTGGAATAAAAATTAGGGAAGAAGTAGGACATATCTGAAGGTTCATAGGCAGAGTGAAGGCCAAGGTTTCCACCAGCACGCAGTGATCGTAGGGGATGATATGGTGTTTCTCCTGTTGCCTCCACGTAAATGGATATGTGAATGCTCAAACTAATACAATTTTGGCACAAGAGATTTCTATTACAGTCCAAACCACAAATACATTTCAGGGAAAAGGTAGAACATTGATTTAAACAAACAAACAAATGAAAGAAATTCCCAGAAAATACTGGGGAATTTTCAGTAACTTTTCTAAATGCTTTTGTGAAACCTTCAAAATTTTTGTGGGTCTTTATCCTCTCATCCTTCACACAACTCAGAACACTGGCATTTTTGATGGACCTCTCACTCAAGTATGTTTGCAGGAGGCCAACCCATGAAGAACTATTACAAAGAACCTTTCCCTAGGCAGTTTTATGCTCTTGGTTACTCAAAAACTTGCCACAAAATATTGAAAAATCTGTTGAAATTTGGAAAAAAAAACAACCAAAGGTCTGAAGAATTGTAAAAAAATAAGTATCTACTGTCCCACAAAATGGGTTTGTGTCTGGAAGTCAAAAAGATTTGTATCATAATGTATTCTGCTGCAGAACAAGGAAAATAAATGAAAAGCAAGTAGCTGCCAGATCCAACTTTTGCATGTCTGTGTAGAAACTCTGCCCTTATTTCTGGATTTGGTTTTATTCCCCATGTTCAGTGGTGGGTCTCAGGAGCTTTATTCAGCATGGCCAAGGGAAAGCCTTCTTCTCCGTAGCGGTGGGGGGAGCTACAGGAAAGATGGAGAGGGACTGTTGGACTGTCTGGCAGGGAATGTATTCATAGGACAAGGGGGAATGGACTAAGGCTCAAGGAGGGAAGGTTTAGATTAGATATTAGGGGGAAGTTTTTTACTGAAAGAGGGGTGAGGTGCTGGAACAGGCTGCCCAGAGAAGTAGTGGATGCCCCGTCCCTGGAAGTGTTCAAGGCCAGGTTGGATGGGGCCCTGGGCAACCTTGTTTAGCTCCAGGCCTGGAGGTTGGTGGCCCTGCCTGTGGCAGGGGGGTTGGAGCTCTATGATCCATGGGGTCCCTTCCAACCCAGACCATTCTATGATTCTATGAGGGGAGACTTGGGAGAGATATTAGTAAGAAATCCTTATCTGTGATGGTGATGAGGCCCTGGCACAGGCTGCCCAGAGAAGTAGTGGATGCCCCGTCCCTGGAAGTGTTCAAGGCCAGGTTGGATGGGGCCCTGGGCAACCTTGTTTAGCTCCAGGCCTGGAGGTTGGTGGCCCTGCCTGTGGCAGGGGGGTTGGAGCTCTATGATCCATGGGGTCCCTTCCAACCCAGACCATTCTATGATTCTATGAGGGGAGACTTGGGAGAGATATTAGTAAGAAATCCTTATCTGTGATGGTGATGAGGCCCTGGCACAGGCTGCCCAGAGAAGTAGTGGATGCCCCGTCCCTGGAAGTGTTCAAGGCCAGGTTGGATGGGGCCCTGGGCAACCTTGTTTAGCTCCAGGCCTGGAGGTTGGTGGCCCTGCCTGTGGCAGGGGGGTTGGAGCTCTATGATCCATGGGGTCCCTTCCAACCCAGACCATTCTATGATTCTATGATTCTATGATTCTATGAGGGTAGACTTGGGAGAGATATTAGTAAGAAATCCTTATCTGTGATGGTGATGAGGCCCTGGCACAGGCTGCCCAGAGAAGCTGGGGCTGCTCCTGAATCCCAGTGTTCAAGGCAGGCTGGATGGGGCTTTGGGCAACCTGGGCTAGTGGAGGGGGCAACCTGCCTATGGCAAGGGGGGTGGAGCTAGATGGGTTTGAGGTCCCTCCCAACCCAAACCATCCTGCGATTCTACATCCCCCTGCATGTGCCGCCTCCGCTGCAGCCCCACCTGGCCATGGGTTTGGAGGGAGGAGAGAAGCTCAGGGTGTTTTCCAGGCAGGGATGGGATTGGAAAGTTATCTACGTGTGAGGAATGCATGACCTCTCCCCAACTCCTGGTTAATATATCCACCACACTTTGGGGTTTAAAATCAAACCTCTTCACATTTTCGTTGTTATCGTGGGCTTTCTGTAGGCACTCTTTCATATTGCACTGCATCACTTATATCAAAAACAGATCAGAAAAAATTCTACTTGGCCCCCTCTTTTTTTCTTTTATGACTGAGAATTTCAAAGCACTTCAGGATTACACAAAGGGGAAAAAAAAAAGGTACTTCCAGCCTTCATCTAAAACGGATTCATTCCTGTCACCAAAATGCATTAAAAAATAATAAATAAAACACAAACTAATTCCAGGCAAGGCAGATGGATGTGGTAGTTGAGCTTTGGATGATGCTGGCTGTTCTGTGAGCCTTTGCAGTGTATCTTGAGTGGGTAAAATGCACAGCATGCTGAGCAAGATGTGATTTTCACACAAATACCATGTTTAAATGCTTACATGGGCCTTGTGAAGTATTTAAGCCTCTCCTCTATGACAAAATGTTCCTGCATCCAGTTGTATCTTCAAAAAGGGCTGAGGATGCCCTATGGCCATGGCCTGGTGCAACACACACGTCTTCTGCCACGTTGTGCTCTGCTCCCACCCCATTCCGATGTGGGCTTGCAGAATTTAACAAAAATTATTATTCACCTGAAGGGAAATTCTCCCTTCTTGCTGACCCTCTGGACCATGTCTGGACTGTTACTGAGGACAGAATATGCTTCTTTATGGCTTTGATCTCCTATTTCCACGTGCTCTGGCATTCCCAGGGCTGAAGTAGAACGGCTGTGCTCTGAGTTACCCTCTGCAAAACCTCATTTTCTGAAGCTGACATCACTGCTGTGAAACCATGCAAAGAAGGAGGCATATCCTGGGGATGGGACCAAGTTGAGGGAGAAGAGGGCTCATTGTCTTGTTATCAAGAGACCTGGTTATCACATCTTGCCTTCAGGGAACCGTTTCTGGAGGTTTGGGACTGGGGGTGGTTACACTGTGGAACATCTGCAGTTGAACGAAGAGGAGCAATCTGGAGGTTTGGTTGAGTTCTCTGGCCAGTGTTAGTTTGGTAGAAGAAGACAGTGTGTGTGAGAAGACAACCATTTGTGTTTGCTCTGTGAAGTCTCCCTGTGCAGGACAGGCAGGGGAAGGAAAATCAATTAAAACCCTTGCAAGGCCTGAGCCATCTCTGTTCCCTTGGATTTGCTCTCCTACCTTGGAGTGTCAGAGCTTTGTGTGTCTTCAGCTGAAGCAGGGGCTTTAGGGGAAGTTTAAGGGTTTTGAAAAATCAAAAGAAAAAAAAAAAGATGTATTTTACTTTAATTGCATTTTACCTAATCTCTGAAATCTGTGTAGTGACTCACACCCTCAGCTGGTGTAAATCAGCAATGGGCTAATGAGCAGAGAGGAACCCTGCTAACTTACCTCTCTCCCCTCAGAGCTTACTGGTTTGATGCATCAGTGCCAGAGCCACCAACAGCTCCAGCTCATGTGTTTTCCCAGGAAAAGCCCGCCAAGGACAGGTCTGCTCAGGATGCAGGAGGAACTTTCAGGTAATGCTCCTCCTCTCTTTTTTTGGCCCAGAGGCAGCTCGTATCTGTTAGCAATGCTCAGTAGCACTCTTTGTTGGGTTATTTTGATGCTGGTTCTTTGCCTTTCCAAATTGCTGAGTGTTGTCTGTTGTGTACCTGAGAGCTCTGCAGTGGTTTTATTGTTGGGTTTGGGTTTTTTTTGAGGTCATGGCAGTTGTGTGTTCTTTGTGACTGTAAGGTATTGTGAAATATTTACCCCTTATTTCTTTGGTCTCTGGAGCGATGTCTTGAGATGGTACCTCAGTAATAAGCAACATGTGTGCTGTGAGGCTCAGGTGCTAGGAGGGAGCCTTGGTTTTGAGAAGCCCTGGCATAGCTTGGCCTGTTTGGATAGACCTAGTGGTTTGGACAGTCCAATGACATCCATATGCAATGATTTTTTTTTTCTTTATTATTATTTTTTTTCTTCCCTGATTCACGATGTTGAAACTAAAAACCTCTTGGCTTTAAACTTTAAGCCTCTGCATACGTTCCCCTGAGAATGAGCGTTTCTGGCAAACTATAAGTTCTTAAATATCACTTCTCCAATTACATTCTCACAGGTTAGTATTTATGCAGGCCTGGCTTTTCAAATCCACGGAGCTGGTACTGGGCTGAGGCTTAATGCGTTACAGGTGGCTTTTGGTGCTTTGGGCTCTCTGACCAAACTGGTTCCAGATGGCCACACAGTATGAGTAATAACATCAGCTCATTAAGTTGCAAGGTTTCAACTACAATCACAGAATTATCAATGAAATAAAAGCTAACAGCGTATCAGCTGCACCCTAAGCCATAAATAGGATTTACAGCAAAACAAAACAAAAATCTACTTTTGAACCTGGATCTCTCATCGTTTCAGTACTGGGTGCCCACATAATGGGTTTATTCACTAGCAAAAGAGCAAAAATCTGCCCCACCTTCTCCAAAATATATTCCTGAAGGCTACTGCTCTGTGGTCCGGTGAGCTTCTGATTTTGGAAAAGCTCCTGACTGGGGTCGTTGAAAATGCACAGGAGTATTTATCTGTGATGACTTAGAGAGTAACTGGAAGGAGCCAAGGTCTCAGATCAAAGAGAGAAGTGTCAGAAAGCCTCCTTACCTTGTGTCTGCTGTTAGGGCTGAAAGTGTTGTTCTTTGTGCAAGTTGTTATCTGTCTGTAGTGTGTGTGTCGCGTTCGGTGGGGTGGCTCTTGTAGTGCAGACACATGCCTTCTGCTACTTTATAGCCTGGATCAGCAGTGTTTTGTTGGTCTAGATGTCCCCTTTGTTCAGGGTCACCATGGGGAAACATTTCACCACGTTCCTAGTGTAGCTGAGGTGATAGAGATCGCTGATCTTGCCTATCAAGGGGTGGTTATTTTTTTGCTTAAAGGCTGTAAAAAGAATAGGAAAATATACATAAAGTAATGTTCCTCTGAATCTTCAGAGCCCTTGGGGCAAGCAGGAGGTGTTAGTATATAACCAGAGCACCCGAAGTAGTTCCTCTTTTAAATTCTCCCTGACTCTGGTGCCTCTGCTTCTTGACTTGACAGAACTTCCATCATCGATCCTTGTAGCTTCTGTGCAGCAAACAGTTATCACCCAGTGCTGGGTCAACCTCACCGGTTTCCGTGGGGCTTCTCATGCTGGTGGGACGATGAGCGCCCAAAGCTGCACCGTGGGGTGTGGTGTTGAGCAGAGCCCTGGTGTGGGGCTGGGTGCTGCTGAGGCAGACAGGGCTTTCAGACCCTCTTGCACCTTCTTTCCTTCTGCTAAATCTGATCGTGCTGCCAGGAAATCAGGATTTTGTTAGGAAACTCATTAAGGAAAGCATCACGTGGTTTGGAGTAAGGTGTCTTGTATGTTGGGGTAAAAATCATGCCAGAATTCTGAGTAAAGAATGTTTCCAACTCAACCAAAACCACAAGCTATTCTTCTGTGCTCCTCTGTACCAGGCATCCAGAATACTAGTGTGTTAGAAGTGTCAAACTGTCTTGCTGGGTATAGTAGAAAAGCCATGTCTTGTGAGGCCTGAGAGGACAAATGAGTCTTCTGAGCATGCAGGAAGCCTGGAGAAGCTTTATGTGACCCTGCTTTGGTCCTAGAGGTCATGGTTGTGGTTAAAGCCCGAATTCAGTACCTTGAGCCATGCTAATAACTGTGCTTTGTTACTACTCTAAGTGAATAAGACACTCAAAATCAGTCCCTTGATAATTAGAGATATTTCCTTTAGATTTATCCTACCTGCTTACGCTCCCCAGTTGCACTTCTGTCGCATGAGCAACCAAAATTTCCCTCTATTTCTTCCCCCAAGGGCTGTTTGCAGCAGCAGCATCACCACGTATGGGCCATGTGATAGTTCAAGCGTTACGGCGTTAGGGAAGGTGAGTACAGCTAATGCCCTGCTAGCTGGGAGTTAATTATCACCATAAGTAATCCCGTAGGTAGTTCTCTCTCCATCCTGTAACTCTGAGGGTCTCACAGATGTGCAGTATCACGGCTTCCAGATGTTGACAGCCTTTTCAGAGGGTTGGGCACTGGCCCAAGGAGGGATTTGGTATCGGGGAATTCTGGCACCGGCTGTGTTTCCAGGGATGTGTACACCGAGGAAATGATTGTGTGTGAGTGTAATGCAGAGACACCGGTGGAGGCTGAGCTTAAGGCCCTGGGCTGGCACAGTATTGATCAAAAGTCAGGTCTGTGGGCAAGCACGGACAAAAGTAATGTGGTGATTTAGTGGGGTGGGGTTTTTTGTCTCAGGCCACTGTTATCCTTCGTGCTTTCTGAGTTATGATGCCTCCAGCACAGCTCTTTCACCAGGAGCAGGTTTGCAGTGAGGTGGCTGGTGTCACCGTGAGTTTTGAGGGCTGTGTTCAGGCCTCCTGCTTTAGGCGTGTGATTTGGGTGATGCAATGTGTAAGTCCCAGGCTGCCATCTCAGCAGGGTGACCCTGCCTGGGTGAGGATCTGTTTCCTGTGCACACATGGCATCAGTGGAAAGGGCAGGGAGCATCCCTGGAGCTGTCAACTCAGGTGCCTCGATGGGGGATTAGGTGATAGTCTAGGTATGGGGTGGGTGTGCTGAGCTGGGAGCTGCTTTGCACAGTCAGTGTGAAACTGGGCACAAAGGAGTATCCAAACAGGGGTTTATATCAGGAACCTCCATCCAGGCTTTTGGGTTCATTTTTGGGGGATTTTGAGGGTAGGATGTGTCCTGAATGCAGCTCCTCCTGACCCAAGGCTGTGTCTGAGAGGCCGTGAAGCCCCCAGTACGTTTGGGCAGAGACTGCTGTCCCCCTCTCCTACCAGTGTGCACCACTGGGTCTTGCAAGGAAGCCCTAGATGAAGTGACACTCTCTCCTGCAGGGTCAATATCCCATTTTGGGTCTTTGCCTTGCATAAGCAAGGCTTAGGGTCCAAGCGGGTGGTCTTCAGCCCATCTGTCTCCTAACTGCTTGCTATAAGCAGTGGGCATGTGAGCTTGGCTCTCATGCAGCAGGCACGGTGCTGGTGCTGAGGCCCAGGCTCATGTGCCAAGCAGAGCGATGCTAAAGCAAGCCTGTGTGCGATGTGAGGAATGCCAGACCTACCCACTGTCTCCAGATCTGTCTCCCCATCCAGGCTCTGGATCTTATTTGGATGCGGAGAGATTTATAAGGCATTCTCTTAATTAGGGGCCCCTGTTTTGACTGAGAAAGATGGGGAATGAGGAGACCTAACAGAGGCAACGGCAAACAGTGGCCTGAAAGGGAAGGGCTGGGGAGACACTGGTGGTGTGTGCTGTAAAGAAGTAGGGGCAATAAAATACACCAATAAAAATGATGTGTACGCCCGTAGCCTCATCTCAGAAGGGGGAACAAGAGCAGGTCCCATCTAAGGGCAAGCAAGAGAAACCCCTCCATATGTTAGCGATTATCGGAAACACATGGGAGAGGTGGACAGGGCAGACAAATCCGAAAGCCATATGATATTGCACAGAAGGACCGGGGCTCATGTAGAGCCTGGGAGTTCATATATTTCACAGCTCGCAACGTACAGGGACTTTAGCCCAAAAGCTGCAACTGGGAAGACTCATCTTGTCTGGGCCTCGAGGGCTGACCACAGATGGGGAAGGAGGGCTGGGTTGAAGGGCTGGCACGCTGCGAGCCAGAGCCCTGCTCGGCTTTGAACGCTTTCCTTCATAAAACACTTGCAGCTGGTCTTTGCCACAGCAGCCCTGAGCTGGGGTACCGGGAGCGATACAGCTGGGCTCCAGCAGTGCTCCTGGTGGGTTCAGGGCATCCATGCTTTATTCAGGAGTGTGGGCTTGTCCTTATTGCTGTTAAATTTTCTAGCTGCCTAGCAGCAGGATGATACTTGCTCCAGGGATGGGAGTCCCAGGAGTGTTGCACCCGGCCTTCCACCCCTGTGTGAAGAACAGCAGCATCATGGTGTGTTCCCATGGCTGCAAGGGCTGTGGTGAGGTCTAGATGTTCCTGGGCTGATCTTACACACACTGCCCAGGTGCTGTTGGTCTGAAGGCTGTGGTAGTTTGAGGCCCAAGGCATTATCCAGCTCCTGTGCAGAGCTGGCACTCCTTGGACTGCAGGAGAGATCCTCTTGAGACGCAGCTGAGGGTGCATCAGACCAGATCAATTGAGCACATTACTTCTTGGCAGCTGATCTGAACCAGTTCTCTGAGCCACTTCATGTCCACTTGCAAAAAACATTCTGTGAACACAACGCATGTCATCAGTTCACAGATTTGGATGCAGTAAACTTGTCTCCAGTGCAGCAAGAGTCTGGCCAACCGCTTCTTTCACTTGTGCCCAGACTCCAGTCTGCCTAACGGAGCCCCAGCTCAGACTACTATGTGGGTTGCTGCTTCCCCAGTGTCTCCTGTCCCAAACACAGGGATGTTCTCACCAGGATATGTGGAGAACAGCCTTGTAGAAGTTGAACTTGTGCCAGAGAGGAAAGTTCACTTAACTCTTGCATGTGCCACACTTCTGAGCGTTAATGTGGTTAGGTTTGGTTTTTTCCTATTGATTAAGCAGATGCTTTAGTGCTCTGAGGATCACCTTTGTTGCAAAGGGTGGTGCTTACACCTCTGAGGGCAATGGTGTGTTCAGCCTCCGTAAACGTGTTCTGCTCCATCTCACCAAGCACTGAAAGCAGAAACTGCTTTTGGGCTTTGTTGCAGAGGGGGCAGCTCTGCCAGTATAAAGAAGAACTTGTTTGGGGTCTGCTTTCATCTCTCTGCGTTATCAGGACTATTAAAATGAGGAAAGAGCTCTTTAAGCCTTATCGGACAGTGACACTAAAAATACCCCGACAGCTCCCTCAATCCCAAACCCCAAACAACTGAAAAACAAAAGCCAGCCCTAAACCCCTGAAAACCCTGTGGCATCCATCACTGCCATGTATAATCACAGTTAGAAATCCAAATGAAGTCTGCAGCCTGTCAGCTCTGCAGACAGATTCGGTGGTGATATGAGCAAAGCCAACATTTAAAAATGACTGAATTCTCATTATAAAGATACATGATCCTCCTTCTCATTGAGAACAGTTGGGCTTTGCTTCCAGTGGAGAGCCAAGCCATTTATTTTATAGCTCCATTGTATGCTGCGCTGGGAATTGTTCCCGCAGATAGAGGCTTCTAGCGTGTTTTCCCTATGTACTCTGTTCCACATGCACTGTGCCCTTTGCACATGCTGAGGGCTCTCACGTGAGTTACACTTTGCCTGATTTGGTTGGATGGGTTTCCTACATTTGTGTCCTATAAATTGGCATGGCCATGTATTTATTTTGGTAATCAACCAGTTCTTTGTAAATCTGTGAGCTTAATCCTCCAAGAGAGAGAAATAAAAGGCTCAGTCTCTGTTTCTAACAATGAAGATAAATACCTCTATTTTCATAACTTTTGGACATCTTTTTTTTTTTTTTCATGGCATCCAGCCAAATCATGAGGTCCTTGCTCAGGCAAGAGCATGCAGATGTCATTAAGTTCCTCACCAGGCTTGTTAGGGCATGGAAACACCTCTTTAAGAGGAAGGATAAGTCTCATGGCTTTGCCATCGAGTGAGGATTTAGTTTGACTGGGCGAAGTCCTTGCTTCTGCTGTGTATTTCCAATGTGACCTTGCACGACCCCCTCTCTCTACATCTGCTCCCCCCAAAAAATCTCCTGCTGTGGAGAGTATAAATCTCGTTGGTGTGGAGGCCCTCTCGCTGCGGGTTGGTTCGTGCAGGAATTTTGGCTGAGGCTGCGAGGCGTCGCAGAGGCAACGCAGACACCAGAACAGCAATAGGCTTTCGGCTCTGCCTGCAGATCAGGACCAGCTCCGCCTTGCTCCAAGGTGACAGGATGCAAGCCAGAAGCCACCTGAGCCTGTTAATGCACAGCTCTGCCCATAATAACAAATGTTGGCTCTCACCTCATTAGTTCAGGCACCGTAGCGATCAAACTTGGATGTATTCGTTGTGGTGCTCCTTGTGCTGAAGGTGCCTCGCAGCTGGGTGCATCTGGTGGTGGGGCCTGACCCAGAGGAAGAAGGATGGGTGTTCTGGGATCTGCAGTCCTTTTCTAGCAGCTTATCCCTTCCCAGGGGCTCCTAGTCATCATCGTTTGCTGATCATTAGCACTTTGGTCATCTCTTGGTCAGACCAGTTGCACAAGCATTCAGGTTTCACTCCTGTCTGGAGGTACTGGGAAGGTCTCCCTGCAGCATTTGAAATAGTGCTTGGAAAATGAGCGTGAAGGCTGAGCGAGCAAGACAGCAGCTGAGTGTGAATGAGCAAGATGGTGGCATAAGGAGCCGTCCCCCTGCGTGCAGTGATGCTATCAAGGAGCTGGTGGAGGTTGCAGACACAAGCTTGGGTGGGTTGGCTCATTTCAGGAGTGTGGTATGATGGTTGAGGTGGTGTCGTTGACTGCAGGGTGATAAGGATCTCCACATGCTCCCACCCACCCTCCATTTTTCCTACAGCTGAGGGTGGAATTTGACTGTGGTGGTCATCGGGTGGGCAAGGGGTAGCATAGCCCTGCTCCACTAATGTCTGGGTTGGAGCCTGCTGCAAGGAAGAAGGTACATCATTGCTACTTGGCAGATTCCCTCTTTGTGTGCACAACAATGTCTGTTGTTCTAATATGCCCATGATTCAGAGTGTGAGATGCAGACTTGTGCCTGGGGAGAGTCCCAGTGTGTGCAAATGGTTTGTTTAGCTGAAATGCTCTGCATGTGTTAGTTGAACTTTGCAGAGCGGGACCAGGAGGATGCAGTCCAGAGCCTGAGTCCACGAGTCCTTCACTGGCCTTTGGTGGTTGTGCCCAAGAGCGAGGGCAGACACATGGCTACGACCTTCTCCCAGACCTGGGTGAAGGTGTTAATCAGGCCCAAAGACCTCCATGACCACCTCTGGTTTCTTTGGATAACAAGGCAATAACAAACCTTTTGAGACTTCAGCTGTGGCCACCATCTCTTCAGCTGTACCACATGTGCTTGTTCTTTCTTTGGGAATGAAGTTCACACACTACTAAAACCCCATCCATTTCTCCATACCTCTTAACAACATCTGCTTCTCCTAAAATACCTTACCATGCTTTTTTTTTTTTTTAAATTAGAGTAAAACTGGGGGGAGAGGGCACAGAAAAGCAAAGGTTGAAGTAACTCTGTTTCCACAGGCAAAAAAAATCCCTTTACAATAAGTAATGATGATGCTCCATTTTTTTTTTTACACCAGCCTTTATGGTGAAAGCAATGTGTTGGCCATAAATCTTCAGGCTGGTTAATTCCTATAAAATTCTGTGAGCAGAATCAAATGATTTTACTGTCCTGTGACAAATTAATGGCTGGGTGTCAACCAGTGTCACTTCCTGTTTGAAGAATGACTATGACATTAAGCAGATCTTATTTATGATTTCCTGCCTGATGATCAAAAATAGTAAAATTGTACAGTGAGGGTGGGGAGAAGTCCGTGCTCACTTCATAAATAGCATCACCACCACATTTCTTTGGAGTGAGCCCACAGTGATGCCCACACAGTGGGACTTGGGTGTGTTCCCTGGACAGGTGCTGGCTTGGTTTTTCCTCTTGTGCTTGGCTTTTCTGGGAAGGGAATTTGGACCCATGGCCTTAAAATCAGCTCTGGTCCTCCTTCGGGTGATGACTTGAGAAGGGTGGTACTATGGTACATGCTTCAAAACACTGTGCCTTCTTTCTAACGAGTTGCCTGCAATTCCTCTTGCTAACCTGTATTTAGGTATGGGAAAAGCTAAAAGGGAAAGAGCAGCTTGTCTTCTGCCTGATGCCTGGATTCAGTTCCCACAAATTGAAGGAATAACTTGTATAGTCTCATGGCACTGGTCTTACACATGTGTGTGTTGACCTGAAGAGGGGCTTTCTTCCTTGGTGTCCTGGTGGGCCCAGGAACTTGATGGGATGCCATCTGTAATCTGTCTGTTAGTTTAACTGCTGTAAAGCTTTTATTTTTAGTGGCTAATTGTTTTATGGTGACATCTGAAACGTGCATGGACTCTGATGAGGTGCACAGTCAACTACAGCCCATCTTGGAAGCTGTTCACTGTCTTTTGTCCGTTTTTGAACACAACACTAAGAAATTCCATATGATGACTTGGGTGAAACAGAACAAGGAGACAAGGGAAAAGAAATGGTTCTGTCCTGTGACTGGTGCTGTAATGTCTCTGTCAGGAATTCTTCATCAGTGAATGGTCCCTTGTGCATGGAGACAAAGAACCTGGGAAGGCTGTGCTACTGGGCAGTTGATCTATGCAGAAGGCAACCATCCTCATCAGGCTTGTGGATGGCTGGAGACAGTGGCCTGCCTGGATGAATTTGTGCCTCTGTTTTCCCCCATCCAGCCCATGCAAGCAGATGGAAACAGCAGCTGCCAAGCACACCACATGTCCCAGCCTGCAATAATAATCACAGATCAGCTCACCTCTGGCCCACAATAAGCATCTGGAGAAATTTTTCTGTTGCCAGTTGCCCCACGTTCAAGCCTCTTCTCTTTTGGCTTAACCCATAGCTGGGATTTGGCTTTCAGTACACTAGTGAAATGTATTAACAAAGGCCAGGCAAGGACATTATGATCGGCAGCATGAAAGATAATTCTCTTTCTGAGTCAGCTCTCAACTTCTCCAGCACTGCCAGCACTAGGGCTTACTGCTGTTTCTCTTACTGCCCTGGCTGTAGTTGTTCCTTCTGAGCCCAACTATTTCCACCGTATATTTTGGGAAGAACTGGAACGTTCCACTCAGGCTTCCAGAATCTGAATATCACTCCTTATGGCCCTCCCTAACACCTAAAAGTCAGCCCTGGACATGCTGCAAATTGTTTTTATCCATCCCAAGTTGTCATGGTCCACCCAGTTTTGCCCAACCACCTGCAGCTGGGTTAGCAGTGTCCCAAGAGATGCAATATAGGTGGTCCTTACCCATGTAGTACCTCCTGTCTCCTTGGGGCTCAATCAAGAGGAGATACTGCAAATGGACAGGACATCATCCTGTGTTAAGGCATAATGGAGCCTCTTGCAGCTCTTCTTTGACCACCTTCCTGAATCTTCTAACAGATAAAGCCAGGACCCTGTGGAGGAACGGTGTGGAGTGGGCACACGTACAGGGATTTTGCTGGGAACCAGGATTGGGACATGTTCCCTGCCCTCAGTCAAACCTGTTCAGTTCTTCCCTTATCTGGGAAGAACAGCACTATCTCTCTGTCCTCTTCTCCACTCCTTGGTTCCCATGTCAACATCACGGCCCATCCAGTCCCTGAGCAGTCAAGACTTCATTTCATTGTTACTGTAGACCATGATTTCTGAGAGACAACTGTGCTGTGCTTGTATAATCCAACCCACAGAGCCAGGAAGAAAGAACGACAACAACTGCGGGGGGATAGGGTGTTGTTATAGAGCAGAATGATCCAAGCCATGCCCTACACGCCTTTAGTCAAACCCTAATAACTGGAGAAGTTTTGGCATGCACACCCCTTGCAATCTATCCATCAATCACTCAACCAAAGCACCTCTACCATGTCTAGGACTTCCTGCAATTATCAGGAGGTGCATTTGTCTTGATTTACTTCACTAGCCTCTTCAGCCCAGATGTTCACAGATGCATCAGTCTTTGTGCCAAAGAATAGCCAATTTGCAGCAAGTGGCCAGGAGGTGCTAATATCCCTTTGCCACAGGATTGGTGGTGTGGGCTGTGCTTCCATGGGAACTGCATCTGCAGGATATGAACATCTGAAAGCACTGTTAGAACATAAGAAAAAGAAAACAGTTCAGATGCATGACCTCAGGGCCAATGTTTTATTAAAGAATATATATGTATTTTAATGCTTCTCCCTCTGATAAAGAACTTATTTAGGTCTTGCTTAAACTGAAACCCCTAACCTATTGCTTATAACTACTGTATCTTCCTACACAGGGGTTTATTTTGTCACCGGGCCAAATACAAAGTCATGTAGTTAGAAGCCTTTGGCACCTGCCTGCACATTTGCATCTGGGAAGAAAATATTTTTGTCCCTTCTCTCTCCTCCTCTGTGTGCAGTGAGTTTATAGAGCCAAAGCTACCCCTAGGGCTCGCTCCTCATACTTGCTCTCAGAGCAATCCATTGCCAAGCCACTGAGTGTCAGGATGGTTGGAGGGAGGGGAGCCTGATCAGCCGTTTTTGATGATGGTCTTCAAGAGCTGGAGTGTGACAAAGCATTCAGGAGGAAGCTTAATTATATTACAAGGTGTGAGGAACTTGGAACTGTAATATGGAGACCGCTATAGAGAAGATTATTGTGCCTAATATTTTCCAGTGTGGTGAGCTTATAAAATGTAAGCTTTTTATTTTATAACATTTTTATATTATAATTATATTTTAACTCACACTTTTAAATATATATAAAAAAGCCCTAATGTTCTACAACCTTGCTGGACTGGAAAATCTGAGGCATGCACGTTTGGTGATGATGACAGTTTGATGCATGGATTTTTTTTTTGGGTTGATCAGATGCCCTTGTTGAAATTCCTTAGCTGCATCTCACCCATATGTAGGCTTTTACATTCAGTCCCATCCAAGTCTGATTTGAGGCCTTAAAATAGGGTTTAACTGATTCACAGGGGTTGTGTTGGTCTTACTGAGTTGATTCACCCAAGCTTCATAACAGTAATAATAAATGATTCCTAACAGCATCAATATGTTATTTCTGATTGCTTTCCCCAGGGACTCATGCATGTTACAAAGGAAGCTGGTGTCACTCTGTTTTAAAGATAAAACACACCCAGCTTACCAGTGGAGATGTTAATTAGACTTTGGACATCCATGTTTAATCTTCTTGCTTTTATCGTTTTCCTACATGTGAAATGTTTAGAAACATGTGGAAGCAAATTAGATAAACATCTGGTCCAAGCTGGACTCATCCATCCAGCCCATAATTCAGCATGTGGGAGGATTTCAGTGGTGAACGTGGCTGTGAAAAGGGCAGACAAAAATAGCATCAGCTTCCCAGGGTGTCAGGCCAGGCTGCCAGCTGGTGTGAATCAGGGTGTCTCCTCTCCTGTGCTGCCTGTGCAAGGCGTGGTTCATCTTCAAGCCTTGCTGGTTTGGTTTGAAATGTTCCAAGCTGACTTTCCAGATTTGTTTTTCCCATCTGAGGAGGTTTCATTGTGGGGTTTGTCCTGAAGGGATGAAACAATGAAAGTAGGAAGCTTCTTGTGTCTCTGAACTGGGGTTCCTGTGATGCCCTGAGTACAGGTGGGTGCACACAAGCCTTCAAAAAGCAACAGGCTCAGGGTGCAACCCTAGGTGGTGCTAATGGAGGAGTTAATATTCTCCCACTGCCCTTCTGGGTGAGAAACCCACTCCAGAGTGTTTTCAGAATGTTCCTTTTCTATAATTGGAACTGGGCACAGGTCTTCCCAGGGGTGCTCTGGTGCACCCTCTGCACAGTATGGTTGTGCTATGCAGATAACTGAGCAGGAGCAGTGCTGTGGTGACACTTAACCCAAAACCAGAATGGTCTCTCCTGTATAAGAAGCTACAATGGTCCCTTCTGGATTTGAAATCCAAGCAGTACCTGTGTTTGGTGAGGGCTTGTAGGGATGGAAAAGCAGCCCCTTCCTGCCTGGACCAGACTTCTGAAGCCTCGCTAGCTGGAGAATCCAGCCAGGTGGGATTTACCCCTTGTTCTTGCCAATGTGTAGCCTGGCAGGGCTGAGCTGCTTGGATACAGATTCCAGGGATGAAAGCAGGGAGCCAGGCAGAGAGCAGCAGCTTTCCCAGCAGCGCTCAATGGCATGCTGTACCCCAGGGCAACATTCCCTGCTGTGAAAAGCTGTAAATTACACACCAATAACTGCATGGAAATGGCTGGGCAAATATTTTTGAAAGACTGAGAGACTTTGTAGGAACCACTGCTTCATGAGTTGCTTATGGACAGAAAAAGGTTGAACCCAAAAGAATCTCCCCAGCAAACGGTTTGCTGAACATTATTCCTCTTAGCAGTGCTGCCCCCTCTCTTCCTCCCCCCCCTTTCTTATCTGCTTGCTTTTATACACTTGCTACTCAAAGTCTGATGAAACCATATTTTCCAAATTGATTCCTCCCCCCACTCCCCTCCCAAATTTCTAATGTCAATAAATACTTCAAAGGTAGAGAGAACTCACATGCCAACTTCTAGCCTGGAGCTTACTTTTACAGCTCTGTAATAAACCCCTTTAAAAAAATGTTTATAATGGCCATGACCGTGGTACTTAACTATTGCAGTGCTCTCTATCACCCTCATAATGTTAAGTACCAATAAATCACCTGGACTGTCATGGTATTTATTTACAAAGCTGTTAGAGTGGGGTTTTTGTTTTATTGACTGAGTGGGATAAAAGCTTGGGGCTCTTCTGTTTTGTGGGGTGGGTTGGTGGGTTCTTTTGCACAGGAGAATAGATTAAATACCACCTTAAACCTCAAACCAGCCTCTTGTACCTAAGGTATGTAGTGATGCTATTTTTGGAGGAATTTCACAGGGGATCAAGCCCAGTTCAGAGGTGAGGTGGAGTCGGTGGTTGCAAGCCTAACCTGAGCTTGGGGCTGAGCCTGCACCTAAAATGGGTCTTGTGGGGAGGCACCATATGAGGCATGAAGCAAAGGGGCTTTTTCTGTTCATAGTCATTGCTCTGAAGCCTCCCAGGCTCTGCTTAGAGTGGAAAGGGATTTTTTTTGGACTCAAATTTCCTGGCCCATCTTAGGCTGGGCAGAGCACAGTGCTTGCTCACTTCTAACACCAAGTTCAGGTCCTGCTTGGTGCTACTGGGGCTCATAGACTCCACCATCCCCCTTTTTGCAGAGAGGATGTTTGCTCTGTAGTCCATTGAGTGTTCACAAAATTTCACCTACTGAGAGGCAGAAGTGGTAAAACCATATAAACTTATTTTTTATCCTTGTTTCCTTCACGCTGTCATCTCCACGCTAGAGGCTTCTGAAGACAACTCCCCTGCTAAGGACAGTGAGGAAGAACTCCAGAAACTAGTGAAGAAAGCAGAATTAGAGCTTGTGGTATGAGCACAGACAGAGTCTTGGTTTGAAAATAATGCATGAAAAATAAACTGTTTTCTCAAAAAAAAGTAAACAGAGTTGGTTTTCCAACTGTGTCAATAACCCCAGGACAAAATGGATTTTGAGGCAGCAATGGATCATATAGGAAAACAAGGTTTAGCTGTTGGTAATTAAAAGTCAATATTAGAAGTAAAAGAGCAATTGGCCCTGAAAGCCACCTGCCTCCTTCGAGTGTGTTTGGAAGGGCCTTGCTGCATACTGCATCAGGAGCCACTGCCTCTCAGTGTATCACCTGGCTGGAATTTTTCATGGAGCTTGAATTTATTAGGGAAAAAGTCCCAGTCAAGCAGAACTGTGCAAATGAAGTTGGATTTACATGACGAGGTGGAGCACAAGCACAGCAGCTAGGAAGTGCCCTGAGAAGCAAAAGATGAACCAGAGGGGATCAGGGAAGAAGGCTGTTCTGTGTAAACATGAGGGCTTTTTTTAAAAGAAATATTTGGCTAATAGAGCAATAAAATTAAAATTCCCACATCAGCTGCCCTGGGGGTTTCAAAATGAGACACTGAGGGAGAGCTGGATATTAGAGGAAATAAACAGATTTCAGCATATAACAAGTAGGAGGCTGGGATATTATTGTAGGATAAAGTGTTCTGGGATAGAGTGAGCTTCCCCAGAATCTGTTCCTTTCATGGGGAAGGGTGAAGACTTGATCTTCAACCCCAGTAGAACCAGAAGGATTCAATCTTTGGGCTTTGGTAAGCTCTGGGTGAAGCCTGACTTCTTCTAGATGTTAAGAGCTTCGTGTTTTGTTCCCTTGAAGAAGGGAAGTCTGTGGGCTTGTGCTGCTGCCTATTATCATATCAAAATATGGTTTCTTCATCAGTAATATATAGGCTTCATCTGAACCTGTAAATACCCAATTGCTTCCATATGCCAGATATTTCACTGGAGAGACCCTCCGCTTTGGGAATGTCATTACTGCCCAACGTAATCTTCTGTGACTCACAATGTAAACTCAGAGTTATTGCAATTTATTAGCAATCACAATTTGCCAGGGAAACAGAACAGAGAGTGTATCAGAGAAAGTAACTCAATTGCAAAATGAACTTGCCCTCTATTGCAGTCTGAGCCCATTAATATCGACTTTCCAAAGCCAAAAAGTGATTTCCTCTTGTGCCTGTACAATAACGTGGGGCAGTGTGTTTTCTTCTGAAGGGGAAGTGACAAGGTTTTATTGGATGGATGGAAGGGAATTGGCTTTCTGGTTTGTTACTTAAACCTGATCCTTACTGTCAACATTTTTGAGATGAGTAAGCCTCAAGAAATAACACAGCTAAAGGCTTCATCTGGTGCCACTGTGATTTGTAGAGCTAAGTTGGGGAGATGGAGGTGGCCACGGTGCTGGGGACCAGCCGGGCAGGAGGTGGGTGCAGGTTGTTTTGGCAGGAGCATGTGGTGTTGGCCTTAAAGATGGAGGGGGTCTGTTTATGGAGATAGTGTGCTGCCATCTCTGCCAGGGAGGCTGGGGAGAGGGCATGAAGGAAATGTGGTGAAAAGAAAGTCGTGAAAGGAGTGCTAAATGTGCCATTTCCTGCTGGAGCAGCTCAGCTTATGAGAAATCCTCCCTCTTGTATCCTACTGTTTGGAGTGTGGATTTGGAAGGGTGAGAAATGGCTCTTTATTAGTAACGCTTTGATTCCCCTGATCCCAGTGGGCTGGTGGCTGGGATTTCCTCCAGCTAAATGCTGATGTGAGCAGCTTCCAAGTCTATTTGTATGGAAGCATCAGTGTGTAGCAGATCCAACAACTGGCTGTGTAGGGGCAACTTATGTCAGAGCCCTGATGCCAATGCCATATCCCATCAGATGGAGCTGGTCTCCTAAGCTCTGAAGAGGCCCTTTGATGTTGGTTAGAGGTGTCCCCAGGATTGTGCCCATGTAATGGACAGCGGTGGCTTGGCCTGGGTCTCTTACACAGCCATGCTGGGCATCCTTGTGAGCCTGAGACATCAGTCTCAACTGATACCAAGGGAAACTTTAAAAGCTTCAGATGTCTGAAAGTGGTTCCAGAGCTGGAAGCAGAGCTGGGAGGCTGGCTTCACCTAAAATCCACTTATCCATCCCAGTGGAAAGAACAACCTCTTTGGTATAAAAAGTTATTGTGCCATGAAGTGCTGCCCATTCACAGCACAGTTTGCTTGTCAGGGACACTCCTCTTTTAGTGTTGGCACTTCTGATTCACTTGCCTGGTGTTATGCTGCAGTTACAGGTGAGAGAATCGAGAGGTGGAGGACAGAGCAAACAGGTTTCTAGCAAGAAGGTTGCTTCTGGGGTCATCATTCCTTGACAGCCCAGGTGGTCCTCTGGAGTGGTGGTAACTGATGCAAACTGGGTGCAGAATAGCACATCCCCAGTCCTCATCAAACCAAAGGGATAACAGCATAGCCTCACCCTGTGAAGCCCCCCCTGAGATGTCAGCAGCTAAATATTTTGGTAGGAGAATAAAGGTCTACAAATACCCCACCCCTTGAGAATTTGCTTGCTTCATGGTGCTTGGTAGATGTGGGTGATGACTGGTACCATGCTACGTTTATATCTCTGCAGCAGCAACGAGCCAGCTTGGACAAAGGAGGAACAGGTCGAAGGCTTGGCCTTTGCATGCTCCTAGCTCTTACATCATGGTGGAGCAGCAGTGTGCTTTGGTAGGGTTTGTGTGTCATCCCCAGGGGATATGAGAGCAGTCGAGCTTTGCTTCAGTGTGCAGTGAAGTTGGGCTTCAACAGATCTTTTCCTTCCTGGGAAAAATGGGTGTAAAACTCTGTTCCACACTCCTTGAATTTAACAGCAGTTTTTCCTATTGATTTTGGTGAGGTTGCAGGTGTTTGTGTGTGTTCCCACCAGCCAGTACTGAAGTGTAACTGCTCAGCTGGACTGAAAAAGGGAGATTTCTTACAGAGAAAAGAAGCATGCAACTCTGCTGGAAAAGCTTTTCTTTGGCAGTGGCTGGAAAAGGTTGTTCTGGGATGGATTTAAACAGCACTAGGTAATCTGATGTAGGTTCCCTCAGGGCAGCTGTAAGTTAAGTGATGAAAATGTCTGTGTGTTTTGCACAGCTCTGCTCTGGGACCGGGGTGGAGGCAGCAGCGTGGAACAACAGAGCCCCAGGCAGGTGGTGTCATTGCCCAGGGGACAGGATGATCTCCTGTGGGCACAGGCAGGAGAAAGCCTGAGTCTGGAGCTGGGCATGTGCAGGGCTTTTGCTGCAGCTGCAAGGTGCAGTACTAGCACCATCCCACTGTCCCAGAGAGCTTCCCAATGGGAGATGTGGTCCCTCTCCAGCTTCCTGAGTGAGTCTGGCTGCCCCAAGCTCGACCTGTACGGCGCTTAGCAGAGATCTGCTTGATATGGTGGGGCTGAGCTGGAGTAGCAGTGGCTTATCTTTCTCCTTGCTCATCTGCAGTGTGTGCTGCTCTGGGGTGTCCCTCTGTGCCCCCCCATGTTGGTTCAGGGGGCTGCTCTGCCAGATGCAGTGCTTCACCCAGACACATCCGTGGGGATGCTGCTGCTCTGAAGTCCACAGTGCTTATGCAGGGCCTGCTGCCAGTGCCAGGGAGAGCGACTTCCACTCCACACATGCTTCTAATTTATGTAATTTGCATCCTAATTTACAGCACATAGGCAGAGGAGGGATTGAGGGCTTGGAAGAGATGGAGGCTGCTCACTTGTGATGTTGTGTTTGATGTGGCTGCCTTTTCGTGCTGGAGTTTTGCGTGTGTGACATAAGTGGTCTTAAAAATAAAAGGAGCTGGGTGAGAGGAAAAGAATGGTAACTGCAAGTCTTTTACTAAGCTAGATACCGTAGTGATCCCAGCAATTAACTATGGGAGAGCTCCAGAGATGGATTTTTTAATTTAAGCCACACATTTGTTTTCAGTACAGCTGAGAAGAGGCCTTCCTGCTTGCCACACAGCAGCGATGCCCAAGGGCACTTGGTTAGAACTAGCTCCAGAGCAGGATGTCCCTTCCTGGGTACCTGTGTGCTTTGCCTGTAAAACTTGCACCCCTTTTAAGACTAACATTAAAAATCAGGGAGTGAACTCCAAAGGCTGGTTTGATGAAGAGGGCTCTTTGTTCTGCAGCGCTGTCACCCCAGAGCGAGCCCTGTGGGGAGATTTATAACAAGGTGTCAAGCTGCTAGTGAAGGAAGGCTCCTGTGACTGGTCAGGTGGCAAAGCAGTGCATCACAGCAGTCCACGTTCAGGGGAGAGCAAGCTAAGGATGCCTATACAGACCAACCTGTGGGTACGTGCGTGGGGATTTGGGTACTGCTGTGTTGCGTGTGCTGCGTAGAGCTGATGTGGCTGAGGGAAGTGGTTTGCCAAAGCCCAGTACATCCTGGGGTCTGGCCCTTGCTGAAGCAGCACCTGGTTTTCTGGACCTGGCTGTGGTTTGCATTGGCTTCTTGAGGTTGCTTCAAGAGCCATTGTGTTACTGAGGGCTGTTGAATTGCAGTGCCGTATCGCTCTGCTCTCTTTGGTCCCATGGTCACGATCTACAAAATCTCCTTCTTTCATCCCCAAACCCTCTGGATTTTTTTGCTCATGTCCAAAGTTGCCCACACCAAAGGGGGTGAATCCCATGGTGTCAGCAGGATACTGTCATGAAGAGGGACCACTGGCTCTGCAGAGTCCCCTGGAAGGAGCAGTGTGCTGGGGTGGAGATACAACCACTTCAGTGGGGTGGAATGAAGCCAGGAGCTTCTCCCTGTGTGGCAAATAATCCAGTTACCATTTGCAAGTAGGTCAGGTTGGGACCTCCACTTGCTCCTCTGCCCTGTCTGACTGTAAACAGCTACACTGGAGCCAGAATTAATTCTGCAGGGACTGGGAGCTGAGGCAGACATACGAGGCTGATTTCTCAATGGAGAAAAAGCTTTGCCTTGCGTAAGATCCAGCAGGAAGGCTCTAATGGTGCTGGGATACAAGGCTACACTTCAGTCCCAAACAAGGCTTACCCTCTGGAAGAATTTCCTTACATTTTGTTAATTCTCTGTCACACAGGAAGGCAGGTCTCTGGCGTGCAGGCACTCCATGGTGCTTACAGCACTAATGAACTTGAGTAGTTAATTTAGTGCAAGTTCTTCTGAATTTTAAAAAAAAAAATCTGTCTCACCCTCCAATTTCTGCTTACTCCTTGCAGAATGTTTTCTGTTCTGTCAGTCTAAACATGGAGAAGTATTTCAAACAGATGTAGGCCATCAGTTCCTATAAACATCGTAATTGTTTGGCACCACTGATGCTTACATTTAAAGACACAATTTGCAAGGGTCCACACAGACACCAGGCACACGCTTTGTGCTGCGTGCAGAGAGGTGATTTACATCCTGTTAGAGGCCTGGGAGCTTCCTCCTGCACAACCTGTTTTAGCTTCGAGCCTGGCGCTGTGATCCTTGCAGCTTTGTGTGCCTTCGTGCCCCACGCTCAGCCCTTTTAGTGTCCTTGCTTGGTGGAGTTTGATAGGAAAATGTGGTTTGGATTCCACCCCAAAAGCTCTCTGTTCTCATCACCCAGCTGCTAACTAGACACAACATTACTGGTACCTCAGGTTGCTCAGGGTTTATCAGAAGAAAACACCATGTTTGGCCTCTCAGACCTCAGTCCAGCCATTTACCCACAACTGCCTATGGACTCATCCTCTTTGGTCTGTGGGTGATCATGAGCTGGTGTGTGCGGTGCTGTCCACAGAAAGTAGAGGATGTGGGGCCCTTGTGACTCTCCCTCATGCCAAACCGATGAATTAGGCTGGAGAGAGAGGGCTGAAAGGAAAGGATGGATAATGTTGATGCTAATAAATTTAACGTGACAAGTAACGTTGCCTTTAAAAAGGCATATTATCAGCAAAAATGGAAGTATGGAGAGGAGCAGTGGCCAAGTGCTGCTCTGTGTTGATAATCAAACAGGATGGACTCAGCACTAGCCAGGGACTGCTGGCTGAGCCTGTGGCTGTCCTGGACTGGTGTGGACAGCTCTCTCCAAGCAATCCCTCATCTTGAGCTCATCTGCAGCCTTGTCCTCCATGTTAGCCTGCAGCGTGTTGGTGGGTCGATTGCCATCATCTCTGGTCTTTGTTGTAGAGGTCTTGTTAATGATTTCTTCCATTAACCTTACCAGGCAGGTCAAAATTGGACACCTTTGCACTTTGGACTAATGGCAGCAAGTGGCCTGAAGGTGTGAAGCTGTTCAGGGCTTTGCCCTACATCATTCCTGTCTGAAGACAGCCCCATGTGCATTCTCCTGTGAGGAAATAGTAAGCGGTAACAATAAAATGAGACTTTGGTAGCATATGTTTGACTCACAGGCTCATTTCATAATATGCTTTGACTCCAGCCTCTAGCTGAGAGACCAGATTGCTAAAGCATCAGAAGCATAGATAAGTGTACAGTCAGGGCATTGTGTAATTTTTGCCTCTGTATGAGATAAAGCTGTGAACATCACCAAGGACTGAAGAAAGCAACAGCTGCTCTCCTTTCTGACTCCCTGCAACTAGAGTTTCATGTCACTTTTCTGTCCAGTATCAATTCTTGGTCAGATTGATGTTCAGAAAGGTGTTGTCCAGGTCTTGAAGCACAGATGAGGCACTGCTCACTGGGACAGAGACCCAGAGTAGAGTACCAGAGAGGTATTTATCTCATCCACCTCTGGGTGTCTATTTAAGGTGTCTAACTTAAACTGCGCAACAGCTCCTCTTTCCAGGGGAGAGAGAAAGGTTACTCTGCAAGGCTCTTCCCTGCACACAAGGTTAATTCCTACTCTGCATTGCTCACTGGAAGAAAGAACTCTCTACAGAGATTATAAAGAGATCAAAGGATGATCAGCCACCTACTTTAGTCGCTTATACAACATGATTAAAATTGTCTGGGGCAAAGTGTCCAGTGACAAAAGTTGCTAGGGCATCTGATGGGCACCAAGTTCCTTGCAACAATAAAAGGGGAGTTCAGAGAACACTGTACTTCACCCAAAAGAAAGCTTCTAAGCATCTACAAGGAAAGCTAAAGCTGGAGCAAAAGGTTGGGCTTAATGGAAGTGGCTCATGGTTGTGGTTGCTCAGGGGTCAAAACAGTTTGCTCTTCCATTTGTGCACAAGGGTCTTATTCTAGGAATTCCTACTCGTGTCACTAGGAATTCAGCTCAAAATAGACTCCTGGGTTAGAGAGAAAGAGAGGGCATGGCTCAGGACTCAGAAATGCACCAAACTTGGCCTTGGACATAGTTTTGCATCCTCTGACCAGGGCAGGATCTGATGTTAAGCTTCCCCCAAGAGCCATACTCTTAAATGGGAAGGAGCCCAAAATGATCACATGCCGACTGCCTGTTCAAAGACAACTGGCTCTTGCAGCCAAACTCACTGTTTGGGGAGGTCTGCTCTTGGAAAACTCACTGCTGCCCGCACGCTGATCTTCCTCTGGAGAACAGGCATTTCTCAATCACAGCTGGGCCAATAGATCTTTCCAAACTCAGGGTTGAAGGAGTCCTCTACTTGAGTCTTATCTCTGCCTGCACCAGGGTCAGGAGCCGAGCAGCTGTTTCTCCACCACCCGTATAGCGTGTCCCTCCTGTTCTTCTACTGCACTGATGGATTTTGAACTATATTGAATCCCCTCTCTGAGTGAGGCATACCTAGAATTTCATACTCCAGAAGTTAAACTGACTTCTTGGTCAAACATGTCCTCTGAAGATAACGCTGTAGGGTTTTAGGCATCTGCAAAATTGGGATCAATTGAGTTTCTTAATCAGGTGCTTGCCTAGGTTTCTCAAGTAATATTCACATTTCTAAAGGTATGCAGGTTCTACCCTTTAGGTAGTGTGAAAGCTCTGATTGTTCAATCAGACAGGGACATCAATAGGTAGTGGCCCATCCCAAGCAGACCTGAATTTCATGGTTTAATCAGACTTGCTTAAAGTCTTCAGTGGTCCAGTTAAATGAGTAAGCAGCATTTCTACTGGTATGTGAGAACTATCGCACCTGGTATCCCAACAGTTCCATCAGTATTTTAAAATAAACTAGGTAATTTGTCCTTTCTGGCCTCTTTTGAAAGTAGGGTTCATGGGTTTGTGAATGTATGTCCTGAATGGGTTTGCCTTTTTCTTGTAGTGAGAATGGCCCATCAGTGAGAGCAGCACTGATCCATGGTTCTGGCCTCATCATTGCTTGAGATGGTCTGCATCCCAAGAATGTCCTCTATCAAACTGTGGGCTGGGGTCCAACCGTGAATAGCAGTTGGGTAGGGAAGGCTTTTTGCAACATGCAGTTTAGCAATGCTTGCAGAATATCCAGCCTGGTAGACAGGGACCAGAGTGCATTCCCAGCTGTTGCTCCTCGGCATGGTCCCAGCTCTTGCAAGCCAACTGCTGACCCCCTCTCAGCCTGCCTGGTGGCAGCTGTGTGGGCTGGGTTCAGAGCTTTGCTTGAATCATCTGGATCCCGTTTCCCACCATTGTACAGCAAAACACCATCTCTTTCTTACAGCCAAAAATTTCTCTAATGGCCAGGCAGAAATCAAACTCTGGCAACAATCCCCTCTGGACCCTAATATTTCTATCTAAAAAATTAAAAAAGAAAATAAAGTAGTAGAAGTAGCTATTTGTCTTTCAGGGTCATGAAATCACTTGCCCAGTGGCTACAAGGCACACACCATGGGAAGAATGGTCTCTTTTCAGCTCGTGGTGTTCTGTTGCGAGTCGAGGGGGCAGAGGCAAAGCCCTTCTGTTCCACGCCGGCTCCTGATCCATGATGCTTTCACCATTCCCAGTAACCCAAGATGTAACAAGGGGTCCTTTGACATCATTTGGGGCAAAGCTGGAGCAGGGTTGGGTACAGTCCCCTTGGAAGAGGAGGAGGAAAGGTGTTTATGTGAACGCCTGGGCACTGGTGGGCACTTCAAGTCTTTGGGGAAGTCACCGAGCAGTCAAGTTAATTATTTTTAATGAACCGGGCCAAAGCCGATTGTGTTATTTTGTAACATATTAGTTTGGAAAGCAGTGAAAGTATTTGGCATCCCTCCCTGGCCATCACAGGGACCCCTTTGTGCTTTCCTTTTCCCCACTTTTCTCTCCTGTGTATAGCTGGCTCCCACATCTCCACTTGCTGACGCTGATTGATTGCATTAATATCACTGTAAATATTACATAATCTCCGCTTACAATGCTATAAGGAACTGATGAGTTTTACTTTGCCAAGAGTTTCAGCCTGGAAAATAATAATAATAGATTTTAGGGTTTTGGAATTATTTTTACTTCTTTATTTCCCTGTGTATTTTCTTGCTGTGTGTTTGCCGTTGGCCCTGTTGGCTGCAGACCAATCGTGGGCTATACCCACCGTTTGTGGGGACAGTGAAAGAGGTGGGAAGAGGCAGATGCAGCATGGCAGTGACCTGTGCCTGGCCTCAGGAGAGGCTTGGCTGTGGGAAGGGGAGATATCAAAGGATGGCAGAGCACTTAGAGACAAAAAGTAGGTTCCAGAAAATAGGGTTCAAGTAAGGTAAAGGAGGCTGTGGATGTGCAGAGAGAGGTCTATACCCCATCCTAGCACCATGGGCCAGTGGAAATATGGTCACTGGAGTGTGGTACCCTGCTCTCTCTCTATCTGTGGCTGATTTGAGGGCTGTGTACTGGGTATTTGAGCTCATTCCATCTAGGGCTTTAAGACCTTGTTTTGACTTTCCTGCAGAAGGGACAGCTCTCCCAGGGTCTTTCTGAGATGGTGTCCTGGGCTAGGAAGGCTGTGCCGCTGCAGGGAGGGACAGAGGGGAGGCTCCCCTGCCCTGCGCGGACCCTGCAGGATAGTCTTGTTCACCCTTCTTAGGGCAGGCAGGGGGAGAGATGTGACTTCTTCTCCAGCACCCGTCCAGGGACATTTGACCTCATACATATCACACATCCTCCATCCTGACCCTCGTTCAGGCCAGTTCTGTTTCTTTTCTCTGTCTCCCTGCCGGAGACGACTGCAGATCGGGTTGCGTTTTGAAGCGGGCGCGCTGTTTTTCAGGCTTTGTAGAAAATCCATTTATCATATCAGCCTTGCATTAGCCAAAGTATCAGAGATAAAAATTATCTTGGAAATCTAAACAGAGATTCTAATCTAAGGTACAGCAGCATCTGTTTCCCATTACTTTTTATTACTCCTAAGATTCGAGTGGTATTACTCCTGCGGTGAGATATTTCTGACAGAGGAGCTCTGCGCTTCCCAGAACTGCGAGTCCCAGTGCTGATTGCTGCTCCTCTCCCGGGGCTCATCTGCATGGGAATAGCTGATTACTCAGCGTGCAGCGCTGGGGAAGCGCCTGTCCTGTGTGCAGGCAGGCTCCTCGGGCAGCGGACTCGGCTGAGATCAGGATTGTGCTGACTTCAGCGGGATCGACATCATGGTTGGACTTCTTTCAGAAGTCTCCTCAGGGACCTTTTCTTTTTTTGTTTTTTTTTTAAGAGGTATTTGTGGTACCCCTCTGCCAGGCTTTGCTGGTCCAAACTGGCTGGGAGAAGCAGTGATGTGGAAAGGTGGACACAAAGCCAGGGCTTCAGGCTCCCCTTTTCTAGCAAGGCTTTTTGAGCCGTGCTTTGGGACAATGAGCTCCTCGCAGGCTCCTGCCAGAAGTGACTCAAACCTACCGCTGTTTGTCACCTCACGAGGCCAAATCCTGTGCAGCGTGGTGCAGCTTTCAGCTTAGCCACAGGACAGGCCACTTGAGCTGATGGGATGCAGCCAGCTTCGCCCTGCACCCCAGGCACTGGCCTTCAGGGTCTGCAATAAGTCAGGTGGCCACATCTCTAGGACATCCATGTGCAGGCTTGAGGCTTTAAGGGTACCATCAGAACATGCTTTCCCTGACCAGTCTCGCCTAGGACCTTTGATGGTCCCTGCTTGAGCTCAGCCCAGCCTGAGCTGTGCTGCAGGATTAACCTTCCCCTTGCCCTGTTCCTGAGTTGTTGCTGGGTTTCCTGGATTTCCCTTTAGGGAGCAGCCCCGCTCTTGCTTCTCCCTGACACCAGCAAGCTTTTTGCCGCTATTTGCGGTGTGTTGGGCATAGCAAAGGGGATGTGCTGTGAACTCAGCCTTGCCCTGCTGCTCGGAGACAAGTATGCAGCTCTGCAAACTACTGTTTGCCTCTTGAGACAAATTATGGCATGCTGCAATAGTTGAGGAATAGCATAAGAGGAGTATGCAATGAATCACGGTGCATATGCACACGAGGGGAAAAGTTCAACCTTCTGTTTGCCATTATCTGACTCTTGAAAGCTGAACTGTTCAATTCTTGCATTTTCTTAACAGAGATTGTTTCTGTGGTGTTTCCTAAGTCTTTCCCCTGCCTTCAGACAGACAGAAAGTAAGCGCATCCCACCTTGGAGCTCTGCAATTGTGCTGGCTTGCAAATAAAACCCCAAATCAAGATGAAATAGAGTAAGAGAGCAGAAATGTGTAACATGTAACTCTCTGTATCCGCGGAGTTGAATGCATTTCTTTAATTTATCCAGCCTGAAGCCCATCACTGTAGCATGTTCTTCCAGAGTTGGAGGTGGGAACAAGTGTAGGGACCTCAGAAAACTGTTTTAGCTGCTGGAGGCCATGTACCCTGCCATACCAGTGCAGTGGTGTTTTAAAAAAAAAAAAAATTAAAAAATCATAGGTTTGGTTAGTGACAGAGAGGTCAGGTCATGTTTGCTCGTTGCTTTAACTGAAATAGGTTTTCTCTGATAGGGGCAGTGAAAGTGGACAGAGGAGAGAGTTCCTTCCTCACCACCAACTAACTCAAGGATATCTGTATTTCCCAATAATGATAACGAGAGCATGTGCTGGCTAATCTCCTAAATTAGCTCCCTCAGGGTGTATGACTCTGGGTCTTCTACAGCAGTTTGAAATCCCATCAAATTACCATTGCTAATACAGGGAGATTAGTCTTTAATGTGCTTCATGGTCACTGTGTACGTGTAGCCCTGTGGAACTGTGGTACCCAGGACTAGATACAAATCAGGGATTTGTTAGTCTCTGCTCAATGCATGGGATTTTGTCAGGCTCCCAAACTGTGTAGTGGATGTGTGTCCTTCCTCAGGCAAGTGTTTAACAGGCAAAGAGCAGGCCAAGAGGTTTCCAATCATCTATGAATACTCACATGGGAAAGGGTGGTGGTTTTGGTTTGTTCTTTTTTTTTGGGGGGGAGGGAGGGGGAGTATTATCTCCTTAATCTTGCGGAAAAATGAGATCCCAAAATAATGAGGAAACAGAAGCTAAACACATTTAGAGTGGTGACAAGACATGGGTTTTCAAGAATGACACTAATTACACATTGAAACCCATTAACTTGGTGACTGGAGAAGTCTACATTCCTTCCTTCCTCCCCTTCGCTGCCAAAACTCCTCTGGAGAGCACAGGCTGCGCTGTGCGGGAGGTCAGTGCCGGGAGCACTGCACTGATCCCTCTCCCTGAGCTGGGAGGAGGAAGCGGGGTAATGCTGGACACTATGGCACCAGCTCATAACTGGAAACTCTCCCCTCACTCAGTACCCTGGAGTGTTAACTCTGGAGCCTAATGATGGCCATTTCCACTCGAGAAGTACTTCGGGGCTGATTCCTTGGGCAACAATATGTGCTTTTGCTGGGATCAGTACCGATCTGGGTAAAGCTGCCTCGTTTCACCCCAGACCCCTGTCCTGAACCACCTCACTCTGCTCCACACCTTCTGTGAGCTGCTTTTGCCACAGCTCTGTGTATGTCCCAGAGAAACATGCATGGTTTGAATACCTAAAACTGAGACTTGGATTATGTAGCAATAACCAACAATGAAAACAACCAAATGAACTGTGCCGCTTGTACCCAGCATCCCAAGTCCACCTGACAGACATAATGACATTTGCAGTGTTTACACCACGCTGGATGTTCTCCTGGAAAAAACAACAGGCACCCTCCTTAATTTCAGTGATACTTGTACTCGAACTGGCTGTGCAATTACCAAGCATAGCAAGCTGTTTGTGCCTCTGCTTATCTCTTTATTCCATGAAAACAGCTTTGACTTTCTGAACCAGAGGCATGGAGCAGGGCCTGAGACCGAGCATTGTTTGGACAGTGGTAGACTGCAAGCAGCTTGGGATCTGAGGTTTTGGGTAGGATTTTGCACAGTATCTGATACAGCAGAGCCTAGACCTCAAAACGTTCCCAAAACACAACCAGGTGAAGATGCCTGTATGGGTTAATCCCGCCTGTCTGGGTACCGAAGGAAATACAGTGGTGTTCCTCCTGTGTCCACCCCCTCGGGAGCCAGAGGAGAATTTAGGTCAAAGTCCAGAGGACTGTATTACCGGTATTAGCACTTATTAACCAGTTTGATTCTATTAAGGGAAACCTGCAGTGAATAATGAGAATTGAGTTGGCCCTTTCCGCAAGTGCTTTAACAGCTGGTGGCCTGAGAGCTGTTTTGATGAAATAAATCACCCTGATGGGGGGGGAAAAAAAAATACATCTCAAAAGCTGCAGACTCTGGAAAGCTGACCAGATCTTTACTGGCAATATTTAGGGATGCTCTAAACAATGAGACAGTTGTTTTCCTGTTACTTTTAGTACTGTGCCTGGAAAAACATGATACTCCTGAAGCTGGCCTGCCCTGAAAGGTTTGGGATGTGGGGTAGGACTCCTGGAAGGGGCTTCGGTGCTCGTAAAGCTTTTCAAGGCAATAATTAGCAGGATTGCCTTGACCTCAGCAGGAGATGGCAGGACAGGCAGAGGTGGAGGGGATTTTCCCCGGCGCCTGGCCTTTTCCTGCAAGCATCCTCCACCTGCTGTGAATTCCTGGGGGAATTAAAAAAAAAAAATTAAAATAAAAGACTTGATAAAAAAAGACTTACAAAGCTCAGCTGCTGCCATAAAAGCCGTGGAAAGTAAATATGAGGCAGGGCTGAGTGTGCCCCCGAGATCCCCACGGTGTAGCTGTAAGGTATCTCCTCTCTGCGTGTGGCAGGATCTCCCCTTGGAGCCAGCCGGCCTCTGGATGGCATCACAGCAAGGCAAATCCAGCGTTTCCATCTGCTAACTCCATTTCAGCTTGTATCTAAGGAGATGTGCTGGGAAAAACATCTCCTGGGGCAGACAGCGCCTCTGTCTGCAGAGGCCAGGGGAGAAGAGTGGAGGCACTGCTGAATGCAGTGCTGGCCCTCAGCAAGCGAGCGAGGCTGCATCTTGAGCCCCCTGGGCAGTGGAGATAGAGGAAGGCATTTGAACTAATTTTTTCCTGTCAAACTGGCTAAGAGGGTTTGGTCGGGTTTGTTTCTCTTGGTTTGGAGCTCCTGGAGCAAAGCGCTGTGGGCTTTACAACAGAAAGTGAGAGCTGAGGTGGCTGGCTCAAGCTGAGATAACTGCAGGGAATTTGGCAGACAGCAGGAGCTGCGCTTGACATCTTCACCTTGGCCTCCTCCTTTCCACCCCTAAATGAAACCAATTCCTCAGCATCCTGTCTTCAAGGAAACAGAGCACAGGGAAAAGAAATGAGGAGATAAGTGCGGATAGAAAGCAGCCTTGGCAAGAGGAAATCCAGTATTCACTTTCTCTTCTTGAAGGTCTTTGGTTCAGTCTTCGGTTTGGGATTAGGTGTCCTCTCAAAGTCTGGGAGTAAGGGTAGGCAAAGAAGTAATCTGGTCTAAGCTTCTCAGTTTAGAAATCCCAGTGCAGCAGGTTACTGAGCAGTGATAAAAGGAGGTTAAGGGCGTACAAGGAAGGGCACCCTTCCTGGTTGTTGGCAGTGGTGATTCCTGAGCTAGCTTTGGGCCTTCCACAAATGTCCGTGTGCTGCAGAGGAGCTCAACGCAGGTGTTAAGCAGTGAGGAAGTAAAATAGAAGTGATCTGCCAAATTCCAACTAATGAGGTCTTTCTCTTTAATTGGGTGTTTGTGGAAGTGGAAATAGTGTTTTGAATACCGCGGAAGGCATCAAACTGGTGAGAAGGTGCTTGGGTGGTTGGCTGGGCTCCTCTTTTCCAGGCAGGCTCTTGGGAAGCTAGTCAGGTTACCCTGGATGAAACGTGCTCTGCTGTCTCTCCCTGCTGATGTTTCTATCAGTGCTTTTCATGCAGCTCAGGTGGGAGGGAGCATTGCCAGCTGTCTTGCTGGACTACTTGCTTGTTCTCCCAAAATTAAAGCCTAGTGACCTCCCTCCCAAGATGGTATTACTGGCACCTGTTCATAGCCAGCAGAATGCTGGATTTTGCATTCGTTTTCTTTCCCTACCCTGTTGCCTTGGCCTCTCTCCCGTTTATGCCTTTTAATGATGTGAGGGATGAATCTCCATCTTTATGGAGTCTCCATCTCTGGAGACATTCAAAACTTGCCTGGATGCTGTCCTGTGCATCCTGCTCTGGGTGATCCTGCTCTAGTGGTGAGTTTGGACTACATGGTCTCCAGAGGTCCCTTCCAACCCCTATCACTCTGTGATTTCTTCAACATCAGATGCAGATTTTGTCATGTTCCCTTTGTTGTGGGAAAAGCAGAGAGCCTGTACTGAGATCCATCCCATCGTGTGGAGCACAACTAGGAAAATAACTTATTACACTCAAAGTCCTGTTTATAGGGCAAAAAGAAAGTAGCTCAGCACTGGTGTAGTGCCTCAAGTGTGGGCTGTGAGAGAAAAGATGTAATTGTTGTCTGTGCTAAACACAAATCTAAACAGGATCACAAGTAATTAGCTATTTAAGAGGTGACTAAAGTAAATACTGCAATTAAGAAGCCTATTAAAAAGAATATTTAAAAAAGCAACCTCACAAGAAATGCAGCTTTGTCCTGGACTGCCAGTCAACAAAATCAACAAACCATTAAGAAAAAAAATATGCCTGTGCATGCCCGAATCAGTAAAACACATAGTAATTACTTGACACATTTTATCTTCAAAGTCCTCTGTGCATGCTAAGTAATTAATCCTCCCGACACCTCTGTGCGGTATGTGCAGCAGGCGCTGGTAAAAAGTGAGCTTGTGTTGCAGCCAGGTACAAATACCTTGTTGTGGGGCTCATTCTGGATGGAGGGCTCTAAAGTCAGTCAGTAGGGGGGAGAGGAGTGTGGTTGTCTCTTCAGCGGTGCTCATTGTAAGCCGTGGCTGCCTCGGAGGGAAGGGAAACTGAGGCACGTGCCAGCGGAGTTAGTCAAAGCTGTCCTCGGTTTCCCTGCTAGCTCCGATGATGAGCAAAGTGGCTTCAGCAAAACCCTGTGAGCTGATGCAGCTCTCCTGCTTTCCACCCCTGTGTCTGAGCACCGGGTGTAACCTGGGGCCAGGTCAGTCTGCCAGACCTGCGAATGCTTTCCAAGCAAGCTTTGGGTCAGCTGAGTTAATGAATTTCAATTTAATTAACTGTTCTAGGGGAGGGGGAGCTCCCACTCCATCACATGCTCCACCGGCAGCTGGGGGAGGACCTGTGAGGTCCCAGTGGATGAGATGGCTTCATCTGCCTGTGGTGTTTTGAGCCTGTTTGTGCACTGTCTGTCAAACAGAAGACAAAGAGCTTTGTGCTCCGGTCCTTCCATCTGGCGTTCCACACGGTGGCTTTTTGCCTTAGAGCCAAAAGGTGGGGAAAAGGTAAATACAAGCAGTAGATCAGAGTGGAGCAGCATGTGGGGAAACAAGAAAGTGAGAGTGCAATGGTGGGGCATGGAAAACTCACATTAACCTCAAGCTACGTCATAAACACATCCAAGCCTGAGCACCAGCAGAAACAAAATGCCTCATGGAGAGAAATCAAAGATGATACCACCAGATTTCCCCCCACCATCTCCCACTAAATATGGCAAAGGGCTGTGTGGAGCTTGGCAGTTGCCACATGAAGCAAACCTTCCCACCCTGGCTGCCTGTTAAGAGCAGGAGTGGCTATTAGGGCTGAGCATTTATACTGTTGTCCAAAAAGAAGCTTCCCCACCAAAGAATGGTAAGGTACAAATGGAAAGCTACCTGTGCTGGGGTTAATTTTGGTGTGGAATGGATGGTGCTTCTGTAAAATGAAAAGCTGTACTCAGCAAAGGACTTGTTTTCCCTTTGATGGGGGGGGGGGCACACCTGTGCCACAAGGACAAAAATGGAGGTTTATGGAATTGTGGCCAGCAGAGAAGAGCTTTTTTGCCAAACCCTAACTTTTTGTAGTTCCATTTGCAAAGGTGTCAACATGTTGGTGGATGATGGCCACTGCCATAGACCTGGCACAGGTCAGAAGGGTTTGAATGACACCAAGATGTGGCTCCTCTGGTTGGGGAGGCATTGAGCTTCCATTAGCTGGTGCCCAGTGCTGCAGCAAGGTGCTGTGGAGTGGCCCTTGGTCCCCTCTCTGCCACCCCTGGGGAGAGCCTGTGGCCACAAGTGCCCACAGAACAGCTGCTTACGATGGCTATCAGCTATTCCATAACTCTAATGTGGAGCCATGTTGTCTGCACCCATTTTCTTTTACTTCTCAAGTGACTGCTTGTGTAGACCACAGCGGTTGGGTCTCTTCATCTCCTTCTCCCTGCAGTGCTTAAGAAAGGTCCTCTCCTTTCCCTCACTCCAGACCCTTTTGCTTCTTGACTTCCCCTGCCTGTGTCTATCCCCCAGCCTGCGTTTGCTCAGTCTCCGGACCAATAGGTCGGGCAAAATGCTGTTCTTGAGGATGAATCTCCATGAACTGCTACTCATCAGTTGTTTCCCTATGGATTTTCCATTTGTCAAACAGATTTGATAACGCAGGAAGCATTTCCCAAACCATCACCTCATGCAGGCGTAAGCCGCACAGGGTTTTTCGTCTGCGCTCAAGTCCTTTCTTAAACCCAGGGTAAACTGCCAAGTTCTTTCCCCACAGGACATGCTCCGTGACGTGTATCAGCTGGATCATCAGCGTAATCCATCCTTGCACAACAGCATCTAAACACATGCTCTGGTTTAAACAAGGGACTTGAGCATGTGCTTTAAGGTTATGTGCTGTCCTAATTTGTAAATAAGACCCACAGCTCTGATTAGGACAGTGGAGCGAGGCTGGTCTCCATCCTAAGACACATTGATCTGTCTATTTAGAGGTTTCCAAGGAATATCAGCTTCCCAATCGTCTCATTTGTGCAATTAGGATTTTGGACTTGGCTGATAGATGTGTAGGCATGTTTGCATGAGGTCACTCTTCTTTGAAGGCCGGGTGGGGAAAAGTCCTGTGGACACTGAACAGAGCCCAAACCCTTATTCCAGCAAATATTTGATTAACATCAAATACCTGCTCATTTCTGCCATTCCCAAATCATTCCCTGTTTGGAAGGGATTTAGTTTTGTTGCTTTTCAGCGTGTCTCTTTTGTGAGGATGTGGGCTCTGCCACACCAACTGCTTCTGAAAGAACATTTAGGACCAAAATAAAAGTGCAGAACAGGGGCACTTGAGATCCATCCTTTCCAGAAGGCAATGGATTGCCTGTCATTCATCCAGGAGCTGCTGGCTTCCCCCTGGCAGCCTAGACCCCAGGCTGTCATGGAGAAAAGAGCATCAAAATGGGCCACATCCCTAAAAGCAGAGCCGGAGCGTATAGTAAAGATCTCCGGTGAAGAATTGGAAGCGACACCCAATAGTAGTGAAATGTCAGTGCTGGGCAGCGTGGAGCTGGGGTGTGGGAGCTGTCACAGAGCTGGCCCTGGGTGCTGTGGTCCTCAGGTGTGTGTTGGCTGGGATTCAGGGGCAGCCTCATCTCTCAGCACGGCACTGTGAGAGGGAGACGTGAGCCTAGCCTTCCCAACCTGCGTGCAGGGGAAGCGTCAGGGTTTCTCAGCATCAGGCAGAGGTTGACCCAATTTCTGCAACTCCCACTAAACGATGATTACTGGTTCTTTTTTTCCCCCCTTCCTTTTATTTTTTTTCCCCCCTTCCTTTTATTTTTTTTCCCCCCTTCCTTTTATTTTTTTTCCCCCCTTCCTTTTATTTTTTTTCCCCCCTTCCTTTTATTTTTTTTCCCCCTTCCTTTTATTTTTTTTCCCCCTTCCTTTTATTTTTTTGTATTTTAGCTTTTCCTGCACTCTGTGCTCACAGAGATGCACAATATGCACTGCCAGCCTGGTACATGTATAATTCAACCTTTATTCAATTGCAAGTTGCAGTAACCCATTAACCCTATCGATTTGGTTTGATTAACATCCAATACCTACTAATTTCTCCCATTACCAAAATAACTCTCTGTTTGGAGGGGGTTTAATACTGTTGTTTTTCAGTGTCTCAGGACTTTCTCTTCAGCCTCGCAGGGAGTGGGAAGCAGCATTCCCATCCTCTGCACGTGATTTTTAGCCTGTTTATCCCACAGGGTCTCTTGGATTAGACCCTCTGCCCATCCATCATCCATTCAGAGCTACAGATTTCACTAATGGCCACAATGTAAATATTTACAGTAAACAGTTTTAACAGCTGACTTTAAGTAGCCACTGTGCATATGGAATCGCATAAACAGGAAAGAAAATTATGAGGATGGAAAAATTGGCACAGGAAGCAAAGAAAAGTATGAAACTAAAATGCTGAATTCCTACAGTGACTAATTAATGTAATTAACGATGACTCTTCTCTTCTGAAGAGCCACAATGCGGGCATGCAATGAACCCATAAGATCATTTGACCTTACAGAGGTATATGGTGCTGAAATTTTGGTTATGTTACTTTTTTGACCCAAGTGATTAGCCAGGATGTGGGGTCTCATGGCTTGTTTCCACTCAAAGTAGAAATTAATGATGGTCTCGAGTATTTCTTTAACACAATCCTGTTTATTTCAAAGACCCTGCAAAATCCTTGTTCCCTGAACTCATTAGGAATTAAATAGCAGGAGGCAGTTTCCTTGGGCAGTGGTCCAAGCCCCCAAAAAGCTCACTTCATTAGTCTCATTTCAAGGTCATGCTTCATGTGCTTCTTTAGTTATCCTTGACTTTCTCAGCTGCCTTCTCCCCTTGCTACTGGGATATTTCTCATGATGTTTTTCCTACTTTTTTCCTCCCCTTTTCCCCTACCTCCTTCCCCTTCCCACCTTCCACTCCCCCAACCCCCCCC